>CAUDMG010003061.1:347500-760000 GCA_958450375.1 Homarus gammarus
ACAACTAATTACCCTGTTCACAGTCATCTTACAATACCTGTTTCAATTTTGTTTTGTCAAGATGTTCAATATTGATGCTATATGATGTAGTTTAGGTCATTTTTTAAGGAGATTGACCAAGTAATTATTAATTGACCTCTACTGTGACCTTTATCCTCAACCACGTGACCCTTGACCTGAGGAGCTGTGACGTATAATATTCGATAGTTTGTCTTATCTGGTGTCGACTAAGTACAACTCACAACTAATGTAAACAAAGTGCCCCAAACCCGCGGGACTTTGTGAAGGTCCCTGCGTGTCGTCCACCCTCCCTCAGGCTTCACACACTCCAGTCTTAAGTGAGGACTAACCCTTCACAGAGTGGACCACGGAGACGAAAAGATGATTTGGAAGGAGAAGACACCAGCATGGAGACCAGCCTGGATGTTAGCTTGGAGGTCGCTAAAGAGGCCAGCTTGGAGACGAGCATGGATGTTAGGGAGGAGACCAACCAGGAGATCCTTGTTGTGATGAGGAAAGAAACCAGACAGGGGTCTAGACCGGAGACCAGACAAGGGTCAAGACAGGAGACCAGGCAGGGGTCTAGACCGGAGACCAGGCAGGGGTTAAGACAGGAGACCAGGCAGGGGTCAAGACAAGGGTCAGGACATGAGAACAGCCATAGGTCCAGACAGGAGACCAGAAAGCAGGAGACCAGACAGGAAACCACACAGCAGGAGACCAGACAGGAAACCACACAGCAGGAGACCAGACAGGAAACCACACAGCAGGAGACCAGACAGGAGACCACAAAGCAGGAGACCAGACAGGAGACCACACAGCAGGAGACCAGACAGGAGCCTAACCAAGAGGTCGCCCAGGTAGTCAGCAAGGAGGCCACACAGGAGATTAACCAGGAGGCCACACTGAAGCAGCTGGACTCCAAGGATACCAGCGAGGAGGCCAGAGAAGACGCCTTGATCTTACTGAAAGACGAAGTAGACCATCAGCTGAAGAAGTTAGAGATGGAACGTCGTCAGGTGGCCTCTGCCCAGGTGAGTCACTCAGGGGGGCTTGGTGAGGCAGGTGAGTGAGAGGAAGTTATACCTGAGGGGGTTAGGTTAGATCTTGATAACATAATCTGTAAAAAAACATATTAATGACCTATGATGACTCCTCCATCCTCACCCCACAAATACAACCCCCCCCCCCCCTACACCCCTACACCCCTCTCTCTATACACCCTGTTGCACCTTCAGGAGAGACTACAGCTGCTTCTGGATCAAGACATCCACGACACAGACACCATCACCACCCTCAGGCAGAAGGTGGACGAGTTGACCCAGGAGTTGAGTGACGTGAACCAGCAACACATTAATGCCCAGGTGAGTCGATTGATTGATTGATTGTGTCCAGGTGTGTGGATTAATTGACTGATTGATTATGTGTGCCCAGAAAGAGAGAGAGAGAGAGAGAGAGAGAGAGAGAGAGAGAGAGAGAGAGAGAGAGAGAGAGAGAGAGAGAGAGAGAGAGAGAGAGAGAGAGAGAGAGAGAGAGAGAGAGAGACTAATTTCAATACCCCCCCCTTAACAGAAAGAACACGAGGAGATAGAGAGAAAACTACAAGACCAAATCAATCAGTCCACCATTATTAACCTGGAGGAGAAACTGGAAGAGAACTCACTCACTTTACAACACCAGGAACGAACCATAGCCGCCTACCAGGTGAGAGAGAGATGAGTATAATCACCACTCATCATATCTTATCTGTTTCTTTACATGTCTCCAAGTGGCATTGTACTCTAAGGTAATTAGGATTAACAGGTGATGTGTTTAATTAAGGTCTCAGGTGATAAATATTCCTGAGGTAATGTTCTCACCTAGTCTAGTTTGTTGGTAATTAATTAGTTGAACACCTTTGGGGGTCTGATTGGTTCCAGGTGTAAATAGGAGAGAGAGAGAGAGAGAGAGAGAGAGAGAGAGAGAGAGAGAGAGAGAGAGAGAGAGAGAGAGAGAGAGAGAGAGAGAGAGCAATAATCTCCTTTACAGATTCTTTCTCACTGTCTCTTAAGAACTGATCACTTTACCACACACGACACAGCTTCAGCTCGAGGAAAGGGAGGCGGACCTACAGAAGACCCAGCAGGCAATGACCAACCTGAAGGAGGAGGTGGAGCAACTGACTAAGGCTCTGGATGCTGACAGACCTTCAGGAACTGTTCCCCTGGTGAGTCATACCCACCGTAGTAACCCGGAAGTAACAGTAATGAATGTTGAAATATTACCAAATGAGAAATGAATAATATCTTGTACTTGTCATGTGAATAATGAAGTAGAAAGTTGTTTTACGATTAATTAAACACAAGTTACGTCATTAATAGGTGCCGAGTAATGCAAAATTTAACTAATATTAAAAAAAATCACTACAACTCATATTACGGTTAACAGATGGAACAAAAGGAGAGAATAATGGAACTTATTAAACAAGTTAAGTTGAAGGAACAGGTCAACGAGGATCTCACCAGCCAAGTTGCCCAAATGTCCCACAAGATCAGAGACTACGAGGGCACAATCTCTGGCCTTGAGGTACGCCACTGTATTACTTGAGTCGTATTTGATTATTGCTGTAAATATTGATACAAGACTACAGGAAAAGATTTCATAACTGAGTCGTGTTTTGAGTACAGGTTAATCGTAATTGAGTCGTGTTTTGAGTACAGGTTAATCGTAATTGAGTCGTGTTTTGAGTACAGGTTAATCGTAATTGAGTCGTGTTTTGAGTACAGGTTAATCATAATTGAGTCGTGTTTTGAGTACAGGTTAATCGTAATTGAGTCGTGTTTTGAGTACAGGTTAAGTTACAAGTGAGAGAAAAAGATTTTGAGAAGCAGGAGGAGACGAAACAGAAGGCGCTGACATCACTAAAGAAGGAGATGGATCACCTCTCACACACCCTGAACGAGGAGAAACTCAAGGTGGCTGCCGCTCAGGTGTGTTAATTAAGTTTATCTCTCAATTAACCTTACCCCTGCCCCCTCTCACCTCTACCCCCTCTGTGAGAAAAGTAGAAAACTAACGTAATAGTATTCCTACCATCGTCATTCCGGCTGGTCATTGATCCCACTCTCATAAATTATCGCTCTGTGGTAGGAACTAAACATTAGGAGATACGATAAATGATGGGAACTATAAAGATAATTAAATAAACCAGATAAAGTAATAAATAGAATGGAAGAACAAGAGATAAAGATAATACTTATTGTTATATATAGATGTACCAAAACCTTTCGTCTTATTTATGAAAGTGACTTATCTTCAACACCTTCTCCAGGACCAACAGCTGAGGATACAATCTCTACAGGAACAAGATAAGACCAACAAAAAGACGATCACTACACTCACCCACCAGTTGGAGCACCTATTGAGTAAGCAGAAGGAGGATAAACAAAGGACTCTCACTGACCAGGTGAGTAGCGGCACAACACCTGTAATTAAGGCTCACCTAACACACACACATATTCCATTTTCATTTATTATTCTTTTAATCTTACTCTACATTCTAACTCTCTGTCTCATTACTGTCACCCACAACCCGTTTCTCCGTCACTTACCGTCATGTGCCCCGACAGAGCCAGCAGGAGGGGAGGGTGAAGGAACTACTGGAGCAAGACAAACTGACCAGGAACACCCTGACGGACCTCAACAAGACCATCAAACACATGTCTAACAGGCTGAGGGAATACGAGGAAGCTGTCGACTCCTATAAGGCAAGAGGAGGCGTCCGTATGAGTGTCTATTGAGGATTATCTCTATATTAACCCTTAAAGTTGATCATATAACACAGGTGGTTAAGGAGAGAGATCTAACAGGTTAATTAACACACAGGAACAATTACGAGACAAGCACCAGGTTCTGCAGGAGGTGGAGGGTGAGAGCAAGAAGGCCATTACCTCACTCAAGGAGGAGGTGGAGCGTCTCTCTCACTCCCTAGATGAGGAGAAACTTAAGATGGCAGCCACCCAGGTAAGTCACCCCTCTCCCCCAGAAAGTTCACACAAACACACTGGAGTTTACAAGATATATGTCATTCTTTAAAATGATTTCAATAGTTAATGTTACTCTCTCTCTCTCTCTCTCTCTCTCTCTCTCTCTCTCTCTCTCTCTCTCTCTCTCTCTCTCTCTCTCTCTCTCTCTCAGGCCCAGCAGGAGGAGAGAGAAAAAGACCTACGGGAACGAGAGAAGGTGAACAAGATGAACACAGACAGCCTGAAGAACACAGTCTACCACATGTCCGTCAAGATGCGGGAACACGAGAAGACAATAACATCATATGAGGTATAAAATTAACATCCTCGTATCTATTAAATAACTGAATTAAACATTAAACATTTATTTAAAGATAATATGGTTTGTTTTAATGATATGTTAATGTTTGTGGTAGTTTTAATAACATAACGAGGGTAGAAGTTAGGGGACGTCTGGTGAGTGTCGTAACCCTGCCTTGGTGGGGGGGGTGTGGAGGGGAGGGGAAGGGTGTGTAGGGGAGGGGGGTGTGGAGGGGAGGGGGTGGAGGGGAGGGGGGTGGAGGGGAGGGGGGTGTGGAGGGGAGGGGGGTGTGGAGGGGAGGGGGGTTGTTTACGTCTCCCCCCCCTCTCTCTTCCCCTCCTAAAAATAAACAAACACAAATCACTTAACATATTCCTAACCACACAGGGACAACTACAGAACAAGGAAAGAGAATTTAACGAACACAAAGCGAATAGTGAGGAGACGATAGCGAGACTGAGAGAAGAGATAGATGGTCTCTCACACTCCCTGGACGAAGAGAAACTCAAGATGGACTCCTCTAAGGTACGTGTGTGTGTGTGTGTCTCTTGTAGTTTAATTCTTCTTATTCTTCTTGTCGTTATTATTATTATTATTATCCCTCATGGCCCAGACGCAGCAGGAGGAGAGAGAGAGAGAAATGGAGGAACGAAGGAAAATTAACAAAAGAAACTTAGATGAACTGAAGAAGACGAGTGATACCATGGCCAAGAGACTGGGGACCCAAGAGGAGGCGATAACTCTGTATAAGGTGAGAGAGAGAGAGAGAGGGGGGGGGGGGGTAGGAGGGAGTGAAGGAACCTAACCTAACCTAACTCAAAATCTGACAGGAAGAGTTACAAGAGAAGGAGAGAGAGTATGAAGAATTGGAGGCTGCTAGTCGACACACAATGACTTCACTGAGGGAGGAGGTGAATCGCCTTACACACAACCTAGAAGCCGAGAAGGTAAAGTACTTCCTTCCGCCTTATAATTAAATATATACTCAGAAATATTGTTTATCTAATTATATCTGTTCATTAATCTTCTTTCTCTACACCTGACAGGATGAACACCAGAAAAAGATACAGCAACTACAGGAACAAGATGAGGTCAATAACGTAACCATCAGTGACCTCAACGAGAAACTTTACGAGAAGACTGACAAACTGACAGAAACTGAACAAATAGTCTCCTCCTACCAAGTAAGATTCTTTCAGTCTAGTTCTGTAGCGTTCCATTTTATATAACTCATTAATCTAAGTCATATTATATAATTTTTTTATTATTTTTTCTTAGTATTAATTCATCTTAATTTTGTCTGATATTTATTTTAAGTTTTCTAGTTTTTTCATCTTTCATCACGGTTCATTCCTCCACACAGGCTCAGTTAAGACACAAAGATAAACAGATTGAACAACGAGAGAAGGCCAACGAAGAGACAGTCACCATATTGAAGGAAAAAATAGCCAGTTTATCACACATGTTAGAAAATGACAGCAAGAAGATGGCCGAGGTTCAGGTAAGTTACCCCTAAAATATACTAACCAAAGAAAACGATTATATTTCAGCGATAACTACATTAGATAACAGAATATATTGAGAGATAGTGAAACGAGATTAAAATATGAACATCTAATAATAATATAATTAATAAGACTTTGTATAGATTAACAAGAATTACTAAAAAATTATCACATACCGAGTTAGAGGAAGCGGTGGTAGGTGGCGGACACAGCTAATATCACTGTACTGACGCAGGCGCTGCAGGAGAAAATAGATCAACTACAGGAGGTGGAAGCCGCCCATAGAGACACCATCGTTAAGCTGAAGGAACAACTGGTGGATATAACAAACATGATGAAGGAGGAGATAGAGAAGGCCCAAGGGAAACAGGTGAGAGAGAGAGAGAGAGAGAGAACAAAGACATTTTTTAAAAGAATTAACTTGAGATTTGCTTCAGATATATTGGAATAATTATCTTCACAATAGTAAATATTTTTAGAGAGAAACAGACAAAGAAAAGGAATCGTAAAAATGAAACCATAACTTAGTTGACATACATAAGGATATTTTTTTTTTAACTATTTGGCTGTGAGTTAGTTTATATATGATGATAATAATGAGAATAATAATAATAACAGAAGATTTGAGTAAATTATAATATTAACGATGCTTCCCTTTCTCTCTCTCTCTCCCTCCCTTTATTCTTCCTTCTCCCTATTCCTTCTTTATCTACCTTTCTTCCTTCCTTACACCTCCTCCCTCATCCCTCCTCTACCCCTTCCCCCTTCCCCATACAGACACAGCAGCACGTGAGAATACAGGAACTGATGAAACAGGCGGAAGTTTACAAGAAGATAATAAATGACCTTAACAAGAACACGGAAATAAAGGAGAAACAACTGAGGGAATACGAACAGATTATCTCCACGGACCAGGTATTGTACGTTAGGGATTAATTATAGGTAAGGATTAGGGAGATTAGGGTAAGGATTAGGGAGGTCAAGGTGAGGATTAGGGAGATTAAGGTAAGGATTAGGGAGATTAGGGTTAGTTTTAATTATATACAAGGATTAGATAGATTAAATTAATTATGTAATATTTAATCTAGATCAAATAAAGTCCAGGGATTAAGAAAGACTACATTAACTATATCCAGGGATTATATATTATAGTATATTGATTATATAAACGTTATTTAAGTATATCTAAGAACCTATATGGTATAATATTTATATAATTATGTATATCTAATTATCTAGTAATCTATTTATCAAGAACTCTATTCGATATCTCAATGTCTGTCTGTCTGTCAAAATTATCTATCTATAAAAAAGAGTCAATCTATCAAAAACGTATCTATCTATCTATCTATCAAAAAATCCATCTATCCATCTATCCACCTAACTCCCCCCCCCCCCCTCCCCCTATCCTACAGTTGCAGCTAAGGGAAGCCAGAAGACAGGTTGAAGCTGTGGAAATGAGCAGTTCACATCACGCGACCTTGGCACTCAGGAAAGAGGCTGACAATTTGGCACGAACCCTGACCACAGTACAGGTAGGTACTCGTATACCTGTGTTGGATTGATTGGCGTGTTGTGGTCTGTCTGTCTGTCTGTTTCTCTCTGTCTCTGTATTTCTCTCATTTTATCTCTCTCTACAATGTAAACAAACCCTACAATGTAAACAAAACTACAATGTAAACAAACAATCAACACGTCGCATACTCCACAGGCTAAAGAAAACGAGCTGCGGGAGTTGAACAGAATCCATACATTGAACATTGAAGAGATGAACACCAGACTGAAGGAGTATGATAGTACCATCCGGGCCTATAAGGTATGATGACTGGTGGCTTATGAGGTATGATGACTGGAGGCTTATGAGGTATGATGACTGGAGGCTTATGAGGGATGATGACTGGAGGCTTATGAGGGATGATGACTGGAGGCTTATGAGAGATGATGACTGGAGGCTTATGAGGTATGATGACTGGAGGCTTATGAGGTATGATGACTGGTGGCTTATGAGGTATGATGACTGGAGGCTTATGAGGGATGATGACTGGAGACTTATGAGGTATGATGACTGGAGGCTGTGGGATGATAGAGACTTATAAAACATGATAACTGCCATCAGACACACCTGTACACAACAAAAAAAAGCAATTAAGATGTGTAATATTACCTGTCGTGTTATGCAGATGAGGGAGGCTGAACTACTGCAACAAGATGATGTGCACAGGACCAACATAGCGGAGATGACAAAGAAGTTAAAGGAACGCGAGCAGAGCATTCGTTTATATCAGGTAAGGTGGTGGTGGTGGTGGTGGACAGGTGGTAGTGGTAGTGGACAGGTGAGAACAGGTGTGTCTGTATAACTAAGGTTCAAGTATCGTCTACTGTTTATTGTTTACTTGATATTTATGGTGGTTATTTACTTTAAGTTATATAGACAAAAAAAGGTAAATTTCACAGGTGTCTGAATTACCTTTTTGTTACCTGACAGAAACAGCTTCAAGAATTGGACAGTAGACCAGAATCAGAGAGGCGAGACCGAGGGAACGAACAGCAACAACAGACCAATAACCAACAGTTAGTTTTACAGACCTTTAGACCAATCCAGGAGCCCAGATCAACCCAGAGAGACCATTCAGTACCACGTTCTAGGTCCGAGAGCAGTGTGAGGGTAAGTGGGTAAAGACCTCACTGGGTTTATTGAGTGTTGACGTATTAGCCACATGTTCAGACGTCATAGTTGAGCACCAATAAAGCATATTCATCAATGGTTAGGTTAGGTTAATATATAAATGCATTAATCTGAGATATACCATGTTTATAGACATTTAATTAACGTATTTATGAATATCTAACTTTCTGGTGACTTTTTCTGACGTTCGTTGATGTATTCCAGGTAGGCACGCCGTCTGGTCTACCTAACCTGGGCAACACCTGCTACATTAACTCTGTCATTCAGATTCTCTTTAACGTCAACAGTTTCAGGGAGTTCTTTATAAAGGACTCATACAGGTGCGCTAATCTCTCTCTCTCTCTCTCTCTCTCTCTCTCTCTCTCTCATCTCATTCACAATTTTTCCTGATGGACAAACACAAACACAAACACAAACACAAACACTACTCACAAACAAACAAGCCTTCTAAACATGGTTAATTAGACTTACAACAATAGCTACTGTTTGGTTAGGTTAGGTTATGTCAGCCAACTAATGAACCAAGGAACATTTTATCCTATGCTAAACGTCTAGGCTTCGGTGCAGACATTTACGGGGACTTGATGAAGGAAGAAATATTATTCTGATTTTCTGAACACAACCGAACACCACCACGAAATGAGAGGACGTGTTCGAACATCCAAGTCTCAGTAGATGGTTCAGACTCGTGGTTCACATTGTATCATGAAGGAACAACCCCCTAGAATATCGTGGGTCTATTATGCCACTAATGAGGTCGAGGATAAATTAATTAGATTTTTACCTATACTCAGGTCTCGTGGAGGATGAACAGGTAGACTAATTAATCAACTATCACCTGAAGAAGGAAAGGGATTAATTATAACCTGCTGGGGATGTCTACCTGTATTTATCACCTGTAGGAGGATATATACCTATAGATATTTTCACCGTCAGGAGGGAGCTGAACCGTAGTAGTGAGCAGAAGGGGGAGGTGGCCTTAGCCTTGGCAGGAGTCTTCAAGGCTCTACACTCAGGCGTCGAGAAGGAAGTGAGAGAGAAGACGAGGCAACTGAAGGTAAGGAGAGAGAGAGAGAGAGAGAGAGAGACTAAAAACTCGAATGTTAAGAATCAAAACAAAACTGACAATAGAAAAATAAAACACGAAATTAACAGAAAAGGAAAAAAATTAATAAAACCAATGAAGAGAATACAATTAAATAAGAAAAAAGAAATAGGAAAACATTAAATAATTATTGTAAAAATAATAAGCTCACTATACAACCTTGAGGTACTCCACTCATAGAAAAAAATAAAATAATCATATCTATTACGCGTATGTGACCTAATGTGACCTCAAATTGACCTCCACAGCATGTTGTTGGTGACTATAACGAGAGGTTCCGAGGGTCACAACAACAGGATGCCCATGACCTTCTTGCCAACCTCCTGACCTGGATACATAATGACCTCATGAATGTAAGTCTTGACGTGCGCCAGTACTCTCTACACTCATCCATTATGGACTCTACACCTGGAGTACAAGATGGATAGATGGATAGATGGATAGTTTATTGACAATTTTATAAAAATTTTGTTTACCTATATATTTAAACATTAGATTAAGTAACGTAAATTTAAATAGTTGCTAAATTAAGTAACATAGATTATTATAACTGTTAGATCAAGTAACAAATATATCTATAATCTTAATATCAAGTAACAAAGAATTATATAACCATACCAGACCAAGTAACACACACACACACACACACACACACACACACACACACACACCCATGTAATAATAACATATCCAATTCATTCCCAACCACCACTATCACTCTTCGCCCGTCTCTACTCCAACGATAGTCTGGCGGATCTTCGCTCGTATCCAGGCGCCTACACGGTGAGAACAACTCCATAATGATCTGTGACAAACACGGGAGAGAGATCTGCCGTACTAATGATCCCTTCAGTACTCTTACCCTGCTGGTGCCTCCTGCTAAGACCTCTCCGTCAGCCACCCTTCAGGTATGTACAGGAGAGAGAGAGAGAGAGAGAGAGAGAGAGAGAGAGAGAGAGAGAGAGAGAGAGAGAGAGTAAATGGATAAACACAGACAGATGAATATATTAGACAGACAGACAGACAGATAGCTCAATAATTACCCGTCACCCTTGTCATAGGAACTACTAAAGGCTCACTACAGTGGACAGAAGGTCGAGTGGGACTGTCCATACTGTAGACGGTCACACAGCTGTAGACGGGAGACAGAAGTCATCCACCTTCCACCTGTTCTAATTATACACCTGAAAAGGTGAGGAGAGGAGTAGACAGTGTATGTTGTTGTTGTTGTTGTTGTTATTGTTGTTGTTGTTGTTATTGTTATTGTTGTTGTTGTTGTTGTTGTTGTTATTGTTGTTATTAGTTTTATTATTATTATTACGGTAGTAGTAGTAGTAGTAGTAGTAGTCGTAGTATCATTTCCATTGCTAAGTTAATCACCATCACCTAACCTACCCCCCCCCCCCCCAGGTACACCAGCCGAGACCCGCAGGAAAGGAAGACCCGTGTCACCTTCCCCCCAGACAACCTGACGCTGCAGGAATACATGCACAGGAACTACCGCAGGTCAGCTCACCCCATAGGTTAGGTTAGGTTAGGTTAGGTTAGGTTAGGTTGGGCTGGGTTGGGCTGGGTTGGGCTGGGCTGGCTGGGTTGGGTTGGGTTGGGCTGGGTTGGGCTGGGTTGGGGTGGGGTGGGTTAGATATATTCTCATTTAATTAAGGACAAACTGGCTTTATGTCTAATCTTATCTGCAGCACGTTATCTATTCCTCAGTGGACGGTATGAACTGTTTGGTGTGGTGGACCATCGGGGGACATCCACCTCCGGCCACTACACCGCCTACTGCAGGAACCAACACGGGAAGACCTGGCGCCTCTACAACGATGAGTCAGTCACTGAGACGGACCTGGCTACTGTGTTGGAGGAGAATGAAGGTCATATACTGTTCTATACTGAGAAGAAATAGTCATCTACCTACACCTGTTGTACACACCTGTTGCATACACCTGCTGTACACACCTGTTGTATACACCTGACATTGATATAGTTTAAGTTAATAAGTACAAAGTGTATTAGGTTTTTATTACCATATATGTTAAATGTTGGTTAATGTTTATGGATTAACAAATGTATGACTGACCCAATAAAGTTTCTTAGAAGGAATTTATTAAGTTTTATTACATAGTGTCGAGGGTTAGAATGACACCACCTCTACACACACACACACAGAGACACTGGCGTTCAATAAAAAAAAACTGGATCTCAAGAAAAAAAAAAAAAAATTGAGAATCCTTAGCATAGAGGGCTGTGATCGCCAACCCTCACGATACTCTTAAATAATAATAAGTTCATGAATAACCACTCGTCAAGAAGAGCCATACTCGTTTATTTCATCGTGTCATGGGAATAACTACCATTCTCTTAGTCTCTTATCAATGGGGGTTACGATTGAGTGTGTCTTAATCTTATCGCGATAGCAAGACGCTTCACCCCACCTTGCTCAGACCATTATAGTGACTGTGTATCAAGCAACTTAACACTTATTTAAAGGTGGACTTGAAGGTTTAGAGGGGATAGTGCAGTGTTTTGGGATGGTGTTACAGTGAAATATAGTGTCCAGGACGTAGAGTAGTGTAAGTCTCATTGTCTGTATGGTGGCTGTGACGAGATGGTAGTTTTTAGTCACTGCAGTGAATGAGTTTGGTGAAATGGTAGTGTAGCAGTGATGGTGTAGTGTCTGTTGATGGTGTAGTGACAGTGAGGATGTGTGTAGTGGCAGTGATAATGGTGTAGTGACAGTGATAATGGTGTAGTGACAGTGATAATGGTGTAGTGACAGTGATAATGGTGTAGTGACAGTGATAATGGTGTAGTGACAGTGATAATGGTGTAGTGACAGTGATAATGGTGTAGTCAACGTTCCACTAATGAATCTAATTTCGGTAGACGTTCCACCATTACTCCTATAAACAATATTATTTCAGAGCTAGATGAACTAAAAAAAGGTACTCTTGAGTGTCAGCTGTCTGCATTGTCAGGAATATATAGCTGACAGCGACAATATACCACTGAGAGTCTTCTACTAGCCCAAATAGCCACCAGTAGCCCACGATGAGCAACGTGCAGCGTAAACTAGTAAGTGTGGGTGATGGTATTTGTGGCTTCATAGTTGCATTCTCTCCTACCAGTACAGTATGACCTAAGGCTATTATGTAACCCGGAACTAGAGTTAAAATTCTTTCTTTCTCTCTCTCTCTCTAAAGTACATCACTTACTCCGAAAACTTACTTTAGTAGGAGAAAAAGTCAAACAAAATAAAAATAACGTATTTTAAGTAAGTCAAATCCTTCACAAACTCACTTGACTAAAAAAAAATTATTGCTTCACCCCACCCCCTTCTACCCCCACCCACCAACACCCCTCCCTCACCCACCCCCTACAGATCAGGTGTTCAGAAGGAGGCGACGTAGCAGGCGTGGAAGAAGCCCTTAACAACGGCGCATGGATAGACCAGGTAGAACGCTCCAAGGATCCGTCATGCAGTGGTCGTACGGCACTACACTACGCGTCGTGCAGAGGTCACCTGCCGGTCGTTCAGTTGCTCATCCAACGGAACGCCAGAGTGAATGTGAGGAGTCAGCTGCCGGGTGATTGTGGTAAGTTGATTAAAACTATCATTCTACCTGTATATTAATCATTCTACCTGTCTACCTACCTGTCAATCTATGTCTACCTATCTATTATTCTACCTGTCAATCTACCTATGTATCATTCTACCTGTCTACCGATTAATCATTCTACCTAACTACAGTATATATCGAGAGAGAGAGAGAGAGAGAGAGAGAGAGAGAGAGAGAGAGAGAGAGAGAGAGAGAGAGAGAGAGAGAGTCACAAAGGTACAGTGCGTCAGGTGTGTCTCGTTTATCTCCCTGTAGGTGGAACGGCGCTTCACATGTCTGCTCTACTGGGACGAACAAAGATCCTAAGGGCACTGCTGGATGGAGGAGCTAATGGCGAGGTCACGGATTACAAGGGTAAGACCACACACACACACACACAACCCCCCTCCCCCCACACACACACAACCCCCCTCTCTCCCACACACACAACCCCCCTCCCCCCCCACACACACAACCCCCCTCTCTCCCACACACACCCCCCCCCCCACACACACAATGGCTTTCTTTATCTCAAGGAATGAAAAGTGCGGTTATTTTATCATCTTTTATCTGTTAATCACATTTTTTCTCTTCTATTCTCCTCTACACAGAAAGTTAATGAAGCTCAATATTCAACCCTTTCATTAAATACGTAATTTACCTTATCAATCCAATCTTACCGTCTCAACTTACCTGGGCTAATCAACTCATCAAGCTTAACTCTTCATCTACACAGGTAAAACAGCAGTACATTGGGCAGCTCAAGGGGGTAAAATTGACTCCTTAAAAATGCTTCAAAATTATGGATGTGACTTGGAATCGCGGGTTGACGGGAAGACCAATGCTGTACACTTCGCTGCAGCCTCGAGTGAAATGGAAGTGGTTAAATGGTTGGTAGAGTCTGGCGTGAAGAGCGACCTCAAGGATACCGAGAGAAGGACCCCCAGTGACATCGCTAAGAGTGAAGGCTTCAGAAATATACACAAGTACCTGAAGGACAGAGGATCTATTCGAAAGAAGTTTGTCAGTATTGAGTCATTCTCCCCCGTCTGATTTTTTTAAAGTATTTTTATTTATACATTTTTATTAGTATTTGTATATTTTTAGTGATGTTATATTTTAATACTTTACCAATTTTGATATTTTTACTATTTTTATATTTTGAAGTTTGTTATATTTTTTTTTATTAGAGAGATTAATTAAATAGTTCGACATAATGTAAATTTTGTATCATGATAAACGAAATCTTTTAATATATACGATTCTGTTATCTTGATATATCGATTAGGTGATATATAACTGCTAAACATTTTGATAACTTACAAAACTATGTATACTATATAACAGCTAATATATACATGTTATCATTACACATAAAATAATAATGTATGTTATTCAATTTATTATATTTTCAGTTTAATTTTAGAAGACCGCGAAGCATTCTTACAATACACACAGACAGACAGACAATTCAAGAGGATTCACAATGGACAGACAGACAAACCAAAATAAACCGACGAAGAACTCAATCTGTCGGAATACGTACAAGACGGAAGGACAAGCCACACAATGATGGGTTAGTCGACTCCCCAAGTGTAAACTCCTGGGAAATGGCACATCTGAGTAGCCCTTCCCGCTCCTCGGCTCCAGATAACGACACCTACGTCAGAATTGTCAACACCCCTCAGGTTAGGTTAGGTTTATACAGTAAAACCTCCATATAACGGACTCCTCTCGTCATATGATCCGTTAGATGGGAAGTTTCACATTAAATAGACCCTCGATATAGTGGACTTTCATCCCTATATAGTTCATTAGATGGAAGTTTTCTAACGGACCTTTGGTATAACGGATTTTCCTCATATATATAGTCCGTTAAATACAGGTTTCACTATACTCTATGTCTTAACCAACAGAATAGAATACCAACACCGAGGGAACACGTAGAAGAAACAAGGTTAACATGTGATTCCTGTGACCACCAGCAGGAGAGTATGGGGGAGGGACAGAACCAGGAACAACACTGGACGAGGGAACAACTCCTTACCCCTCACCACCAACGTCACACGCTGGTGAGATACGTGTCAAAAGTTCTCTCGCCTTTTCTGAACAACGAATCCCACCCAGACTCGTGAATCCGAAGCATTTATGGGTTGAATAATCCATCAGTGTCTATTGCTTCGGGTTCATGAATCTGAATCTTGGGGTTCGAGGTTCACACAGCAGAATATAAACAAAACTTGCTAGTTATAATTCCCTCCAGTAACTTCTTGATATTAAAACTCATATAAAAATGATAATTAATTTTACAATATAATAATTCAGGTGAACGACAAAAATGAAAGACTCAAGACTGTTCTCAAGAGTGTCTGCGTGTGTCAAGAGCCAGTAGTCTGCAGAAAACGTGTAATTCTTTTTGCTACTACTTGACAGGAGGGTTTGGAGGAGGAGGTGAAGGAACTGAGGACCAGACTCGAGGGTGAGCAGAGAGGTCGTGCTCAGGATAAGGTAGAGAGTGACCACACGGTAGCTGCACTCACCTCCAAGCTCGACCAGACTGAGGAAGGGTTCGACCAGGCCAGGAAGGAACTCGACCAGGCAAGGAAGGAACTCGACCAGACCAAAGGACAGCTCGACCAGACCAGGCAAAAACTCGACCAGACCAGGAAGGAACTCGACCAGACCAGGAAGGAACTCGACCAAACCAAAGGACAGCTCGACCAGACCAGGCAAGAACTCGACCATACCAGAAAGGAACTCAACCATACCAGAAAGGAACTCGACCAGACCAAAGTACAGCTCGACCAGGCCAGGCAAGCGTTCGACCAGACCAGTGAACAACAACACCCAACCAACCACGAGAATGAACCTAACGAAACGCTCAACGAAATCAGGTTGAGTTATGCCCAGATAAAAGAGAGACTCGAACAGACCAAACAACAGATAAACCTCACCAAACAACGCTATTATCCCAATCAAGCCAAGGAACAACCCAATCAAGCCAGAGAACTACATAACGACATCCAACAAGAGGTAAACCATTCGGAACAAAGAGGAAACAAGTCTAAGGTTTGTTAATTAGTAGTGTCTCGAGTTTTTAGTGATGCTCATTTGTTATTTTCGTCTCATTATCCTTTTTACGACAGAATCCAACTCCCTTCACCAATGGATTAAGTTATTGTTGCTATACTTTATTGTAGGATTGTCAGGGTTTAATATCCATAGAAGAATATTTAGTTGTGGTTGATGGTTTGCTAAAGCTAAGCTCATAAGAGTCTGAATTTAAGGCAATTGAAGTGGATTGATAGTTAAGGGATTTAATTCGTATTGAAATGCGGGTCAAATGTAATGTGTCCCAGTCTAGGATTAGTGGCCCCTAGGATGGTGACCCTCCCAGCCTGCTTCCTAGGACACTGTGAGTTGGGGGGAGGCAGGGAGGGAGGCAGGGAACAGGAAGGGAAGGAGGGAGGCATGGAGAAGGCAGGGGCATTTCTCTGAGACAACCTGTATATAGAGTCACCTAATATGATAATTAATTAAGGATAAGATCGACTCTAATATTCCAGGTGTTGACGCCCTCTGGTCTACCTAACCTGGGCAACACCTGCTACATCAACTGTGTCATCCAGTGTCTCTTTAACATTACCACCCTGAGGGACTACTTCACACAGGATACATACAAGTGTGTTAACTCTCTCTCTCTCTCTCTCTCTCTCTCTCACAGTACGAAACACCTATAGGCAAAAAATCTCAAAAGCTTTTCTTGTTTATAAACGTGAACATAAAATTCATAACGTGACGAAAACACAGGTAATTAAATAACACACCTAGATTAACTTTGTTCTTCACCGGCAGAGAACATGTGAACAGTGAGAGTGAACAGCGAGGGGAGGTGGCAGATATCTTGGCCCGTGTGTTCAAGGCTGTTAACTCCGGCGATCAAGAGAACATCGTGGAAACAATGAACAAATTCAAGGTGAGGAAGATTGAACACAAATAGAGATGAACAGTGAGAAATATTATCAGGATTGTTGTAGTAGTAGTAGACGTAGTAGTAGAAATAGTAGTAGTAGTAGTAGTAGTCAGATTTGTTACGTTAGGTTAGTTCAGTTTAGGTTAGGTTAGGTTAGGTTAGGTTAGAGTTAAGGTGGTTAATCTACAGGTGAACCATACCCTTCAACTTACCTCACACAACAGGTAGTTGTTGGTGACCTTAACGAGGACTTCCGGGGGTCACAACAGCACGAGGCTCATGACTTGCTCGCTGACCTCCTGACCTGGCTACACAACGACCTCATGGACGTGAGTGTTGCCGTCTACACCCACCATAGCAGTGTACACCCACCATGGATGATACTTATTGTTTGAGCATAATTTTGTTCCATCCATCATTCATCCACCCTTCCCTCTATCCACTCATCCACCTCTCCTACACAGGCCAGCGGTTCCTCCTTCGTCTCCCAGCACTTCCATGGAGAACTGGAGTCTGTATTCCTGTGTAGCCGCCCTAACCCGAAGGAGCCTCAGGTGATCTCCTGTAGTAGGGAGGTCTTTAGCAACCTTAGTCTCCCCGTCACCTGTGGGAAAATTAGTTCATTGCAGGTAAGTGTGTACTGAGAGAGAGATGTGATCAATGTCTACCTTTGGCTCTGTTTATCTCTCTCTCTGTTTATCTCTCTCTCTCTCTCTCTTCCTCGAGTAGAACTTGGTGGAGAGTCACTTCAAGAGCCAGATGATTGAGTGGGACTGTAACTACTGCGGTGAACAGCATCCTTGTCCCCACCAGTCACAGATTGTCGACTTCCCACCTGTCTTACTTATACACCTCAGCAGGTAATAGTCAGACCCTTATACATCCCTTATACCTAATGATACACCTCCCTTATACTCGTCCTTATAACGTGTAACAGCTATCTACTTACACCTGAGTTTATGTGTCAATCTGTCTTCTCGTTCATTGATGTTTTCACGATAAACTGTACCTGTGTTTATACCTGTACCTATAGATATTCAGGTGATTGTCAATTAACAGCAACCAAAATTCTTCTCCAGGTATAACAATCAGAACTCAACGCTGAAGAAGACTCGAGTTGTCTTCCCTTCAGGAGATCTTATCCTCCAGGGGCGAGAGGGATTAAGGTGAGGTGTGGGGTGGTGCTCTCTCTCTCACTCTCTTACTTTCTCTCAATCTTTCTCACTTTCTCTTACCTTACTCACTCTTTCTCTCATCCACAGCCCAAGGTACGAATTACTTGGTGTAGTAAACCATCGAGGGACAACTACCTCCGGCCACTACACCGCCTACTGCAGGAGCCTTCAAGACAACACCTGGCGCCTCTACAATGATGACACCGTCCAAAACACTCACCTGGACATAGTGCTGGACGGGATTGACGCTCATATCCTTTTGTACACACAGACAACACAATCAGAAGCCCTTTATCTAAACGTTGACACTTGATTTAACCCTTTGACTCCTAGAGGGTTAAATTATCCTCTTCAAAGGGTTAAAATAAATCTTAATCAACTACATACAACTTTCTTAACTCTTAAATTACTTCACTTTAATTTCTTTTTATTCATTTATTCATAGCAAATAAAAATACAGCTTTTATTTTGTGGTTAGGTTAGGTAGTACCTGTTGAGAGAGAGAGAGAGAGAGAGAGAGAGAGAGAGAGAGAGAGAGAGAGAGAGAGAGAGACCATGTTGTATAAATACTTCCAATGATAAATATAAATGAACAAGATTGTCTTAATTCGTCACCATAATTACTGTAATTGTTTAAAGTTAAAGAATAAAATAATGATTCAGTGATAATTTTCTTTAATTTGCTCTACAATAATCCTTTATATAATTATCGGTTTTATATAAATAATCTAAGTTTTGTTTTACTTTTTATTGTATTTATTTATTTATTTATTTATTATTATTATATTAAAAAGAGGGAAGATTGATTGTGACGTCAAGGCGGTAGTCAACCAATCAGGAACCATTATTATTAAAAAAAACGCGGGAATATTGATTGTGACGTCAAGGCGGGAGTCAACCAATCAGGAACCATTATTATTAAAAAAAACGCGGGAATATTGATTGTGACGTCACCGCGGGAACCAGCCAATCAGAAGCCACATAGAGCCGACAAGAAAAACATAAATTTAATCTCTATATAAAACAAGTGATCTTCCTCCTCCTTGTTTTATATTAATATGTATACATGAGTCAGTTGGTGTATATGTTAGTATACAATGATCATACCTATATCCGTGTATACATGAGTGAAGGAAAGATCAGAGATAAGAGCTCAGACACACACACACACACACACACACACACGCGCTTTACTGATAACAAAACATACAAACAAACACAAACGCTTTAACCCCCTCAGTATACACCGTTAATAACCAGTTAATAAACATTTATACTTTACTAAGAATATAATAACTTAGCAAACATCCTAAACATCTCTAACTACCTTTAACTACTTATTAAACTTCTCTAACTAGTTGTTAAACGTCCGTAACTATATTAACTATCTCTAACTACTTCAATCACTTCTAACAACCACATAACTACCTCTAACCCTTAACTCACACCTCTAACAACCACATAACTACCTCTAACTCTTAACTAACACCTCTAACAACTCATTAAACACCTCTAACAACCACATAACTACCTCTAACCCTTAACTCACACCTCTAACAACCACATAACTACCTCTAACCCTTAACTCACACCTCTAACAACCACATAACTACCTCTAACCCTTAACTCACACCTCTAACAACCACATAACTACCTCTAACCCTTAACTAACACCCTAACTACCACACAAACACCTTAACAATCACCAGTACAACCAGAGCTCCTAGGTTCTCTTATCAGTGACCAAACACCGAGTGATAACAGCCTAGGAGTTGTCATCTGGGTTATCTTATCACCATAACGGAATACCTTACCTTACCTGGCTGGCTGGTGAGAGGCGTCCCACCAGTCACAAAGAATCACCAGTTGGGTACCAAGTTAGTTTAGTGGTATGTTTTGAAGTCACCAGGTATGGCTTAGTTACCTGGATTATATGGTAACGGTGTATAGTGTATAGTGTCACCAAGTCACTGTATTATCGCTCTAAGGTGTATAGTGTATAGTGTCACCAAGTCACTGTATTATCGCTCTAAGGTGTATAGTGAATCGTGTCACCAAGTCACTGTATTATCGCTCTAAGGTGTATAGTGTATAGTGTCACCAAGTCGCTGTATTGTAGCTCTAAGGTGTATAGTGTATAGTGTCACCAAGTCACTGTATTATCGCTCTAAGGTGTATAGTGTATAGTGTCACCAAGTCGCTGTATTGTAGCTCTAAGGTGTATAGTGTATAGTGTCACCAAGTCACTGTATTATCGCTCTAAGGTGTATAATGTATAGTGTCACCAAGTCAATCTACTCAGAATATTATGGACCATGTTTAGTGCACCAGGTATGGCTGATTAGGTCTAGCATACACCAGGTCACCAATGTTTACTGTCACCAGGACACACAACTACCACAACCAGTGTTTATTTTCACCAGGACAGTATATCACCACCAACATCACAAATGCATCCTATAGTCACCAAGACACAGCTCATTATTGGTGATTTTAATGTTAGATTAAGAGATGTTCAGATGACGATTTTTATAATGTTTGTAATTCTACCTGTGCTTGTACCTGTAGTTACACCTGGTGGCCTGTACTCGTGTTTTGTAGTTGTGGTTTGTGTTCATGTAATTATCGATGTTTAATGAAATACAGAGGAATGTTGACTGAAATGAGAGAGAGAGAGAGAGAGAGAGAGAGAGAGAGAGAGAGAGAGAGAGAGAGAGAGAGAGAGAGAGAGAGAGAGAGAGAGAGAGTAGGTACACTTGGTCTTAAAAAAAATTAAACATTGACCATCAGAGATAAACATAATCAATCACGTTACTAGGACAAGGACTCGACCTGGTGATCCTGTAGGTCACCAGGAGGCAGTGTGCTAGTGGTATGGTGACCCCAGACATATTTCACCAGTATTCTCACTATCATCACCAAGTTACAGAGCATTGGTATACATTTCAGCGTAGTGATGTTACTGGTGACTATAGACCTATGTTAGATCACCAACATTGTCACCAAGACTCTATGTGACTATATTCTTCACTAACTATAAACAGACAGATATATTTAAATACAGACACAAATAATACTAATATTTAACAAAACACAAATATATTTCAGAATACTTCGCGTGACGTAATCAAAAGGTCAGACAACACCCCTGGTCAATCCTCGGTGATATTTCCCTGACCTACCAGTACCAGGAAGGTCAAAGGTCACCTGAGTTGGCACTTGTTGACCTTCTGAGTGCCAGGACACACACACACGATGAATGAGATGCAGAGTTTGTTGGTAAGTTATTGATACAGGGTGTGGTGTTGGGGTAGTGTGGGGTAGGGTGTGATGTAGGGGTAGCGTGGGGTAGGGTATGGTGTTGGGGCACTGTAGGCTGGGTATGGTGGTGGGGCATTTCACCTCCTCCTCGATTCGGTGTGGTAAAGTCTTTCAACACAGTAAATAATTATGATCTTCACACAGTTTCCAAAACTGTACATTCATAGAGATACGTTATCACTGCCTTGTCATAGATAGTACACTACACAGTTAATGTTCTGTAGAGGTACACACTCATAGTACCTCCACCACCCACCCATAACCTAACCTAACCTAACCAAACCTACACTTGTCTGATTTCTCCTGAGTATTTACCTGTTTGTATATATACACTCTCACACACACATTCACTGCCAGATGAGGAGTGCCAAGACGGGGGATGCAGCCGGAGTAGACGTGGCACTCCAGCAAGGTGCCAGGGTGGATCTGGTGGAGGAGGACTTCTCAGGAGGTAAAGAAGGGGGAAGAGCCGCCCTCCACCACGCCTCAGAGAAAGGTCACCTGGATGTGGTCAACCTCTTACTCGATTTCAAGGCTAAAGTCGACATCAGGAGTAAGATGAACAAGGATTATGGTGGGTCTAGTGTGTGTCTGTCTTAATGTACCTCTTCTCTCTGTCTCTTATTCTGTCTCAATTTACAATCTACCTGTCTATTTCTCTCCCTATAATCCAGAACAAAAACTGTATATATTGTTATTTTTATCCATATTCCTGTCTGTGTATGTTAGCCCACTTCTATATTCCTCTAGTACAATATTCACTGCCAGAAAAATCATAACTGGCTATAGAAGTAACTCATCTGTCACTCGGTACTTTATGTAGATGTAGTGCAGGTGTTAATTATTTCCCCACGACAGGTGCGACCCCGCTACTCCTGGCCTCCGGGGCGGGTCACACACATGTAATGGAACACCTGTTAAGGGCAGCTGCTAACAAGGAAGCTGAGGACGACAGAGGTAACAACTTGTGAGGCTGTTGTGGTGAATTGGTTGTTGTGATTGTGGTTGGTATTATTGTTGTTTTTGTGGTGGCTGTTGACTTTGTGGTTATTGATAAAGTTATAATCAGGGAAGGAGTTGACAAGACTTCGTGGTAGTGTGTGTGTGTCTTTAACTTTATACACATAGCAGTTATGTGTTAACAGAGACACGACCGAGCGCCCAAGCGGCTAACAGACTGATCAGTAGCGAAGAAGATAAATTAAGTAGTTTAACAGATCGAGTAGGGAGACTTAACTTGTAGGCCAGCCATACTGACATGACCTTACAGCTACTAGTGAAAAGGGTGACTGTGGTGCAGGTCTCTTAAACACGTGAAGTAAATTTATCTTCATATTAAAAGGATTCGATTTAGGAGTCCATTTTTGCCCCCCCCCCCCCCTACTAAGTCTAATTCATTTGAGCATTTATTTATCTTTATACCATTACCAGCTGTTAGTTATATACATTACTGATTTATATAACATATTATCTGATCTTATTTTATTTCACTTTACTCCTCAGGCAAACGGGCGGTGCACTGGGCAGCTGCTCAGGGACAACTCGACGCCCTGAAGCTGCTCAAGGTCTCCGGGTGTGGCCTTCAACCTAGATCCAACTCCGGCGCCACCGTCCTACACTACGCTGCTCTTGACGGAGATCTCAACCTCGTCAGGTGGTTGGTGGCTAATGGCGTCAAGTGTGAGGTCAAGGACAAGAGGAATATTTTGGCCAAGGATCTGGCCAAAAAACACGGCCACCCGGATGTACACCGGTACTTGAAGGATCAAAGTCCTAGCAAAGGAGGATTTGTGAGTGTAACTTCAATGTTTGTGTGTACAGGTAACGCTGGGCCCAGGGTCTTGCCATCATTTACCTGTAAGTACAATACTCGTTATCCTCTTACAACAGCTATCGTGTATAGTCTAACTTAGGGTAGACGATGATTTCACATTTCTTTAAGACTTTTACTGAATACGGAGGACTCTGTGACACGACTTTTTCACAACATAATAATGGTTTCAGGGCAAGTTTATAAGATCACCACTGAAGAGTTCGTCTGGACGCTTCAAGTCCCACGACGAACCTTTATTTACAAGAGGTCATTCAGGGAGGAAAGAGACGTCTAGACCCGACCTTCACTTGAGGGAGCAGCTGCCGTCGACGGGGTTAGGAACTGCAAGCTTCGAAGAGAGGGACCTGGAATCACTGAACCCTGATAACACAGACCTGGCTACCGACTCACACCTCACACCCACTCAACCATCCAGCTCACACACCCGACCTACACTGACACCAATGCTGACGACACAGCCGATGTCAGCACCTTTAGGAACTTCTCCAGGACATGAATTTACTCGACAGACACACAGTCACACAGATCCCCCATTGCTAGCTGCTTATATTGGAGGTGACTTGGGAGGCTTTGAGGTAAGGTGAACTAGTACCTATTGAAAGTCTTTATATTGATTGTACTTGACGCTATAACGTACACAATACACGTACATACATATAGGCACATATTACACGTTACACACACTACATAATACGAGTAATCAGCTTATCATATCCGTCTTCTATGGTGTACAGGACAAACGTTCAGGCTCCAAGCGGTTACTCTTCAACAGGAAATCCACACGGAAACACCAGCTCAGAGACATGGAAGAAATTGTGGTAAGTTATCTATTAAAGAACCGTCCTATAGCGATACATCTATATAATGGACTTTCCTCTGTATTTAGATTTTCCCGTAAACAGAATATTTCCCCAGAATTAAAATCGAATTCCTCTTTTTTTCTTCTTTTTGAGAGAGACAGATAGATTACTGATGAAATTTATAAAGTTTAGGTTAGGTTAGAATTTTAATGATGTATATTGTTTAAATGTACAGTATATTTTAGATAGCATTTTAATGAGAGTATTATTTCCTTATACCCGTAGGTGATGCTCAAGGACTCACTAACAGCGAAAGAGAGACAGAACTCTCAGCTACAGAATGACTTATCCCAGACGGAGCTTCAGAAGGTAACACTTGAATGTTACTTTATTATCCTCGATGTAGGAACAGTAACATGGAGAGAGTTACTGTTCTGTCTAAATATTTCTTGTCTGTCTGTCAATCCATACCTGTCTGTCCGTCTATACATTATAATACTAGTATAGACGTAATGTGTATATGTATGCGCGCGTATATGTATAAAGTGCTATAGAATACAACTCAGGTTCACACACACGTTAACTCTAGGATTTAAGTGGTTAATATCGGTCAAAATTCTCGTGTTATCTTAGGAGAACTTGAGAACAGCTGTTATCGGGGTTCTGGGGAGAATACACCATGAGAACACCAATCAGGAGAGAGATTTAACCCAAGTTATTACGTCACTCGTGAATCAACATGACGTCATGAAAAAGATGAAGGTGATTTGTTCGTGATTTGTATGACGTCACTAGATCATATTCAGTTAATGTGTGATGAATCTCTACTCAACTACGTCACTATATCTCACTATACCTTCACCATCTCTTAGTGTAGTGTTATAGTTAATCCACTGATCACTTTAACACGTTTTATAGCCTTAGATAATCCGTGTATTATAAGAATTTAATCCGAGTGTTCGGTTTGTAAACACTTCTTACTTAATCCTGCTCTTATCTCTCTCTTATCTCTCCCTCTCTCTTTTTCTCTTCCTACCCTCACCTCCCCTTCACACACACACACACAATAAACCTAACCTAACCACCATGACTCCTCCAGGTCGCGGCGGAACAACTGGTGGAGACGCTACGCCACCAGCTCCTGCAGCAGCACCGAGAGCAACAAGACCTACAGCAGCGCCTTCTTCAGTTGACTCACCAAAATAATGAATTTAGGCGGAAAATAGTAAGTCATGTGTTAAGAAATTTCAATTATAGTTTCCACTGAGAATCTACCACTATCTTCTACCATCTACAACCATTATTCTACCATCTACCACCATTATCTACCATTTACAACCACTATACCATCTACAACTACTATTCTACCATCTACCACTACCTACAACCACTATTCTACCATCTACCACCATTATCTACCATTTACAACCACTATACCATCTACAACCACTATTCTACCATCTACCACTACCTACAACCACTATTCTACCATCTACCACCATTATCTACCATTTATAACCACTATACCATCTACAACCACTATTCTACCATCTACAACCACTATTCTACCATCTACAACCACTATTTTACCATCTACCACCATTATTTACCATCTACAACCACTATTCTACCATCTACCACCATTATCTACCATCTACAACCACTATTCTACCATCTACCACCATTATCTACCATCCACAACCACTATTCTACCATCTACCACCATTATATACAATCTACAACCACTATTCTACCATCTACAACCACTATTTTACCATCTACAACCACTATTTTACCATCTACCACCAATAATCTATCATCTATCACCACTATCTATCATCTACCACCAATAATCTATCATCTACCACCATCTACTACCACTATCTACCATCTACCACCATCTAGTACCACTATCTACCACCCAGGAACAACTCGAGAGGAGGCAAATAGATATGGTGACCACAGACAGCACCAAGGATGAAACCATCTCAACTTGTGACTCTCATATACAGGAACTGACCAGAATGTTGAGTGAGAGTCGGGATCAATTAGCTGCCTACCAGGTGAGTTGGCTCTCTGTCTGTCTTTCATTCTTTCTGTCTGTCTGTTTCTGTCCCTGTCTGGTTATTTCTCTTTCTAAATGGTTTTCTGTCTATATCTCTCTGGCTCACCGATCTCTTCTCACCACAGAGCCAGAAGCTAGAGCGTGAGACACAGTACCATCAACAAGACTCAGCCAACAGACACATAATCGACACGTTGGAGAAGGAGGTTGAACGTCTCTCTCACCTGTTGAGGGAAAATGAGGAAAAATATCTCCTCCAATGTCAGGTAAGTCCACGCTGATTGGTTAGGTGAGGACAGGTAGGTTGATGGTGATTCGTTAGGTTAGGTTAGGACAGGTAGGTTGATGGTGATTGGTTAGTTCAGATGAGGACAGGTATGTTATCGTTGATGTTGTTGTTATTGTTGTTATTATTATTTTATTTTATCTTATATTACCCAGGAAACCACCAGCGTTACCAAGAGAGACGTGTCTGTGGCGGATAAATTGGCAACACTGTCTACAGAGGTGGAACATTTAACCTTTAAACCTGATGAAGCGAGCAGGGGGCAGGTGAGAGAGAGAGAGAGAGAGTTAATACATAGTAATTCAAGCACCTTAAAGCTAACTAAGATATTGATAACTGTGCTTCCCAACCTACAACAGCTAACCCCCCCCCCCCACTAACACTCAGACCCATGGCAACTGAAGCACCATAAAATGTCACACACACCCACACACACTTATCATCACATATTCTTCACCAACAACAGGGGAGAAGGACTGATGATTCTCTAGAACAGGAAAGACTGAAGAACACTGTAGAACACCTGGAGCAGAACCTGAACAAGATGTCGAATGATGTGAAGCAATACGAGAAGCTGGTCATCTGTTACAAGGTTAGTTTAAGGTTAGGTTAGGGTTAGGTTAGGTTAAGGTTAGGTTAGTTTAGTTAGGTTAGGTTAGGTTAAGGTTAAGGTTAGGTTAGGTTAGGGTAGGGTAGGTTAAGGTTAGGGTTAGGTTAAGGTTAGGTTAGTTTAGTTTAGGTTAAGGTTAGGTTAGGTTAGGTTAAGGTTAGGTTAGTTTAGTTTAGTTTAGTTTAGGTTAGGTTAGGTTAGGTTAGTTTAGTTAGGTTAGGTTAGGTTACGGTTAGGTTAGGTTAGGTTAAGGTATGAGAACACGTGTTTATGTTGTGTGTTGGTCATGGGTGTATTAGGTTGGGAAGAGAAGTAATTACAGGTATACATACAAGTACAGATACCTATTGTAATAATCTCACAGAATCACCTTACAAATAACACAGAGTTAATACTAAGTTAATATCATTGTTAAACAGCTAATCTTATCACTAACACTCAACACACATAACTAGGTTGAACACACACCACATAGTATTCCATTTTAACAGAAGGATTTAATGCATTATCTCTCACAGGATCAACTGAGAAACAAGGAGAGAGAACATAAGGAGAGAGAGACCGTGTTGAAGGAGGAGATGGAGCGTCTCTCTCAATCTCTCCAGCGTGAGAGAAACATTACAGTGAGTCAAAATCCACGTGTTTTCGGGCATAGCTTTTGCCGATTGGTCCTATGGTGATGTCAATTTGTATCTAGCCCTTACTTGGTTTATGCTATGTCAAGTTATATGAGGTTTGGTTAATGAGAGGTTAAATTAGGTTGATGAGAGGTTCAGTTAGTCTAATGAGAGGTTAAATTAGGTTAATGAGAGGTTAAATTAAGTCCAATGAAGTTTAACTAGGTTAAGTTAAGTCAGGTCATGTTAGATCAAGATTAGGTTAGGTTTAATATTGATTTCCATAGAGTTCCTATTTTATTGTTTATTGTAATGAGGGAGTTGGGGCCTGTCTGGGAAAATATTTTGACACGGAGTAGAAGTGAAATACACCTCAACCTTCTCTCACCTCACAGAAGCAGCATCAGGAACAGACACAACAGCTTCTACAACACGCTGCAGCTGACGAGAAGACCATCGATGACCTCAACAACAAACTCATAGCGAGGACAACGAGGATGAAGGAATACGAACAATTCATCTCCTCACATCAGGTACTCAACTCTCTCTCATCACGAATTTCTAAGATATTACTTACCTTTTATATTGCTACAGTGAAATGAAAAATGGTTCCCAGTTTATCTATGAAAAATGAGAGGAATGTTTTACACCACAGGATCAGTTCCGAGATAAGACAGCGTACGGGAAGAGGGAAGCTGCGAACCTGCAGGCGATAACTTTCCTGAAGGAAGAGGTGGAGCGTCTAACACAGAGCCTGGATGGTGAAAGGCCGGCAACCCAGGTACGTCACCCTAGGAAAGTAGGTTACCCCCAGGTCACCTTAATGGTACAGTCAGACTTTAGAGAGAGAGAGAGAGAGAGAGAGAGAGAGTTAACAAAAACGATAACTGTTGGGTTCCTGGTTGTAAACATCACGGACTCATGAGTATATAATATTCTTATCTTGTTCCTTTCTTTACCTGACAGACGAGACAGGATAAGAATATCGAGGAACTCATCAGCAGGATGGAGACAGAACAACACGAGAGACAGAAGGAGAGAGAGAACAGCGATCATGAGATTGCCCGTCTCACCTCACTCCTGGACGAGGCGAAGCAAAAGCTGGCAGAACAGTCAGTCGCCACCACCCCTACTAGACACAGGAGGCGTCAAGGATCTTACAGAAAGACCGAGCTCGATTCCGTGGTATGAGTCAACACAGGTCTAGAGAGTCAGTTCAATGATACGACTCACCATGGAGGTCGATTCTGTGGTAGTGTAATGCTTTTATAAATGGACAGAATCCAATGTTTTCATCTACGAATTGGGTAGAGTTGTGATAGTCAACGGGAAAGGAAGTACATGACCCAACGTCCAATAGATTCATTACAAACATTTAATTGGAATTTAGGTAACTTTCATAGATAATTTATGGAGGACTTTGATCCAAGTTGTGTTTACCGATCAATACCATGACTATATCATAGCAGTGATTAATGTCGTTATGTATTCCAGGTGGTGATGCCCTCCGGTCTACCTAACCTGGGCAACACCTGCTACATCAACTGTGTCATCCAGTGTCTCTTTAACATTACCACCCTGAGGGACTACTTCACACAGGACACATACAGGTGTGTTACTCTCTCTCTCTCTCTACATATCCCTCTCCTTATCTCTCACTCTCTTCATCTCTCTGTAACACGAAGGCCAGTCAAAAGTTACATCATCTGGGTACCCAATACAAAAGCAGAACGACTCCTCATGGTTTAATTGTCAAAACCTCTACTTTAACTTCAATATACTGTAGAATTGGCTACACATGGACATATATATGTAATTAACACCTATAGGACATATACCTATAGTTATTTTCACCGTCAGGAGGGAGCTGAACCGTAGTAGTGCACAGAAGGGGGAGGTGGCCTTAGCCCTGGCAGGAGTCTTCAAGGCTCTACACTCAGGCGTCGAGAAGGAAATACTTAAAAAAATCAACCGACTGAAGGTAAGACACAAGATCGTAATTTTTCTCCAGACTTTCTTATTTTTTATCGTAAATTACAATAGGATATAGAATTACTCCTCATAAAGTCATTCCCTAGCCTGTCATACGATCGATTCAAGACAGGAGTAGAGAATTGAGCTGTTTTTTGACATTAACTCTCTACTCAAGTCCTAAAAGAGAGAACCCACTAGTTACTAAATACTAAGAATCAAAAAACCATCACCCATCCATGCATCTTGTACCATAACACGAGAAACCTTATATATATAAAGAAACAAAAACAATATTGTTTTTCTGGGGGCTATGATGAGTAACTTGTAATGATCTTTGAGAAACTGAGGAAGACTTTATGTGGCACCGATGTTAAAATCATTGATAAGTACATTGGAATAGTCGAGGGACTTATGAGGCCTGAATTTGACCCCGTGTGACCTGTAGGATGTATATATGACCCTGTGTGACCTGTAAGAAGTGAATGTGACCCTGTGTGACCTGTAAGAAGTGTATGTGACCTTGTTTGACCTGTAAGACGTGTATGTGACCCTGTGACCTGTAAGTGTGACCTTGTTTGACCTGTAAGACGTGTATGTGACCTGTAAGAAGTGTATGTGACCTTGTTTGACCTGTAAGATCTGTAAATGACCCTGAGTGACCTGAAGACGTGTATATGACCCTGTGTGATCTGTAAGACTTATATCTGACCCTTTGTGACCTGTAAGTCCCATATATGACCCTTGTGACCTCCTCAGACTGTTGTTGGCGACCTTAACGAGGACTTCCGGGGGTCACAACAGCGCGAGGCTCATGACCTGCTTCTTGAACTCCTGACCTGGCTACACAACGACCTCGTGAACGTGAGTGTTGCTGTCTACACCCACCATAGTAGTGTACACCCACCATGGCAGTGTACACCGTTCTGTGTCTTATATCTACACACACATACTCCCACTGCTGTCTACATTACCCCTTGTACAGCCATCGTGGTCTACAACACTTCCTAACCTCCATTTTGGAACTTTATGCATCAATTGTCTGTTTATTAATTTGTCTAAGATCCATCCATCCACCCATCTGTCTATCCATCCATCAATCTATACCCACTCAACCACACGTTCGCCTGCTAGCCTATCTATCTATCCAGTCATCCACCTCTCCATCCAACAGGTAAGCGGGTCGTCCCTAGTGAGTGAGCGCTTCCAGGGGAGTCAGGAATCTATCATCAGGTGTGACAGGTACCCAGAGGAGACCATCTGTCGCACACAAGAGCCCTTCACTTGTCTAACTTTGGCCGCCAACCAGTGTTGTTCTTTACAGGTGAGAGAGAGACAGAGAGACGTAGAAGATACATGAACAAAAAGGTGATAAAGAGAAAGTAACTAACACTGAAAGAAAGATAAAAGAGAGAGAATCTTTTACCAATATCATAATAATAACGATAACTACCAACACGACCAAACCAAAACAGATCTTGCGAAACTCAATAACACCCCAAGGAAACATTACATCTCAGCTCTCATTACACACACACATGAAAAAAATTAACTAACATACATACATAACTTGTAATTCACATCTCTTATATAAACATTCATATCAGCATTAAAATCAACCTAATAATCGACTTTCCTTACTAACTGATAATGTTTTCCCCTTGAGTTTTTTCATTCTCTCTGACAGATGTAACAACCGAATTATCCTCAATTTATTTATTAATGAATGGTTTTTCTTGAAAGCTTAATATAAACACAGGAAAAACTTGTTTATATATAAAGAATTGACATAAATAGCATTCGAATCTCAACAGGAACTTTTATCAACCTGAAGATTACTCAACCTAACCTAACCCTTCCGTTGTCTCTGGCAGGAACTGGTTGAGAATCACTACAGGATACAGAAGTTAGAGTGGGACTGTCAGTTCTGCAGTCACACCCACCTATGTCGCCACACCACCAGGATCACCCGTCTACCGCAGTTCCTTATCTTCCATTTGAGCAGGTGGGTGAGAGAGGGGAGAGAGAGAGAGACCCTCCTTTACCCTTGTGAGAATTTACAATATAAAAAAAATCCCCCCCCCCTCACCTTCTCCCACAGGTATGACTGCCCCTTAATTAACCTTTACCTGTCTCTTACCTCCACCAGGAACGACATTCAGAGTACATGGGGGAAGAAGATCAACGTCACCTTCCCACAAGACCAGTTAAGTCTACAGGAGTACATGATGCAGCCAAACCAAAGGTAAGATGCTCGAGAGAGAGAGAGAGATCCCCCACCTTATGTCACCTGATGATTTAACACCCTAACGTCTACCTGGTTAGTTGGGTTAGGTTAGATTCTCACTCTCACACTCTCATCCACAGCCCAAGGTACGAATTACTTGGTATAGTGAACCATCGAGGGACAACTACCTCCGGCCACTACACCGCCTACTGCAGGAACCTTCAAGACAACACCTGGCGCCTCTACAATGACGACACCGTCCATAACGTACACCCCAACACAGTGATGAACGGGAGTGACGCCTATATACTTTTCTATTCACAAATGAAATAAGTTACTTGTCTTTAGAGTTCATCTTTACAAATTTTAAAGGAGAAGTTATTGTAAGTGTAAGTGTGTACGTGTGTGATAGGTAGGTGGGTGTGGTAGTGTGATGGTTGGATGGGTGTGGTTATTGTATGGATGTGGTAGATGGATGAGTAGACAATTGGGTGTTAGTACATCCATTATAAAGAAGCAACAGTTGTAGTTTTACCTAAGCTTCTGTATGGGTTCAGTATTATCATCATTTCATTTAGCTCGTGTAAGTAGATCCCATAAGGGGCAATATGGCAGGCACTGTACTCGACCACCTTCACTCCCTCAACAGTAAAGTCCGGTTGCACTGTGTGTTTCCTGGTCACAAAACAATATAACTTTAGCTTAGAAGTAGTACACTGTCTTCACTTAGCTGCATCACACCTTATTTAACTGGAATTATTATCTTAAAAATAATATTCATTACCTTAGATCGTTTTATCATTGTTCATGAAAAAAAATATTGGATTCCTTTAGAAAAATAAACAAGATTTCCTGTATATAAATTTAAGCAATCCAGGATCAAATGCCATGTAAAATAATTAATAATAAATAAATAAAATGTTACGTTTAATTTGCTTTTCAATTTGTGCTATATTCAGGAGTAAACGCCTTCTGGTCAGTTCGTTACTGAGAGACAGACCATTACTTACACACCACCTACCAACATGCCTTACTGCATGAATACTATTGTATATTACTGTTTTTTGTGTGCAATGACCATCAATTTAAGACATATTTACACAGGCAGAAGCAACGGATAAGACAGTTGGTGAAGAGTTGATGGAGAAATGTTCACATAACGTCGAGTTGACTGAAAAATGTTCACATGATGTCTCTAAACACCTTGATGACTTTAACTTATCACAAAGAAATACAAACTTAACGAGATGGTCTGATGCCATACCAAGATAACAGTAATGTTGGTCATGCAGTTTTAGAGGCTTTGCATTTACCAACCCTTCCCAGGCAGACCAGGAGAGTAGCTTGTTCCCACTGTTTGTCTTCCAAAAAGAGGTTCACAGCCTTGGTTAATATGGCTCCAAGAAGCTTGTTGCACTCTTTCTTCCAACCTTTAAAAGTAGTCCAGCTTACTCTAGAGGACGAGAGGGATCAAACCGATTTCCAGTGGCGAGCCGAGCAGGATGCTGTTGGCTGGGTGGATATTACGGGCGTCTGGCATGACAGTGAAAGGACATCTAGCAGCAATATCAACAAGATGACGACAGGAAAATATTAACAGTTCACAGTCTGGATACTCAGAAGCCATACGTAGAATTTTTCCCAGATGTAAAGATTTGAAGATGTTCTTGACAGACTTTCTTCAACTACAGCCCAAAAATTATAATTATTAAAGGTGGCATCAAGAGTGCAGGGAACCTAACAATCATGGGAAGCAAATACTGTACAGCTAGTAATGAATCCTGACCAAAATGAAATATCACCAAAAAGAAAATGTCTTTTTTTTTTTTTTTTTTTATTTATGCAGACATGATTCGAGTTTACAGCAAGAGGTCACCCTCAGGCAGAGCCACAAAAATGACCCCAAAATCATTTATTTATCGATTTATCTATTCTTTAAAGCAGGCGACACAAACTTAACTTAACCTAAACAAACCAGTCGATTCAGAGTCGTTTTGTTTAGGTAATGATCAGTGATTTGTGTCTACTGGAAAATAAAAAGCAGATGACACGAACCTAACCCACGCTAAATTAACCCGGCGATTCTATGGTGGTTTTGGTTAGGTTAGGTTCAATGTCTGAATAATTAATATTTATCAAGCAGTCCCGATCAAGGCACTCTATAATCATCCGGAAACATTCTGAAACACACTGTACATTCCTATACAACCCTATATTTCATTTTATGTTGGGGGAATATAATTAATTTTCAGCAACGTAGAATAGGATGCTGGCGTGTGTGACTTGTAGGATGGTGTTCAGGTTCATCTCCTGAATGGCACTCTCATCCTCACACGTCGTCCATGGGTCATCAGAACAGAAGGCGGTGTTGTGACGGTGGTAGTAAGACTTATGTATACCCTGGTCTTCACCACCACACACACCCTTCAAACTATAATCTCCGTGACTGAAATAAGACGGAAAATTAGACACATTGAAACTCACGAGACATTCACAGTTAACTCTCAGAAGCAAGAGCAAGGTATTGACTACAGCTATGGACTACAGTTGCAGGCTACAGCTACAGACTATGAGTATAAACAAGTATTGCCTACAAGTACAGACAAAAACATACTACAGCTATAGACTACAAGAACAGACAAGTACTACTGACTACAAGTACAGATATTAAGCACAGACTACAAATACAGTACAATAATGGTAGTGTTTCAATCTCGAAGTCACAGGAGATAAATATAATAAAATATACCTAAAAACTATCAGACATCGTGATACAAACTCATTTTCATCAGTTACACCAATACAAAATAATCAGTTATTCCTATCTGGCAAAAAAACAAAACAATTGTATTTAAAAGGCTTAAGTGAATGATTAGACCTATCTAGTGTAAAATATATACATACAGTACTTAATGTTGGAGTCTTAAGTTTAATAGTGATATAAATAATACTCAATAGTCTTACCCACATAACATTTGTAACTCCAGCAATGATAGAGAATTACGTCTGAGTGGGTGATTATTTTTGTCCATATATTTGTAAAGTAATTATTCCGGTGTTATGAACTAGGCACGTAGACAGGATATATGGACAGATTGATAAGAGTTGGTTAGACAGAGAGACAGATAGACTGACTGATGAATTAACAGACAGACTGATATATACAGTACAAGGTCATACAAAGATACCACGATGAGAAGGTATAGAAGATAAACAGTCATACGGAAAGACAGATATAAAGGTAAGACAGACATGATGTTCACCTGAAACCAAAGACACAGAGAGGCAGACATATTACAGGTAAGACAGACATAATATTCACCTGAAACCAAACAGACAGATATAGGGGTAAGACAGACATGATGTTCACCTGAGACAGCTTGGCGTTGTCACCTCCTGGAGACTGAGACCTTCTGCAGGATACATCACTCGGGTCCTCTCCTTCAACTGGGCACTGCACCTGGCGTGGGATACACCACCATGCTCTGTACTGTACAGTATACTTGAACAACCACTATCACCTGTTGCTCACCCATTCCACTACCGACCCTAACGTTTATGGAAGCTACTTGGCAGAAATGAGTTAATTTAGTCCACTTGAAGTCTTGCTTTATTTCAAAGAAGCAGTAACTTCCCACACACACCTTCCAAGATAATAGTTGGCTGATTATTAAGACACTTATTCTGTTTTGTTTTAAGTGTGTGGTAACTTTAAACAAATGTATTTTTTGTCATGATTTTAATTTGAAACTGCCATAAATAAATCTAATCTAATCCCAAATGATACACTTGTACGTAGTTACAAAGGAGTGTCTCACCTGCCCAGGTAGACTACAAGTACTGGTGGTAGAGTGACGAAGGAGGTGACACTAGTACACTTATGGGTCACTCCACAAGCTGTACACAACCACTGTATGTCCCGTGGCTGGTGGTGCTGCTTCAACAGGTCCTGCAGGGATGTGGTAAGACAGATTACTTGTGTGTGTGTGTGTGTGTAGGTGGACAGGTATCAATCAATTAATCAGAGTACTGCCCCTTATATCAGAGGGTTGGCGACCACAGCCCTCCACTCTAAATGTTCTCTGGCTGTTTTTAGAATACATACATAATCCTTGTTCTGTCAAAGTGTTAATCCCATCCTTTCCTCTTTGTCCTAACCTACTGAAGATTTCCAATTACTTTTCATCACTTAACTAACTCAACTGAATAAAAACTTATTACCCAAAACTATCTCAAAGCTACATAAAATATCTTCCAATCTTAAAGTGTCACCCCTCCTCATATATGGATATAAGAGTGATAACTAACGTAAGAATCTTTGAGAATCCAGGAATACAGAATTAGTGAGTTTGACTAGAAATTTCAGTGTAAGTATAAACATCAGTAAAAAGTATAGCAAGTCTAATGTAGTGATAGCTTTACACACACACACACACACACACACACACACACTCTTACATTACTTCAGAACCTAGACAGTTCAGACAAGGTCCACGAATAGTAATGGTACACAAGGTAACAGTATCCTGGTGTTAGCCTCTTAACCTAACACGAATATCAACACACCTGACAACTAATTAACGTGCCTTATCCTAGTTATTAGTAGAGTTCTATTAACCAACTACCGTACTTCACAAGGTTATATACACCAACTAGAGAGCATCTTTACACAGCTATGACTTAATTTGAACTCAACTTAGTCATATACATAGTAACAGCAGTGCCTTGATCTCAATCTATTAGAACTTGTCACATGCCCTTACCTCCAGCGTCCAGGACTCTGCCTTCTGCACAGTGGAGGCGAGGGAGAGGGTGAAGAAGGGTTCCCTACTACGGGAGACGACGACGTTGTACCACCCACACGTTACCCGAGTCTCGTGTACCCCGCGGAACAGATGAGACACGATGGACGAGAACCTATGGTAATGGGTGGCGGTCGTGGTGATGTCGTGTTGGGCGAAGATCCGTCGGGCCTTGGTCCTCTGGTGTGAGACAGGGCGAGAATAATGATGTGGTGATGATGGTAGTTTTATATGATAGTAATGTTAATGATGAGGATGTGGTGATGATGGTAGTTTTTATGATAGTAATGTTAATGATGAGGATGTGGTGATGATGGTAGTTTTTTATGATAGTAATGTAAATAATGATGATGAAGATACAAGTAGTGAAGTGTTTAGTATTAGTAGTATTAGTGTATTTTTTTTGTAGTAAAGGTGATTGTTGTTGTCATCATCATTAATAATACTGTTTTCTTAGCATATTATTGTTATTTAAATTCAGAGTTGTTATTATTATTAGTAGCAGCAGTAGTAGTAATATTTCCACTCATTAACATATTTATAGGAAAAAATATTGATAATAATAATATAGAAGACAAAATGCAGACATACAGACAGGAGACATTTAGTACCACAGAGAGACAGACATGAGACATCAAGAACTACAGACAGACATAGAGACATAAGACATCAAGAACTAGACACACAGACGGACATAAGACACCAAGAACCAGACACACACACAAAACACTCACCGGGACAAGGTCTATGTGAAGCCTCAGCAGCAAGGAACACAGTAGGTGATAAGTGTCTTCTCCCTGTTGGTCCTGACCTCTGACCAAGTCCCTGTGGTCATACTTCTCCATCACCTGCTGTGGGAGAAAGGGTGAAAGAGGTCAGTCAAGATGTCAAGGGTTTGAAGGTTTGTCTTACTACTGTAGTGACTTTGGTTCGGCTAAAAATAAATGAGTGATTGTATTGAGAGACAAGAAATTAAAGACATCATAAATACTAGATTACCAATATACTGTAACGCCATTTCTTAAAGATGGGATAAAGTCCGTTGAGTATACGATGATCAAGTAAAATTTATTTTTAGGTAGTATATTTTACACAAGGTGGAATTGATTCAAGGGAAAAGTCATTTCTGAAAACTGATCAACACATTTTAAGAGATATTTATAGCATATGGGAAGGACCTATTAATGTAACGCAATATTTTGAACTGTGATGTTTCTCTCCTGTGGCTGTTGTTGAGGCATTAACATATGACAAAAGTTATGAGTTACTGTGTCTTTATTTTAGTCAATATTCTTATTAATCGTATATATAATACTTTACTTAATAAGGAAAGATATAATGCATTACCAACCTTCAACTGTTTGAGCTTCACTTTCAGGTTAAGGTTGAGTTTATGGCAGGACCCGAGAGCCACCATAACTTGAGCAAAGGATTTAGCCACTTCCCCCTGGTGTTCACTCTGTTCATTGAGGTCCCTCCTGTTATACGAGAGGTGGGACACAAGGTTCACAACTGGGTAATATGTATACAGTATCGATATGGCAATACAACATAATTTTATCTTTCAATATACAGGAGTGGTCTCCCCCGACTTAGATATATTTACCCAACTTGCCCTTCAGAATCACTAAGCCAGTCTTATATAAATCTGTCACATATTGACTGATAAATTATAAATAAGAAAGTTTACTTACATCTGTGTAAATGTAAGGAAAATGCTGCAAAAATACCCATAATAATCATTTTGCTGAACAAATAATAAAAGATGACATTAAATAGAAATAAGAAAACAATGTTAACTGCTCTATAACACAACATCAGTGGATACAAAGGTAGTGATTATGAAAACCTTGAGGGAATACATGGAGTGCCACTGAGCCATTTCACAATCAGTCAACTCTATTAGAACATTCAACATAAAATCTGTTAAAGCTGGCATCATTTAACATACATCATCTACCCCCTAAAATTCGTGCAAACATTATTTTCCCATTATCACAGCTCAGACCAATCTTCCAGGTTTGAGAGAAAGAAATGAACATCATCCATAGCAGCATCATCATTGCCCCAGAGTGTATGAGAGTTAACACACCTGTACGTGTCCTGTGTGAAGTAGTCCCTCAGGATGTTGATGTTAAAGAGACACTGGATGATGGAGTTGATGTAGCAGGTGTTGTCCAGGTTAGGTAGACCAGAGGGCGTCAACATCTGGAATATTAGAGTCATTAAGATACATTTCTGTACTGAATTAAGAGTGGTTAAGTAAGCAAAAAATAGTATTATAAAGAAAATGTAATGTTTTAGTTATCATGGCTCATAGGATCGCTACGTGAAGTAGTGGCAAAGACACGACTCCAGATAATTTAACCATGGGAAGACTGATGTGTTCAGCATCCCAGAGTTTGATTTCATGTCAAAGGATACAAAAAAATATTAGATGGATAAGTTTAGAATTTCTTCTTCAGATGAAAAATCTTCAACTATCAAATCCTGGGCTAGTAAACCATCTCTAAATACATACACTGCTGTCGACTTACTATTGGTTAGTACATCACTATGAAATTAAAACCATATGTCTTGGCTGGGCCTCACAGACTCACAATCAGTGGTGCTATTTCTCAGTAACTTGTGTTCTCCACACTGTGTATTTCACAAAAACTCATTTTATAGAATTTTTGTAAGTTTGAGGATTTTTTTATTTTTTTTTTAGAGGCACATATCTCAACTTTTATAAAGGTAGTCTATGGGAAAATGTGATCTGATTTACAGGGAGTGCCCATACCTGCAAGTGCATTCATTCACAAAAGGTAATTATTTCCTCGTTCCAACCCCTATTCACACATGCAGTTTAGTCAACCACTTTAATTAGCTCCACCAACAGTACCAGGACTCACCGTGGCACTGGGTGTCTCTTGTTGAGTGCGGCCGAACCGTTCGGTGAGTCGCGCTAGTTCAGTCGTCAACCTGTGGATGGCCTGCGAGTGGTCTGTCACAGGGTCCTGGTACTCCCTGACTATGCCAATTTGTGATGCCTGTTGGTGATGATGATCAAGTTAAATTTTTCTGTTTGTCTGTAATAGTATATACTGTAGATGGTTGAATAGCAGTACAGTACATCACAATTATCACCATTGCTACTAAAGTTATTATTGTTATTAATACAGTACAGTAAAGGTATTATAATTAGTATCAACATTATTATCATCGCTATTAATTTCAATATTAACATTATCATTGTTAACTTTATTATCAACATCATAATTTTTACAGTGGACATTAACAATTGTTATCATAATTATCCCTATTGTTAACATTATTATTATTACAATCAGCATTATTATAATATTCACTTAACCTTAGATCTCCCTACTGAGGGAGGAATTGGACTTGATTCTGAGTGACCTACCTGTTCCTCCCATAAAGGTTCCCTCTGTCCTGGTGTACCCTGAGAAGAACGCTGCCATTGGTGATCTTCCATCCTTAAGGCCTTCTCTTGTATTAGATTTCCTTTAAGAAGGCCCTTCATTGAAGTAACCTTGGGCAATGGAGCCTCAAGTCCCATATGTCCTGCTGAGGAAGGCGATGCAGGAGGAATAATACCACCATTGTGAATCTCAGTCATTACTGGGGGTTCCTTGCATTGATCTGGTGTGCCACTAAGGGAGTACTCCTGTCTTAGTACCTCTTCTGTTTTGACTTCTCCATAGGGTATACTTGTTTCTAGTTCATCTACTTGTGGTTGGTCAATATTTAGCATTTGTGTATTTGTTTCACATGTTTTTGTTTCTTGTAGCTGTATGTCTGTGTTGTCCACCATCACTTGAAGACCTTGTTTCGGATCATCATCTATCATAGTTGTTTGTGGTTCTGGTTCTGCCTTCATTGTTTTGTCCATTTCCAGTTCTTTTTCTTTTTTCATTTGATCGGATTTTTGTTCAACAACCTGTACTCCTGTTGACATTAATTCTTCCGTGTTTATTTTCTTCGCCTTTGAGTCTAATTTAATAATAAAGTCACCTATTGTCTTGTTCTCTTCAACCTCAAGATTAAATTCCACTATGTTGTCTTTTTTCCTTTCTTCTTCATTATATCTCTTATTTTCACTTTCTTTCATTCCCACCTCTTCCTTGTGTTCTGTCTTTGCATATCCTCTCTTTAATTCCTTATTGTCTTTATCTTTCATTTTCTTTAATTCCTCTATCTGTCTCTCTTCTCCCTTTCCTTCCCCAGTGCTTTTATTAACTGTCTTGTGTTTTACTGAGTCTTGATCTAGTGTTTCAGGCACTGTGGAATCTTCCTCTTTTGTGTGGGGTTCAACTGTCTTCACTCCTTCAGTCTGGGGTTCAACTGTCTTCACTCCTTCAGTCTGGGGTTCAACTGTCTTTACTTCTTCAGTATGGGGTTCAACTGTCTTCACTCCTTCAGTCTGGGGTTCAACTGTCTTCACTTCTTTAGTCTGGGGTTCAACTGTCTTCACTTCTATAGTTTGGGGTTCAACTGTCTTCACTCCTTCAGTCTGAGGTTCAACTGTCTTCACTTCTTTAGTCTGGGGTTCAACTGTCTTCACTTCTATAGTTTGGGGTTCAACTGTCTTCACTCCTTCAGTCTGAGGTTCAACTGACTTCACTTTAGTCTGAGGTTCAACTGTCTTCACTCCTTCAGTCTGAAGTTCAACTGACTTCACTCCTTTAGTCTGGGGTTCAACTGTCTTCACTTTAGTCTGAGGTTCAACCGCCTTCACTCCTTTAGCCTGAGGTTCAACTGTCTTCACTCCTTCAGCCTGAGGTTCAACTGTCTTTACTTCTTCAGTATGGGGTTCAATTGTCTTCACTTCTTTAGTCTGGGGTTGAACAGTCTTCAGTTTTTTAGTCTGAGGTTCAATTGTCTTCACTTCTTTAGCCTGAAGTTCAACTGTCTTCAGTTCTTCAGTCTGGGGTTCAACAGTCTTCAGTTTTTTAGTCTGAGGTTCAACTGTCTTAATTTCCTTCATCTGGGGTTGAACAGTCTTCAGTCTTTTAGTCTGGGGTTCAACTGTCTTCACTTCTTTAGCCTGAGGTTCAACTGTATTCACTTCTTTGGTCTGAGGTTCAACTGTATTCAGTTCAGCTGTCACTTCCTTAGTCTGGGGTTCAACTGTCTCAATTTCCTTCATCTGAGGTTCAATTGTCTTCACTTCCTTAGTCTGGGGCTCAACTGTCTTCACTTCCATAGTCTGAGGTTCAACTGTCTTAAGTTCCTTAGTCTGGGGTTCAACTGTCTTCAGTTCCTTAGTCTGAGGTTCAACTGTCTTCAGTTCCTTAGTCTGAGGTTCAACTGTCTTAAGTTCCTTAGTCTGAGGTTCAACCGTCTGAGGTTCAACTGTCATCAGTTCCTTAGTCTGAGGTTCAACTGTCTTCACTTCCTTAGTCTGGGGTTCAAATGTCTTAATTTCCTTCATCTGAGGTTCAACTGTCTTAATTTCCTTCATCTGAGGTTCAACTGTCTTCACTTCCTTAGTCTGAGGTTCAACTGTCTTCACTTCCTTTGTCTGGGGTTCAAATGTCTTAATTTCCTTCATCTGAGGTTCAACTGTCTTCACTTCCTTAGTCTGGGGTTCAAATGTCTTAATTTCCTTCATCTGAGGTTCAACTGTATTCACTTCCTTAGTCTGAGGTTCAACTGTCTTCACTTCTTTAGTCTGGGGTTCAACTGTCTTCACTTTAGCCTGAGGTTCAACTGTCTTCACTTCTTCAATCTGGGGTTCAACTATCTTCACTTCTTTAGTCTGGGGTTCAACTGTCTTCACTTCTTTAGTCTGAGGTTCAACTATCTTCACTTCTTTAGTCTGAGGTTCAACTATCTTCACTTCTTCAATCTGGGGTTCAACTGACTTCACTTCTTTAGTCTGGGGTTCAACTGTCTTCACTATAGTCTGAGGTTCAACTGTCTTAATTTCCTTCATCTGGGGTTCAACTGTGTTCACTTTTCTAGTCTGGGGTTCAACTATCTTCACTTCTTTAGTCTGAGGTTCAACTGTCTTCAGTTCTTTAGCCTGAGGTTCAACTGTGTTCACTTCTTCAGTCTGGGGTTCAGCTGTCTTCACTCCTTTAGTCTGAGGTTCAACTGTCTTCACTTCCTTCGTCTGAGGTTCAACAGTCTGAGGTTCAACTGTCTTCACTTCCTTCGTCTGAGGTTCAACTGTCTTCACTTCCTTCGTCTGAGGTTCAACCGTCTGAGGTTCAACTGTCTTCACTTCCTTCGTCTGAGGTTCAACCGTCTGAGGTTCAACTGTCTTCACTTCCTTCGTCTGAGGATCAACTGTCTTCACTTCCTTCGTCTGAGGTTCAACTGTCTTCACTCCCTTCATCTGAGGTTCAACTGTCTTCACTCCCTTCGTCTGAGGTTCAACTGTCTTCACTTCCTTCGTCTGAGGATCAACTGTCTTCACTTCCTTCGTCTGAGGTTCAACTGTCTTCACTTCCTTCGTCTGAGGATCAACTGTCTTCACTTCCTTCGTCTGAGGTTCAACTGTCTTCACTTCCTTCGTCTGAGGTTCAACTGTCTTCACTTCCTTCATCTGAGGTTCAACTGTCTTCACTTCCTTCGTCTGAGGTTCAACTGTCTTCACTTCCTTCGTCTGAGGTTCAACTGTCTTCACTTCCTTCGTCTGAGGTTCAACTGTCTTCACTTCCTTCGTCTGAGGTTCAACTGTCTTCACTTCCTTCGTCTGAGGTTCAACTGTCTTCAATTCCTTCGTCTGAGGTTCACGTCTTCATTCCTCGTCTGAGGTTCAACTGTCTTCACTTCCTTCGTCTGAGGTTCAACTGTCTTCACTTCCTTCGTCTGAGGTTCAACTGTCTTCAATTCCTTCGTCTGAGGTTCAACTGTCTTCAATTCCTTCGTCTGAGGTTCAACTGTCTTCACTTCCTTCGTCTGAGGTTCAACTGTCTTCACTTCCTTCGTCTGAGGTTCAACTGTCTTCAATTCCTTCGTCTGAGGTTCAACTGTCTTCAATTCCTTCGTCTGAGGTTCAACTGTCTTCACTTCCTTCGTCTGAGGTTCAACTGCCTCTGATTCTTTTCCCTTTAATTCTCCTGTCTCTTCTATCATCTTTAATAGTTGTTTGCTTCGTTCCTCCATCTTCCTTTCTAACATCTTTGGTTCTTTTATTGTGTGTTCTTCAGTCTCTATTTCTTTTATCTTTGTAACTTCCATCATTAGTTCTCTTCTTTTTGAAACTTCCATTCTGTTTTCTTTCGATTTAGGTTGCAGTGTCTGCAGTTCTTCTGTGTGAGAACCGTTTGTTTCCAATTCTTCTTTTATTTCCATCTTATGGACTTCTTTCACTAGATTTTCTCTCTTATCAGTTCGACTGTCATCTGTTCTTAGCGTCTCTTCATCAGGTTCACCTGGTAATTTCTCCTCTGAAGAATCCGTTCCCTTTTCATTATTACCCGACAGGTGCGACAGGTGCTCATCGCCCACCTTATGGGACGCCAAATTTGTTCCATTTAAAGTCGATGGTTCATTTTTGTGGTGTTTACCTGGAGACAAGTTTGTGTCGAGGGATTCTTTTACATGTGCATCCACAATTGGTCTGTTACCCCTCTTGAGGATTGCTTTACTTGACCCAAATATCGGTGATAGATTTTTATTTGAATTACCACCCACAGGTACAGGTTCTTTCTCTTCCTTAAAGGAAACAGTTTTAGTTACGTGGACTTCTGATGGCAGCTCTACTTTCTTTAAACTTGAGTTAATTTGTAGTTCTCGGAATATGGTATCTTTGTTTGAGTTTGTGTTAACTGGCAAGCCATTGGCATGTGGTTCGCTCTTTGAAATCTCGTTAAACGGCAAATCCTTGGGCTGTGGTTCAGTCTTTGAGGTCTTGTTAACTACCAAGTCCCTGAGTTGTGGTTCAGTCGTTAAGGTCTTGTTAACTGGCAAGTCCCTGGGCTGTGGTTCAATCTTTGAGGTCCTGTTTAATGCCAAGTCCTTGGGTTGTGGTTCAATCTTTGAGGTCTTGTTAACTGCCAAGTCCTTGGGCTGTGGTTCAGTATTTAAGGTCTTGTTAACTGACAAGTCCATGGGCTGTGGTTCAATCTTTGAGGTCTTGTTAACTGCCAAATCCTTGGGCTGTGGTTCAATCTTTGAGGTCTTGTTAACTGCCAAGTCCTTGGGCTGTGGTTCAGTCTTTGTGGTCTTGTTAACTGACAAGTCCTTGGGTTGTGGTTCAGTCTTTGTGGTCTTGTTAACTGACAAGTCCTTGGGCTGTGGTTCAGTCTTTGTGGTCTTGTTAACTGGCAAGTCCTTGGGCTGTGGTTCAGTCTTTAAGGTCTTGTTAACTGGCAAGTCCTTGGGCTGTGGTTCAATCTTTGAGGTCTTGTTAACTGGCAAGTCCTTGGGCTGTGGTTCAGTCTTTGAGGTCTTGTTAACTGGCAAGTCCTTGGACTGTGGTTCAGTCTTTGAGGTCTTGTTAACTGGCAAGTCCTTGGGCTGTGGTTCATTCTTTGAGGTCTTGTTAACTGGCAAGTCCTTGGGCTGTGGTTCAGTCTTTGAGGTCTTGTTAACTGGCAAGTCCTTGGGCTGTGGTTCAGTCTTTGAGGTCTTGTTAACTGGCAAGTCCTTGGGCTGTGGTTCAGTCTTTGAGGTCTTGTTAACTGGCAAGTCCTTGGACTGTGGTTCAGTTTTTGTGGTCTTGTTAACTGACAAGTCCTTGGGCTGTGGTTCAGTCTTTAAGGTCTTGTTAACTGGCAAGTCCTCGGGCTGTGGTTCAGTCTTTGTGGTCTTATTAACCAAGTCTTTGGGCTGTGGTTTAGTCTTTGAGGTCTTGTTAACTGGCAAGTCCTTGGACTGTGGTTCAGTTTTTGTGGTCTTGTTAACTGACAAGTCCTTCGGCTGTGGTTCAGTCTTTAAGGTCTTGTTAACTGGCAAGTCCTCGGGCTGTGGTTCAGTCTTTGTGGTCTTGTTAACTGACAAGTCCTTGGGCTGTGGTTCAGTTTTTAAGATCTTGTTAACTGGCAAGTCCTCAGGCTGTGGTTCAGTCTTTAAGGTCTTGTTAACTGGCAAGTCCTTGGGCTGTGGTTCAGTTTTTGTGGTCTTGTTAACTGACAAGTCCTTGGGCTGTGGTTCAGTCTTTAAGGTCTTGTTAACTGGCAAGTCCTCAGGCTGTGGTTCAGTCTTTGTGGTCTTATTAACCAAGTCTTTGGACTGTGGTTCAGTCTTTGAGGTCTTGTTAACTGGCAAGTCCTTGGACTGTGGTTCAGTCTTTGAGGTCTTCTTAACTGGCAAGTCCTTGGACTGTGGTTCAGTCTTTGCAGTCTTGTTAACTGGCAAGTCCTTGGACTGTGGTTCAGTCTTTGTGGTCTTATTAACCAAGTCTTTAGACTGTGGTTCAGTCTTTGAGGTCTTGTTAACTGGCAAGTCCTTGGACTGTGGTTCAGTCTTTGAGGTCTTGTAAACTGGCAAGTCCTTGGACTGTGGTTCACTCTTTGAGGTCTTGTTAACTGGCAAGTCCTTGGGCTGTGGTTCAGTCTTTGAGGTCTTGTTAACTGACAAGTCCCCGGGCTGTGGTTCAGTCTTTGAGGTCTTGTTAACTGCCAAGTCCTTGGGCTGTGGTTCAGTCTTTGAGGTCTTGTTAACTGCCAAGTCCCTGGGCTGTGGTTCAGTCTTTGAGGTCTTGTTAACTGGCAAGTCCCTGGGCTGTGGTTCAGTCTTTGAGGTCTTGTTAACTGGCAAGTCCTTGGGCTGTGGTTCAGTCTTTGAGGTCTTGTTAACTGGCAAGTCCTTTGTCTGTGGTTCAGTCTTTGAGGTCTTGTTAACTGACAAGTCCTTGGGCTGTGGTTCAGTCTTTGAGGTCTTGTTAACTGCCAAGTCCTTGGGGTGTGGTTCAGTCTTTGAGGTCTTGTTAACTGCCAAGTCCTTGGGCTGTGGTTCAGTCTTTGAGGTCTTGTTAACTGGCAAGTCCTTGGACTGTGGTTCAGTCTTTGAGGTCTTGTTAACTGGCAAGTCCTTGGACTGTGGTTCAGTCTTTGAGGTCTTGTTAACTGGCAAGTCCTTGGACTGTGGTTCAGTCTTTGAGGTCTTGTTAACTGCCAAGTCCTTGGACTGTGGTTCAGTCTTTGAGGTCTTGTTAACTGGCAAGTCCTTGGGCTGTGGTTCAGTCTTTGAGGTCTTGTTAAATGGCAAGTCCTTGGGTTGTGGTTCAACCTTTGAGGTCTTGTTAACTGGCATGTCCTTGGGCTGTGGTTCAGTCTTTGAGGTCTTGTTAACTGGCAAGTCCTTGGGATGTGGCTCAGTCTTTGTGGTCTTGTTAACAGCCAAGTCCTTGGGTTGTGGTTCAACCTTTGAGGTCTTGTTAACTGGCATGTCCTTGGGCTGTGGTTCAGTCTTTGAGGTCTTGTTAACTGGCAAGTCCTTGGGCTGTGGTTCAGTCTTTGAGGTCTTGTTAATTGGCACGTCCTTGGACTGTGGTTCAGTCTTTGTCGTCTTGTTAACTGCCAAGTCCTTGGACTGTGGTTCAGTCTTTGCAGTCTTGTTAACTGGCAAGTCCTTGAACTGTGGTTCAGTCTTTGAGGTCTTGTTAACTGGCAAGTCCTTGGACTGTGGTTCAGTCTTCGAAGTCTTGTTAACTGGCAAGTCCTTGGGCTGTGGTTCAGTCTTTGAGTTCTTGTTAGCTGCCAAGTCCTTGGGGTGTGGTTTAGTCTTTGAGGTCTTGTTAACTGGCAAGTCCTTGGACTGTGGTTCAGTCTTTGAGGTCTTGTTAACTGGCAAGTCCTTGGACTGTGGTTCAGTCTTTGAGGTCTTGTTAACTGGCAAGTCCTTGGGCTGTGGTTCAGTCTTTGAGGTCTTGTTAACTGACAAGTCCTTGGGCTGTGGCTCAGTCTTTGAGGTCTTGTTAACTGCCAAGTCCTTGGGCTGTAGTTCAGTCTTTGAGGTCTTATTAACTGCCAAGTCCTTGGGCTGTGGTTCAGTCTTTGAGGTCTTGTTAACTGCCAAGTCCTTGGGCTGTGGTTCAGTCTTTGAGGTCTTGTTAACTGCCAAGTCCTTTGGCTGTGGTTCAGTCTTTGAGGTCTTGTTAACTGCCAAGTCCTTGGAGTGTGGTTCAGTCTTTGTGGTTTTGTTAACTGACAAATCCTTGGGCTGTGGTTCAGTCTTTGTGGTCTTGTTAACTGTAAAGTCCTTGGGCTGTGGTTCAGTCTTTGTGGTCTTGTTAACTGTAAAGTCCTTGGTCTGCTGTTCACTCTTTGAGGTCTTGTTAACTAGCAAGTCCTTGGGCTGTGGTTCAGTCTTTGAGGTCTTGTTAACTGCCAAGTCCTTGGAGTGTGGTTCAGTCTTTGTGGTTTTGTTAACTGACAAATCCTTGGGCTGTGGTTCAGTCTTTGTGGTCTTGTTAACTGTAAAGTCCTTGGGCTGTGGTTCAGTCTTTGTGGTCTTGTTAACTGTAAAGTCCTTGGTCTGCTGTTCACTCTTTGAGGTCTTGTTAAGTAACAAGTCCTTGGGCTGTGGCTCAGTCTTTGAGGTCTTGTTAACTGGCAAGTCCTTGGTCTGCTGTTCACTCTTTGAGGTCTTGTTAACTGGCAAGTCCTTGGGCTGTGGTTCAGTCTTTGAGGTCTTGTTAACTGGCAAGTCCTTGGGCTGTGGTTCAGTCTTTAAGGTCTTGTTAACTGGCAAGTCCTTGGGCTGTGGTTCAGTCTTTGAGGTCTTGTTAACTGGCAAGTCCTTGGGCTGTGGTTCTCTCTTTGAGGTCTTGTTAACTGCCAAGTCCTTGGGCTGTGTTTCAGTCTTTGAGGTCTTGTTAACTGGCAAGTCCTTGGGCTGTGGTTCAGTCTTTAAGGTCTTGTTAACTGGCAAGTCCTTGGGCTGTGGTTCAGTCTTTAAGGTCTTGTTAACTGCCAAGTCCTTGGGCTGTGGTTCAGTCTTTGTGGTTTTGTTAACTGACAAGTCCCTGGAATGTGGGTCACTCTTTGTGGTCTTTTTAACTGGCAAGTCCTTGGATTGCTGTTCACTCTTTGAGGTCTTGTTAACTGCCAAGTCCTTGGGCTGTGGTTCAGTCTTTGTGGTCTTGTTAACTGGCAAGTCCTTGGACTGTGGTTCACTCTTTGCAGTCTTGTTAACTGGCAAGTCCTTGGGCTGTGGTTCACTCTTTGCAGTCTTGTTAACTGGCAAGTCCTTGGGCTGTGGTTCACTCTTTGCAGTCTTGTTAACTGGCAAGTCCTTGGATTGCTGTTCACTCTTTGAGGTCTTGTTAACTGCCAAGTCCTTGGGCTGTGGTTCAGTCTTTGTGGTCTTGTTAACTGGCAAGTCCTTGGACTGTGGTTCACTCTTTGCAGTCTTGTTAACTGGCAAGTCCTTGGGCTGTGGTTCACTCTTTGCAGTCTTGTTAACTGGCAAGTCCTTGGGGTGTGGTTCACTCTTTGCAGTCTTGTTAACTGGCAAGTCCTTGGATTGCTGTTCACTCTTTGAGGTCTTGTTAACTGGCAAGTCCTTGGGCTGTGGTTCAGTCTTTGTGGTCTTGTTAACTGGCAAGTCCTTGGACTGTGGTTCACTCTTTGAGGTCTTGTTAACTGCCAAGTTCTTGGACTGCTGTTCACTCGTTGTGGTCTTGCTAACTGGCAGTGAGTCTGTCTTTGGGGTTGTGCTTGCTGGTAGGTTTTTCTTTGTGTGAACAAATGGTTTAGATGGATGTCTTGGTGTGATTTGCTTGTTGTTCAAGTTCAAGTTCAAGCGACGCATCTTCTCATAGTCCTGTTTGGGTATAGGCAATCTGGAGAGTGTGATTGGGTTGGGTGCTTTGGTCTTGGACTGGTAACTTCGGATGTTATACATGAATGGCTTTTGTGTGGCACTGAGTGGTCTCCTTACCTGAAAAAGGGAATAAAGAATGAAAATAAATTAAACAATATCAGCCACTGAACTTTGCTGCAACATGTCTTTTACTCTGTGTTTCATTGATTAAGTGGCACTTCTTAATATGAGGCGATCCGCATCAGAAGGGGGTAAAGCGACAACCCAGCCAAAATGCGTTTTTGGACGGATATCACTATTTTCACCCTTCCTCTACATGTTGGGTTGGATGTAACCCTCTAGCTAGAATAGAAATATGGTGAAAAGTACTTAAAATGTAATGTGTGATTTCGCCTCAGGCCTGGAGCTATGTATCTGCTGGCTGTGCACTCACTTAGAAAGTGGCAACATCCCGTTCAGAACGAGAGGAGCACGAGCCAATGACAGCGCGAGACCTTGCCCCCCCATGAGGCAGCCAATCAGACCATACCCCCCATGAGGCAGCCAATCGCAGTGGATTTCCCCTTGCTATGTCACAGCTCCTCGGCCAATTCGCACGGCCAGATGCTGCCTCCTTCTTAATTTTGGCGCATTGTATAACATAAGGAGGTTCAGTGTATTTTCTAATGCTATTTTTTATAACTTTTCGGCATAAAATTGACATTATTCGTGTTCCACGGGTGTGAGAAGTGCTGTGCAATATCTGCCAGATATTAGTGCAAGAGTCGAGTGAGGCCAGGCCTTGTGGTGTGGGTTCAGGAGCCCATGATTCCCGAGCTCGTGTTTATTGACACCAGTGCTCACGTGGACACTCCAGCCATGCTTGGCTATAGTGATTTTGGTATACTCATAATACAAAAAGTGACTGCTATGCATCACAAGACCTTCTTGCAGACTGTGTTCTGGTACAGAGTTACATGACATGCACTGACGGCAATAATGGCGATGAAAGTGAAGATGAAAATGATGAAAGTGTGTCTAATGGTAACACAAACAGTGACACTAATGTATCACAACAAGAACATACAGACTGTGAGGAGGTTGAAATGGACAGTGACAAGACATGCATTGACCTTGATAGTGAGCCTGACCCAACGAATCCTAGTCTTATAATTAAACTGAACTGTTGCCGGCATCAATAATTTAATCAATGCTCCAGTTGATGAAGAATCCGTGTGGCGATTTTTAGAGTACAGAGAAAGATTTCGATCAGTTCGTGATTGATTATGACTATGACGAGGCCAATAAAGTTACCCGGTATACACGCTCCTCAGGAATTACGAACTTCAAGTTACTACAATCTTCAGGGATAATAAAATGAAGGAACTAAACAAAGATTGTAATACTATAATCATAATACAGTTTTCACTAAATATTATGCAAACTTTCTTGGCCTTTGTATGTTAATTATGTTGGGGGGGTTAATGATGGGAGGGGGGGTTAATGATGGGGGGGGATAAGTGTAATGGTGTTACCTTATTATTACACACTATTACACTTAATTATAGTAAGTTTTGTCAGATCAAACCAAGCCAGTAGAAAAACGTACATACCAGTATCTATGAGATTATTGTTTGTAAATGCGAGATTCTATCATCGCCTCAGGGACTATTTTAGATACTGCACATGATATTACTGTCTATATGTGTCATCAATTCTCTGGTATGGAAGCTTTGGTCTTGGTGGGAGGTGTAATGTTTATCAGACCACAGCTTACAGCCCAGAGAACAACAACACATACAACAGTAAGGTGCCCACGTGGTAACCCACATAGGTTGACACACCCTACAGTGACAGCCCAGGAGAGCTGGCGGCCACAAAGTACTTGAGTTAACCCTGCAGTCATCATGTTAAAGACACCACACCCAGATGGTAATAATTAGGAAGCATTACCGGCAGGCGACATGACCACGCACCTGGAGAAACACAACTGTCCCGATCTAACCAGTTTAGTGTTAATTAGGAGAGGTCATCTGCCGGCTCTCCTCCAATATAAAGGCCCTGCAGCCCCTTCCACGCAGATCACTTTCACATCTCTATCGACAGAAGATGGAGTCACACTCATCACTGGTCGAGGTTGGGAGGGAGACTTCCCTCCCCATGCTCTATCTTTAAGTTTTACAATTAACCCACAACAATCACTACTTCAAAGAACAAATGAGAATAGTTCCACTAACTCACAGCCTTCTAGGATGACAACACTGCCTTCCTTACTCGTGCCAGTGCCAATTTAGCCAGCGCGGTCTTTTCAACATAAGATGACTCCAGGCAAGAACAAAGGTGTCGGCAGCATCTATTACTGAACTTCAGTATGCAGACGACCTCATCCTTGTTGCTCACACTGAACACGACCTAAAGGAGATCCTGAACACCTAGGCAGATGCGTATGTACACTTCAGCCTTGAGGTGAATGTACATAAGACTCAGATTCTCTTTCAACCTGCCCCTAGTTCAGACACACCTCCACCATCCATCCAGCTTAACGGTACTACCCTCTCTTAAGTTGCCCACTTTCGGTATCTCGGCTCCCACCTGTCCACCACCGCAGACATCGGTGAAGAGATTCAGCATCGGATCAGATGTGCATCTCAAGCCATTGGCAGACTCCGAAATCGTGTCTTGAGCTGTAGGGAGCTGAAATTATCTACAAAGCTGCACGTATATCGAGCATTGGTCCTCCCCACCCTGCTATATGGCAGCGAGACATGGGTCACATACAGGAGGCACCTCTAGGCACTTGAAAACTTTCACCAACGTAGTCTACATTCCATCCTCTGAGTTCACTGGGAAGACAAGAGAACAAATGCTAGTATTTTTGCAGACACCAACTGTAGGAGCATTGAGGCTACCATTATCCATGAACAACTACGTTGGACTGGCCATGTTACCTGCATGGACAACAGTAGACTGCCAAAGCAGCTACTTTACAGTCACCTAACAAATAGTAAACGTAACGCCGGCGGGCAATTGAAAAGGTATAAGGATAGTCTTAAGACAAACCTGAAAAAGTACCAAATCGACCCCCTTACCTGGGAGTCGATTACTCCATAACATAACGCTTGGAGGAGCACCACACGTGAAGGTGTCAATACTTTCGAGTTAGCCCGACTGCAAACCGAGGCAGACAAGCACCAACGCCGGAAAGACGCAGCCACCGCCCCTCCCACAGTAGATGGAGCCCTCTACATGTCCAACAAATGTGAACGACGCTAAGGGTCCCGTATCGGTCTCTTTAGTCACCTCAAAACTCCCCAACCTAGGTGACATCCCTAATAACTCATATCATTGTATCATGACTGGATGACAGTTATAATTAATTCTGAGTGACAGCAAAGTATTAGTACACACCTGGGCTAAAAAGTGTAAGTACAGTACAATGATACCAGAAGTCTTGTTAGTAAGATCGAATACCGAACAAGTAAACATTAGGTGCAATTTTTTACTGGGGTAGCACCCAACTCAATTTGAAAGGACAGGGCTACAAGAGGTGGTGGTTGTGCTACTGTGTGTGTCAAATAACACCCAACAGTAAGGTGCAAAGACAAGCTAATTGAAATGAGATCATCTGAATTTATTTGGTGTGAATTAAAAGCACAAAATAATAGCAGGCTGACAGGAGGAGTGTACTACTGGGATGACTCTGCATCAGAAGGGGAGATGTAGGAAACTTTCTTAGTCATCCATATCACACGCACGCATTACGGAAGATTTTAATCACGGGACCACAGACTGGGTGAATCTTATCTCTCAAGCTGAAAGAGAGGAATTCCTCGATCTCATAAGACTCATTCCTCCCAGAACATATGTCAAAACCCACGAGGAAAGACAATATACTGGATTTGATCTTGACAACTGAGGAATCAATACAAGAGTTCCACATTGGGGAAAAATAACTTCTGCCAGCGACACTTACAGACTATAGTGGATCTTCAAAAGCTGGGTTAGGTCAAGTGAGACAGAATACTTCAACCAGGGGAACTACCAAGACCTATATAGGGGAACTACAGTGAATATCCGGTATGAAGAATATCAGATACAGAAGAATTATGGAAAATATTTAAAGAAATCCTCATGGCTACAGTAGAAGAATTGGTACCCTGGAGGTCAAGGAAAAGAGAAAGGAAGTCCACATGAATGAATTAAAAAGGCAAAAAAAAAAAAAAACATCAAAATAAAATACTACTTGAACAATATATACCAGGGCACAAAACATTATATATCCCAAACAAGAAATTAGATCAACAACATGACATTGACCCAAAACATCGAGAGACCCCCCCCCCCCCCCCCAAGTCCTTTATGCATACACCAGAAGCAAATATAAGACGTTAGTTACTGTTGCCCCTCTAAATAATGAAAACAACAGCTATGGAGGATGAAAAGCAGTCAGTTGATGCCCTAAACGAATACTTTGTATCATATTCACACAAGAGATACTGGACAACATGCCAGTACAGTACTTAAGAGGATGCATACCTCTGGGGTGGAATATAAATTAAAGAGAGATTCCAATCACAGATGAAACTGTCAAGGAAGCGACAGCCACCCTGGAAAAATGTAAAGCACCAGGAGTGGACGGAGCACAGACCAAGATGATAACGAAGGCGATTCACAAGACTTATCATTAACTTCCGCACTCAACAACGTAAGTTACTATAACACAGGGAGCTATAGTTGTTGCATTTCTTTATTACTTCATAATAATTCATAATAGCACACACATCAAACTTTATATAAATATGCACTCAATATATTAATCATCAAAACAAGTAAAACTCTGGACACGAAAGTGATAAGTCCACCGTTAACACTTACGGTTTTCATGATGTTCTTGAAGTAGCGATAGACCCGGCGATGGTACCTGACCCTGGAGTACTCCTGTGGCGTGCGACCCGCCTTATCCGTCAGGTCCAGCCTCCCACCGGTCTTGACGAGCCATTTGACCAGAAACAAGTGGCCCTGGGCGGCAGCATGGTGCAGGGGTGTTGTCCAGTCCCCTGCCCTTGATGAGAGGTCACAGCCATGGTCTAGAAGCACCTCCAAGACCTCCCTGCGGCCACGGATTGCTGCCCGGTGAACTGGCTGTAGGTCTGTAAAGGGTAGTGGGTCCTGACCAAGTACTTCCCTTTACATATATATATTGCACCATGTATGTTGTACCATATCTATTGTACCATATGCCCTGTATATTGTACCGTGTAAGTTGTGCCATGTAAGTTGTACCATATAAGTTGTACCATGTAAGTTGTACCATGTAAGTTGTACCATATAAGTTGTACCATATAAGTTGTACCATGTAAGTTGTACCATATAAGTTGTACCATATAAGTTGTACCATATAAGTTGTACCATATAAGTTGTACCATGTAAGTTGTACCATATAAGTTGTACCAGGTAAGTTGTACCATGTACAGTATGTATCATGTACAGTATGTATCATGTATGTTGTACCATATATATTATACCATATATATTGTACCATGCATGTTGTACCATGTATAGCATATTGTACCACACATGTATTATATGTCCCTAATTTAATGTAACATATATAATGTAACAAATTACTCCTTTATCGTCTTTTTAATTCTTTTTGTTTATTTACTTACTTATTTACAGTATATACTTATTCTTCTTACTCTTTATTTGACTTATTCCTGTTATTCTTTCTCCTTATACTCGTGAGGGAGGGAGGGAGGGAGGGGCAATTGTTTACGTTTGAGGAGAGGCTGTGAGGGGAGGGGAGTACAGGACTAACGGTTTGTGGTCAGCCTACACCAGGGGGAGACTCAGGGGAGCTGGTTATGGGGGCTAAGATACAATACTTCACAGAGGGGAAATATAGGATAGTTAATATATACTATAGAACTCCCCGTATTACTGCATAATACCAAGACATTTATAACATCAACCTTTCCCAACAAGGGAGGGATGAATTAGCACTTTTATTAACGGTTGCTGTATTTATTGAATATCCTCTATTAGGGTTTGACAATTACACTTCAAAACAATAAACCTATCCTTAATAGCTTGCTAACCAAGGGGTCCATGACTCACAATAATTTCGAGAAACTGATCAAACCTAATAGGTACTGACGTTATAGCCGCCATACGAGGGGGCGACACCCACGACACAACCACACTTAACTCTGACCAAACACAGACTCCACTTTGCAAACAGTGTCAGCCTACAGAGGACGACACAACTTTCATGACGTCACGCCTCATAGGCTTTCTCATTGGTCGAAGACAGGCGTAAGGCCTTCATACTATTAGCTCGAAATTGGCAGGAACAATCAAGTGGCGGGAAACTCATCACATTGTTAGAATTGCGCCATGTACCTATATATTGTACCATGTACAGTATATTGTACTACATACTGTACCATGTAGGTTGTACCATAATAGGCTGGACACTAAGTATTGGCACCAACTGACTTGCAAACCTTAACAATAAAGTTCACCTGAGTAATTACAACCGATAAGATCTACTCTAGTTTATATTCGTGTACACACACACACCTCAATGACCATATACCTCCAGGTGTAGTATGCCTCAGGTAGAGAGAAGAGGCAACAGGTGCAAACAAGAAAACCTCAAGGTAAACAAAACATCAATAGAAGAGACAAAACACCTGTAAACAACAACAAACAAGGGAACAGGTGAGGACAAATGCTTTAGTTTCTTACTGTTGTAGTCGTAGATGTCAGGCACAGCACCTGCAGCCAGTAATGCCGTGAGTACCTGGCTGTAGCCGCCCTCCGCCGCCAAGTGTACTGGTGTCGCTCCTGTGGTGGTTGAGAGTGATGCTTTAGGTGTGCGAGTCTGATATAACTTAACCTATCATTAAATTAACCCACCTTTATCACAGCTGACTTTATTTAACCTAGGATAAAGCAACGTTAAGCTAATTCATCCTAAGATATGCCCCTTAGCCATCCTTGCCCAACTTAAGTCAGCTAAAACTAACTTAACCACACCTAACTTAACCTATAAGAATTCGTCAAAGCTAAACTAACCTAATCTTAATTTCACTTAGCTCAGGCTTACCAAACTAGTATAAAGTTATCATCCAGGTACATATTACAAGTGACCACGATGAACACAACACAAACCATGACCCTGCCATCAGCGCCTGGCGTTACCTACACCTCTGCATTGACACGTTTATCGAGGGGTATCACAGACGACGGTTCATTCCCTCACTGCCAATACTGATGCTGGATTATGTTACCATCAGTGTATGGAGTAACTTCCATAAACTCATCAATGCAGACTTTCAAAAGAACGCCAGACGCTGCTGAGGGCTAACTGTAACGCCTTAAATGACATCCTTAACGATTTTTCACCCGTCCTTTGCCTGCAGTGGCGTTGATTTACGACAGCAGCCTCGCCTCAGTAACTCACCCGCATCCCCTGGGTGTGTGCTGGCGAGGTCAACCTGGGCGCCACGGGCCAGGAGCAGTCTGACGATGTCGACGTGACCGGCGGCACTAGCGTGGTGTATGGGGGCTCTGCCTGACGTGAGGTCTTGGTCATCCACCCTCGCCCCCTCCCCCAGAGCCTTCTCCACGCCCGAGACGTCACCCACCTTGGCACTGTTTACCTGTCAACATCAACTACAGGTGAAGAAGTCTGTATTAATCAGCAAGTGTGGGTGAGATATCAACAAGTTGCTGTGAAAGTAAACTGTAAAAACCTCTCTCTGTTTCCCTTCCTGTCTCTCCATTCCCCCCCACCCCTCTCTCTCCCAGATCATACTTCCACCATTACTATACATATCAAACGGACCTGGACGATATAACTTAACCCCATACACACACATCACGGCTTGTTCAGTACTATATGTTACATTGTGGATAGCATGAGCAACAGGTGTGAAAAAAAACAAATGACCACAACACTATTTCAACAAGAGGTGACATAAACCCCCCCCCCGGCAGTACAATCAGTAGCATACATTACAATAACACTATCTCATTCTCAACCTCTGATAAACAAACTGGTGTGCTGAATACCTTTAAAGGACTATTCTACATTACCTAACGTTTAATTCATCTTATATAAACAAAATAATACATATCAACACGTAAATACAAATACATGTATACATATTCATTTATACACGCTGAGGCATTATACAGTCAAGGGAAATATTCATAAAAATATCGAAACAATTTGGAACATATGGTGAGGTTGGCACCCCTGATATTGCATGACACTGCTCCTTCTCCCCTAAACAACATTGCACTTGTTCACGTGAAGCCACTCTCTTATTTAAATGTGGCCACTGTAACAATTAGACACTTAAACTAAGAAACTTGTTTAAATGTTACCACTCTTACAATGATGAACTTGTTTATGTGGCCACACTTAAACTCTGGCACTTGTTTGTGGCCACACTTAAACTCAGGCACTTGCTTGTGGCCACACTTAAATCGAGTCATCTGTTTATGGCCACACTTAAACGGACACTTGTTTATGGCCACACTTAAACTGAGACACTTGTTTGTGGACACATTTAAACCGCGACACTTGTTTATACGCGGCCACACACTTGCACTGTCCCTCCTTCCTTGTATTCGTTTTCTTCAAGGAGAAACTAAGTCCCGTATATGTCAGCAGATAATTGTACTACACAATCTTCTGTTTCTTGGCACCCATACTTAATTTACCTGTACATATCATTCATAATTTTTTTAAAGGAACAACATCGTAGTAGTAATGGGCGCAGAAGTAATAGTAGTAGCAGAGGGAATAGTAGTATAGTAGAATATACAAACGTGTTCTTACTACATAATTATATTTATAAAGTAAGATAGTAAGATAGTTAGCTACAGTAAGTCGGCATTTATCACGGTGCTGGCGTACGACTCGGTACACTGGTGACCGGAAGGCGAACCATCATGGAAGTTACTTATTTTTTACCAGTTTCATAACGTTAACACCCTGTTATGTTATCAATACTTATTACAATATTCACGTAGAAGAGCAAAAATTATTACCAAGGAAGGAATAATTGTTTAAATAATTTACCGTTTTATTAATTTTCAGCATTTTTCTGGCTAAGTAGTAGTTATTAAATCATTATATTTAAAAAAAAATCCTTCATTGACTTGGTGTGGTGATGTTCCCGACTTAATGCAATTCCAAGTTCTTTAATTCACGGCCTAAGATAAATAGTCATATTCATAGTTTATAACGAATGTCCATAAACGCGTATGGTGATGTTTATAATTACACTATTCTAACAATTATGATAAAATAGAACTTTGTGATAGTTTTACACAAGGTCGTTTTGCAGCGACCCATGGCATCTTCCTCCAAGCCTTGTGTTGCCAGATCTTGTTTAAACAGCCCGCAAAGCCAAGTGCAAGTCCTTCGTATAATAAAACATTCCTGGATTTAAGAGAGAATTTAATTATTGTGGATTTGTGACGGGAGATTTAGATATTTGACTGACTGACACTCTTAATTCATGTCTTCCCTACTCTGCCAGTTAATGGACAATAATACCGTACTTTCCTTTCAAACAATATCGTTAACAAGAATCGATAACAAGAATAATGTCATCTCACTTCAAAATAGGCAAACTGTACTCCAAGCTTTGTCACTAAATTTGTTAAACTAAACAGAGTCTTCTTGTTTCAAAACTCTCTATTTCCTTCTCCAGCCGTGTGCATTAAGTCTCTCAACACCGTGGTGGGAGGTGTGTGGACCGTACACCTCATCAGGGCTACCAACTGTTCCTGATTCTGATCTGCTGAGACACGGTTTATCTTCGCTCACGAGACGATACTTGGTTAGTAAAAGAGTCAATACTTTTCTGGTGGCTGACCGACCGACTGTACACGTACACACACACACGCGTAGATTCTCACCATTATTATTGTTACAGAAATGGGAAATTATTAAACAAAACCTTACCAGTTTGTATTGAAGGTCGGCCATGTTCTTGCCGTATTGTTTTGGTTCTGTGATGACCTAAGGTTTTCAGCTGATCGTGTGTAGGGCCATCCACTGTCAGCCCTTCCTGGGGCTATGACTGTCAGCTCTCAATCCTAGACCAGCTCCTCTCCCTTCTAGCTGACACTGACAGCTCACACACTGATTGATTCTGTTCGAGGGAAACAAATAAGTTGTAATTCCATCAGTCACATTTATTTAATAATTTTAGTGTTATCATATTTACAGGTAACCAATAGGGACAAGGGGGCGTATACACATAGGCCTATTTAAACAAACTACGACCATTAACTGTCCGCCATCACCCCCCCCCCCCTTACATTCTCTACTTTGAAGCAGGGTCTCGGAATTCCTCTTGAATTCCCCAAAACAGTTTTAATAATAATATTTAACTTTTAAGTAAATATAATGTAGCCGGATTTATGATTTTCAGAAGTATTGATACTTTTGAGTTTGGTGATCACACTGATAATGACTTAGACATTACTGAGGGGCACTGTTTTCCACTTACTTTGTGTACCGTAACATAAGAATTCAACGGCAGAGCAGAAGCCGTCGGCACGTCCGTAGTCGAGTGGTGGACAGCGCGTAATGGCTCAACACTGGTGAGCGAGCTTATGTACAGTGACTGATAAGTGCTGAACACACACGTTAAGGAGACAGGTACTGGACGCGTACAGCTCTGCCTCGCTATACGGGGAGTGATAACAGTCCTCTGATTGCCCAATGCAATATTTTCCAGTAAATTGCGATAAATTATAAGCTACTGTACAATAAAATTATTAACCCTATAACCTGTGACTTAGTAGTTAGTTTCCTGTATGGTTAACATTTTTGACTATACAGTATTTATACTATATACTGTATATCCTACATCAATACTGTTTTTATATTTTCTATACAATGTCGTAGAATTCACAATCCTTTTGACTTCCGGGACAGACTAATACACGCACACACACGGCTAACTGATATGTGTTCTACTTTATCGCTTGACTGAATTTAAAGTCACAGATAAAAGAAAATGGAAAATAAATTATTAGGATAACCAGTAGATGAGGCACCATGACCTGACCTGACCTAACATAACCTACCATGACCTGACCTAACATAACCTAACGTAACATAACCGGAAAAACACACAGTACGGTCGGTGAGAATAACCATCTCTAAAACAAGCGCAGGAATAATGTTCTTGTTCAAGGCACGGAACCTCGAGCAATTAACAGAGTACAACAGTGTCAACATCACCACTGACCCAACCTGATAATTTGACAACGACAAAGAGCTCAGAGGTACTTTGAAAGAGTTACACAACGACCCACAATCTATGTTTTACAAGATCAGGAGAAGCCAAGGAAGATGGGAAGGTCTAGGTAGTGTCCCAGCCTTCCCCTGCCGTCAGTAAGGGGACATGAGGCGACATTAACCCATAAATAATATCAATACACTCCATGAAGTAACATTAAGTCATAGTATTAACACAGTGGGAACAGAGACAAGGGACACACGAGTGATTTTACTAACCGTTAAGACTCTCAGCTCTCAGGGAGGATAATATTTTGAAACTAGGTCAATCATGAATGACTTAAGTCTAGTTGACGTATTGAAGGAATATGCTGACAGAGAACAACCAGACGTTCAGATTTGTAAGGACAGGGCTACAAGAAGTGGCATAATCTGATAGTAAGATTGTGTGCTCCAGGGGTTATATGAGCATTAAATGGGGAAAGTGGAAGATCTGCAGTCATCCAAACAGCATCCAGAGCACAAGCCTTCATCATGGAAGATTTTAATCATGAGAGGATAGACTGGATGAATTTTACCACGCAAACTGAGGGAGAATAATTCCTGAACCTCATACAACACGTGTTGGAACCCACGAGAGTAGGACAACAGTCTTGACGGAGGAGACTATGGTAGGAGAGGTCCACGTCGGGGGAGGGGGGGAGGTCCACGTCGGGGGAGGGGGGGGAGGTCCACGTCGGGGGAGGGGGGGAGGTCCACGTGGGGGGAGGGGGGGAGGTCCACGTCGGGGGAGGGGGGGAGGTCCACGTCGGGGGAGGGGGGGAGGTCCACGTCGGGGGAGGGGGAGAGGTCCACGTCGGGGGAGGGGGAGAGGTCCACGTCGGGGGAAGGGGGGGAGGTCCACGTTGGGGGAGGGGGGGAGGTCCACGTCGGGGGAGGGGGGGAGGTCCACGTCGGGGGAGGGGGGGAGGTCCACGTCGGGGGAGGGGGAAGGTCCACGTCGGGGGAGGGGGGGAGGTCCACGTCGGGAGGGAACTAACTCCGCCCAGCTACCACTACACTCAAGATCTTTGATAGTTGAGAGAAAGTAGTTGAGGTGGAATACTATAACTACAACCATGGTGATTTCCAGTTAATGAGAGACAAACTACAGATAATTGGCTCAGGAGATATCATTAGAGAGGTCAGACACCGTTGAATAATTGCAAGAGTTTACGGTAATCCTTGTGACAGCAGTAGGTGAATGTATACCCCGGAAATTAGTCAAGGTCGATGAATAAAAAATCCAGGAGTCATCAGAAGTAAATAATACCTGTGGAAGTTATAGCAAAGTACAAAACACACATTACATTGTATACAAGAGACGGATAACGCAACAATACTTAGCAACATGTATAAATAACGGGCGAGAAATTAACTATAAAGGACAGTAATTATACTCATGAAAATAACTAGACTGATATAATTTCAAAGCCCCTGGAGTGGACGGAGCACAGGCCAAGGTGATTAGAGGAGGTATGACTAACGTAATACACACCCCAACTAAAAAAACTCCAATTCAGGGACTGGAACTCACGCAACGTCAACCCAAGACTGGTGGAAACAAAGAAAGCCACCTAGCCTAAACCTAACCTAACCATACACCCATCTAGCCTAAACTTAACCTAACCATACACCCACCAAGCCTAAACTTCTGAGGGACGCCATCACCCAGGAATGTTCTCAAAGCACCACAACACGACATCACGGAAAGCAAATCCTACCTGACAAATTTACTCACTTTCCAGGTTACAATAACACACCAAATGGACCAAAGTTTACAAATGGATGTATTCGTATTGTCCTTCATTCATAGTTACACCCTCTGCGAACTAAATACAGTACATGACCACAGGCTCAGAGACACGTGCAATAATGATCATAAACGGACTACATACAGAATGGATGAAAAAATAAAATTCTCAATGACTACCGCAATGAGGTACTCTAGGACCCACCCTGTTTGTGATCAAGGTCCCAGCTTTGTAATAGGGTAGACCAGGCTTGGGTTGACAACTCCTTCTAGTGTAGTCATGTCGAAGAACAGAGAGGAAGTCTGGCCATGTAAGGAAAGTATAATTTCTCCCATCAGTCAGTTTAATCCACTTAAGCAGTTGTAGATTAACCCTGAAACTCTAATCTATTCCAGTAATCCTAAAATACAATACATATAAATACTTCCTGAAGTCAATAATGAAATATAAACTCATGACTCGGTAATTTTAACATATAAATTAATTCTTAAATAATTTATATATACATGAGCAAAACGAACTTACAAACTCACTCTTCACTCTTCATTCGTTCTAAGTACAAGATCAAATAAAGTAACTTTAAACATGTGTACTTAACCTCACCTAAATAATACAAAATAACAAATATAATAAAAACAGAATCTAAAAGTATTGTTATGCCATGACTTATGAACTTGAATTACGTTAAAGATTAATACACTAATGAGAGCACATATGGCACAGCAAAAACAAATTAGCAGCTCAGCGAAGGTTTGGAATTATACGCATTACAAAAGACTCCAATAAAATTTAATAACCAAAAAATACCATAAGTGTGTAGGTTCCATAAGATAAATTAAATCAATAAAGAATAAACATAATCCTTAATTAATCACTAATAAACCATGAACTACTTTCTAATATAACCATTGATTGCACTTTATACAAAATAAATAATAGAGCAGCACTGAATAGATAATACTCAACTTAACCACGGACAAATTGAGACTTCCTCCTCCTCCTCCCAAAGCCAGCCAGTGCCTGACATCGCTCCATACTCCAGGTGACTAATCAACTCCCACATTAACCTACAAAAATACCTACATACACACAAAATATTTTAATGTATCAACTATCAGCCTAAAAAATATATCACTATGTACAGCCCAAAGCAACACTGTACATTACGCCATGCATAACAGTACACAGAGACAGTCCTCGCGTTCAACGATGTTATATGTTATTAATCGAAAATATATAGTGAAAAGTGAAAGCGATTTTCCCATAGACTTTAATTGTCACAAATGATGTTCTGTGTAAGATTATGAGACGCCTTAATTAACCAGAACTTACTACTAAAGATTAAAAAATATACTCAATAATCAATAAAAATCAACTCTAAATGTATAATTAAATGAGTAATGTCCTCGGGTAATGAAGACATCACTAGGCTGTAGCCGACCACACGACCCGAACCTAGTGACCCCCACACCCACGTTCAGAAGTTTACGGTCCTTTATATTAGCGAATTATTCATGTATTTTGCTACTGTAACAATGTCAATATGATCAATACATACCCTAGTAACAGTTCATGGAGAAAACATGATTTAGTCTTATTAAACTGTTGTACGCCGATGTACTGTAGTCAGTAATGTTTTCAAGGTCGCCAAGTGTAGAGTGAGCAGATATCAGAGCGGCTAGTTTTACTCTCACCTCAATATTACTTATTAGTGTTCAATTTTTCCTTCATTCTAATTACAGTTTTAAATACCTGATTAAATATTTATTCTCTTGGAAATACAAAAAATAAAACTTAAATCATAGAAAACAGGAAAATAATATATTCTACAGGAGACTTGGCAACACCACATAGCTCGCCTCCAGCAGTAAGACACAGTAGAAGTCCTGTCATGTTCCTCTTTACTCTTCAAGCTAAATATTCTCGTACAAATTTTTCTACTTAAAGAATTCAACAAAAGATTAAAGGTACTAGTGAGATTATCCTGAGAGATAAAGAGATAAAGTTACACCTTTTTTTTTTTAGATTTTGCTTAACAGGAAAAACTGTCAACGTAAATATATTGGTAAACATCTTTTAGTTAATTCTAGTATGCATAAGAGATGGCTGCCCATAAAAGATAATACATGAATAAAACCTCACTAAATTAATGCGTAAAAATATATTAATAAACTCTGATTTAAGTGAGATAGCATGAATATAAACACTTCAACTGTTTTTCCCCCCAAGACCCAGGTGGAGAACTCGCTTCCTTAACCGATAGCAAAAGCTCCTGGTAATAATACTGATAACCCCCCAGGATGATAGGGTTTAGATATGGTCAGGCCATGTCAAAACACATTAGATTTTTTTCTTGATTGGCTTCTGATATCGTAAATAACTCCCCACATACTGATAACCTAACGCTGTTGATAAACCTGGGGGAGGAAGTGGTGTGGGGAAGGACTTCAGAAGACGGCTGGAGAGGTATTGGGCAGGACAAGATGTTACTAGACAGTCCCGAGTTCACGTGACAGTCTGCTAGGACCAGTTAGCGCTCGTGACAGTCTGCTAGGACCAGTTAGCGCACGTCATGGTGTGGTAGGACCATTCAGCGCACGTCATGGTGTGGTAGGACTATTCAGCGCACGTCATGGTGTGGTAGGACCAGTAAGCGCACGCAGTTGTGAGGAAAAAATCGATGGCGGTGAGTGAGTCAGGCCACGTGGTCCAGGAGTCAGACAAATAATGCACCACAGGAGTCGAGTGTTGTGCAGCCACTGGGGAGACACTCACACACACATTACATCACTAACCTAACACGGGGAGTAAGTCTTAGTAACATTACATCACTAACCTAACACGGGGAGTAAGTCTTAGTAACATTACATCACTAACCTAACACGGGGAGTAAGTCTTAGTAACATTACATCACTAACCTAACACGGGGAGTAAGTCCTAGTAACATTACATCACTAACCTAACACAGGGAGTAAGTCTTAGTAACATTACATCACTAACCTAACACGGGGAGTAAGTCCTAGTAACATTACATCACTACACCCAAGGAAGTTTATCAAGGCGTTATAAGCTGTTAACATGTCACACTTCACTATCTCATCTCAGGCATTTCTCATTTACAAATATTTTACAAATTAAAAAAAATGTTTCAAGTCAAGTCTTTTACAGCAACAACATCAACGCATATTGTTCATTTACATATATTTTACAAACTTTGAAAATATAGGTTAGTATTTACGTGTATTAAAGACTTTTCTAGCAATCTTTAAGCAATTTTTCGTCTCATTTACAAATAATTTACATACTTTGAAAATATAGGTTAAAATTTATGTATTAAAACCCTCTCTGGTACTATCGAAGCTGTTTACAATATGGAGGAATTTGTTGTGTGGTAACTTACAATATGGGAGAATTTGTTGTGTGGTAACTTACAATATGAGAGAATTTGTTGTGTGGTAACTTACAATATGAGAGAATTTGTTGTGTGGTAACTTACAATATGAGAGAATTTGTTGTGTGGTAACTTACAATATGAGAGAATTTGTTGTGTGGTAACTTACAATATGGAGGAATTTGTTGTTATAATTTACAATATGGAGGAATTTGTTGTGTGGTAACTTACAATGTGGAGGAATTTGTTGTGTGGTAACTTACAATGTGGAGGAATTTGTTGTGTGGTAACTTACAATATGGAGGAATTTGTTGTGTGGTAACTTACAATGTGGAGGAATTTGTTGTGTGGTAACTTACAATATGGAGGAATTTGTTGTGTGGTAACTTACAAGATGGAGGAATTTGTTGTGTGGTAACTTACAATATGGAGGAATTTGTTGTGTGGTAACTTACAATATGGAGGAATTTGTTGTGTGGTAACTTACAATGTGGAGGAATTTGTTGTGTGGTAACTTACAATATGGAGGAATTTGTTGTGTGGTAACTTACAAGATGGAGGAATTTGTTGTGTGGTAACTTACAATATGGAGGAATTTGTTGTGTGGTAACTTACAATATGGAGGAATTTGTTGTTATAATTTACAATATGGAGGAATTTGTTGTGTGGTAACTTACAATATGAGAGAATTTGTTGTGTGGTAACTTACAATATGGAGGAATTTGTGTGGTAACTTACAATATGGGAGAATTTGTTGTGTGGTAACTTACAATATGGAAGAATTTGTTGTGTGGTAACTTACAATATGAGAGAATTTGTTGTGTGGTAACTTACAATATGGAGGAATTTGTTGTGTGGTAACTTACAATATGGAGGAATTTGTTATAACTTACAATATGGAGGAATTTGTTGTTATAATTTACAATATGGAGGAATTTGTTGTGTGGTAACTTACAATATGGAGGAATTTGTTGATATAATTTACAATATGGAGGAATTTGTTGTGTGGTAACTTACAATATGGAGGAATTTGTTGTGTGGTAACTTACAATATGGAGGAATTTGTTGTGTGGTAACTTACAATGTGGAGGAATTTGTTATAACTTACAATATGGAGGAATTGCGCTAAGCTTATAATACGGGTGAATTTGCTGTGCTAAGCTTACAATATGGGTGAATTTGTTGTGTGGTAACTTAAAATATGTAGTGTTAAGGTTTGTTGAGTATTAAGCTGACAACACTGGAGGCATATGTTGTATACTAAGCTGACAATGGAAGCATATGTTGTTCACTAAGCTTACAACGATAAAGGCATATGTTGTATACTAAGCTTACAACAGTGGAAGCATGTTGTATACTAAGCTTACAACACTGGAGGCATATGGTGTATACTAAGCTTACAATATGGGAGAATTTGTGTGGCAACCTTACAATATGTAGTTTGTGTTAAGCTTTGTCGAGTATTAAGCTGACAACACTAGAGGCATATGTTGTATACTAAGCTTACAACAGTAGAGGCATATGTTGTATACTAAGCAGACAACACTGGAAGCATACGTTGTATACTAAGCTGCCTACAGTGGAGGCATGATATATATACTAAGCTTACAACAGTAGAGGCAGATGGTGCATACTAAGCTGACAACAGTGGAGGCATATGTTGTGTACTAAGCTTACAACAATAAAGGCATGTTATACTAAGCTTACAGCACTGGATGCATATGTTGTATACTAAGCTTACAACACTGGATGCATATGTTGTATACTAAGCTTACAATTTGGGAGAATTTGTTGTGGCAACCTTACAATATGTAGTTTGGTGTTAAGCTTTGTTGAGTATTAAGCTGACAACACTGGAGGCATATGTTGTAAACTATGCTTACACCACTGGAGGCATATGGTGTATACTAAGCTTACAACAGTGAAGGCATATAGTGTATACTAAGCTTACAACAGTGGGCATATGGTATATACTAAGCTTACAACAGTGGAGGCATATGGTGTATACTAAGCTTACAACAGTGGACGCATATGTTGTATACTAAGCTAACAAAACTGGAGGCATATGTTGTATACAAAGCTTACAACACTGGAGGCATATGTTGTATACTAAGCTCACAACTGTGGAGGCATATGGTGTATACTAAGCTTACAACAGTGAAAGTATATGTTGCATACTAAGCTTACAACAGTGAAGGCATATGGTATATACTAAGCTTACAACACTGGAGGCATATGTTGTATACTAAGCTTACAACACTGGAGGCATATGTTGTGTACTAAGCTTACAACAGTGCAGGCATATGTTGTATACTAAGCTTACAGCAGTGCAGGCATATGGTGCATACTTAGCTGACAACCGTGAAGGCATATGTTGTGTACTAAGCTTACAACAATAAAGGCATGTTATACTAAGCTTACAACACTGGATGCATATGTTGTATACTAAGCTTACACTATGGGAGAATTTGTTGTGGCAACCTTACAATATGTAGGTTGGTGTGTTAAGCTTTGTTGAGTATTAAGCTTACAACACTGGAGGCATATGGTGTATACTAAGCTTGCAACAGTGAAGGCATATGGTATATACTAAGCTTACAACAGTGGAGGCATATGGTATATACCAAGCTTACAACAGTGAAGGCATATGGTGTATACTAAGCTTACAACAGTGCAGGCATATGGTGCATACTAAGCTGAACACAGTGGAGATACATGGTGTATACTAAGCTGACAACACTGGATATATGTTGTATACTAAGCTGACAACACTGTAGGTATACTAAGCTGCCTACAGTGGAGGCATGTTGCATACTAAGCTTACAACAGTGGAGGCATATGTTGTTCACTAAGCTTACAACAATAAAGGCATGTTGTATACTAAGCTTACAATACTGTAAGCATATGTTGTATACTAAGCTTACAATGCGAATGAGCATGTTGTATACTAAGCTTATAACACTGCAGGCATAACTTGTCTACTAAGCTTACATCACTGGGGAATGCTGCATAATAAGCTTACAATATGGAAGAATATGGTGTTAAACTAGGTTTACAATATGGAAGAATATATACATTGAGAAATATACTGTATGTTGCATACTAAGCTTACAATACCATAGGTCAGCTGTATAGTAAGCTTAAGAACCATAGGTAAGCTGTGTAGTATGCCTAGATGACTGGTAATCGTAGTCGATCAAGAGCCACCTACCATAAAAGCAGGGCCTGGGCGTTCCCCTTCACCACGCAATAGATGTTTGTGGAAGCTCTCCCGGACGAACGATCGCCCGCCTTCTTCCCGCAGTGGCGCTACGTTACGGTGCCAACATTTGGATTCACTGCACTAGACAACCTCGCCCGTGTGTGCTAGTCGACGAGAGGCTACACAGTGAGTGGCGACTGATATTGTCCCACACCCAGAGGAAACTCCATCCGCAAGCCGCTCACCAATCACAGCCTGCCACGTCACTGCCTCCTTGCTCCGTCAGTAACCAATCGCAACCCGCCCAAAAGGTGTGAAATTTGTACAACTGGGTTTAGGCATTAACAATTTACGTCTATTTTACTTATCAATTTCGTAATTTGTGTTTAAAAAGCAGCATGTAATTCTTCCATCAATCACGGGTCTGTGTTTCACTTCCCTACATTGTGCAATAACAGAAGCCAATTATAATCCAACATTTCGCTTGAATTAAATAACTTCTTGATTGGTAATTATTTTTTTTACTGATAATGAGATAAGAAAAAAAAAACTCCCTTTATCATTGGTGGATCAAATGTAAACAATCTTTTCGAATCGCAGCTGTGATTGGTTATTCGATGATATTATGGAATCCTATTAGTCCGTCTCCCCTCCATACACACACACACACACACGATGGGCGGACTGAGGTGAGGGCCCACACACACACGATGGGCGGACTGAGGTAGAGGGCCACACACACACACACACACGATGGGCGGACTGAGGTAGAGGGCCACACACACACACACACGATGGGCGGACTGAGGTGAGGGCCCACACACACACGATGGGCGGACTGAGGTAGAGGGCCACACACACACACACACGATGGGCGGACTGAGGTGAGGGCCCACACACACACACACGATGGGCGGACTGAGGTGAGGGCCCACACACACACACACACACGATGGGCGGACTGAGGTGAGGGCCCACACACACACGATGGGCGGACTGAGGTAGAGGCCCACACACACACACGATGGGCGGACTGAGGTAGAGGCCCACACACACACACACACACACGATGGGCGGACTGAGGTAGAGGGCCACACACACACACACACACGATGGGCGGACTGAGGTAGAGGGCCACACACACACGATGGGCGGACTGAGGTAGAGGGCCACACACACACGATGGGCGGACTGAGGTAGAGGGCCACACACACACACACACACACACACGATGGGCGGACTGAGGTAGAGGCCCACACACACACACACACGATGGGCGGACTGAGGTAGAGGTGTTGTGACGGGTTACTGAGTACACTCTTAATTCCTACTGATATCACCATCTACTCAACTACGTTCTAACAGTTAACATAGAAATAACAATAACTTCATCGTAGTTTGTTATTTATCACGTAAATATATAAATATACCAGGATATATATATATAGATCCATAAAATAGTATGTTAGTATGTCACTTTACATCATGTTAAGTTATAGTATATATCCCGTTATCCAGTTTGTTTATATCTGTTACTGCTGTGGGCATAGAACACACGAACACCATAGAACACGTACTGTACATTGTTCAGGTATACTATAAACATTGGTCATTACACACAGTACAGTAAACGACCTAAGGTGTCACATAACTACAATATTATCAAAAACAAACCGGAAATCATAGTGCTTGCTGACTTGTCTTACACGCGTTCAATACCAAACTCTCCTACCCCCCCTCCCCCCTTCTCTCCTCTACTCCACGGGCGGCCACTCGAGTGAGTTGCCGCGTCTGTATATTACTCGCCTTATTTCACCGTTCTTACCTGTAGACGTGATTATTTACCTTTATGTACAATGGGAGATAAAATGAACAATTATACTGGGTGTCTATATGAGTGTGTTAACTACCTGCCTAGATATCTCTCTAACTACATTACTAAAACACTAATATTTTCATCCCGGTAATATATATAAATAAATAAATTATATATATACATAATATAGTCTGTGTGTGTTTTCTTAAATAGTAACTGTTGAATATTTTAAAGGGTTATGATAGTCACACACACACACACACACACACACACACACACACACGCCTTATGCTTTACTGTCACCTGGGTATGTCATCTCAAAGGCTCCTAAGTTTAATTTTGCTCGTACCAAGGAACCTCTTAAGACCGCATCGATGAGCCTCCCTCCCATAACACATTCTTAAGTCAAATTTTCCCCCCTTAAAATAGGAACAACAGTTACACCAGTACGCATTTAATTGCTTCATGTACACTAGAACACATAAATGGAGTCGATGTTGCTCCCAGACTCTACCGAAGCTTCCAGTCTTAAAAAAACAAAAAAACAAAAAACGATGATTTGTTATTTCTGGCACTGCAGTCATCTGTACACCCGCCCATCACAAGTGAAGATAACAAGAATAAAGCTAACTGATTGATAGAGGCAACACGGTGATAACGATAACATTGTGATAACATATTGAAAAGATAACACAGGGGTAGATATAATAAGGGGGAGAGATAACACAGGGGGTAGATATAACAGGGGTAAATATAACACAAGGGTAGATATAACACAGAGGTAGAGATAACACAGGGGTAGATATAATAAGGGGGAGAGATAACACAGGGGGTAGATATAACAGGGGTAAATATAACACAGAGGTAGATATAACACAGAGGTAGAGATAACACAGGGGTAAAAATAACACAGGAGTGTATAAAACCTAACCCTGAATACTGTTTTGTCCCAGTAAGCTCACAGACTCGTGGGTCCAGGCGTCACAATATGTTCCAGAGAGGGTGATGTCTGCTGCGTAACTCGACTACAAGTTTAACCTAGTCGTAGGAACTATAGAAAGTCTAGTGTTAAAGTCAACATCTCATAATCTTAGTTCCTGGTTGAAAATAAATATATATATTCAATTATCGATATTTTAGGTTAAGGAGGAGTTTGATTGGTCACTAAGAATAGTTTGTTAACAGTCCTGGCGCCACATATACTGTCTTCAGGAAATAGGAAATAGGAAAAATGCAATTAGAAAATTTTAAAATCCTTGTAAATTTGGGGATATTCATAAGGTAAAAAATATGGTATCTCATTCAAAAACTTTCTAAATTTGCTGGTTATCCTGTGCACTCCCTCTCTCAGCTGTTTGCGTGTCTATCAAGTGATAAATAATGTCATGTAGATGTCAGTACGGTTATCTTGTATGAATCTAATAGTTACCCCTTACACTTATCCACCACTCTCTATATCTACCATTACAGAAAACGGGATCGATCCAGTCACACTATGAAGTAAAAAAACTCATTCAATTCACCCTACATTTTTACATTGATCCAGCATATACACTGAGAACACAGGTATACAATTAGCTATTAATAAGCTCCATTTAACCAGCTGTCGTTCCTTGCCCATCAGTTTAACATGTAAATATCTCATAACGATCTATTAGTTTCTTTTATAAACAAAATTCATACTCAGTGGTAATAAAAAAGTCCCTCCTGTTAAATTAGTTCCGTCTACAGATGTTAGCCATTGTGGTGGTGACTGCTATTGGCCAACAACCTCCACAGTTTGAGAAGGTTCCTTTACTGTAGCCCTAAGTAATTATTCAGTTATGTATCAAGGTATTGTATTATGTAACAACTAAAAACACAATGTAAGAAAGATTAATCATGTTAATCTTGCACATACCCGAGGTTTAGGTATTATAATATTTATGTATTAATTATATGACACACTTACATTTTGTAGCGTAGTATTGAAAGTGTTCCTGTTACTTTCTGAAACCCATCTTGTAGGCAACGTCATTACGGAGTCACTCACTACCATTTATAAACCAGTTTGTAAGAAATAATTTGTGTATTTTGTAAAGATAATGGTTAAAATGAGGTAAAGATTAACATTATCATAAAGTTTTATTATAATAATGTTTGAGTTTAATAATATACAATAAAAAATAAATGTTCACAACTTAAAACACAATTACAATAATATAAATGTTTAAAAGACATACACGACTTTCGGGTTGATTACATTTACGCTTCTGTGTATAGTCCGGGGTGTACAGGACCATATATTAGAGACGTGACAAACTGATATGACCGCACAGATAATCCCAGTGAGGACAATTATCTGCACAGACGCTAGCAAGGCTCACAGTATTACTTCTTGACCTTCACACTCACACTCACACACACACACACACACACTGTTACAATCAACTCAGAAACAGAATAACATAGACAGACAGACAGTTCATTTAGCACTAGACAAGTGATCGCGGGCAACTTCGTGCCCAGTGAAAGTTTGAAGTCTCGTGCTTGGCGGACGCGATGAGGTGGCCAAGTCGACTCATGAGGGTGCGCCAAGTCCGTAGACTTGCATCGTTTTCCATCGTAAAAAAAAATTGTTAATTAATGCCTTCCTAAAGAAACCATCGACATGGGACCAGGTTTGTTCCACTCTATGAATGTTTTGCGATTTTTCCACCAAGTTTGATGAAAAACGATTGTGCCGTTTCGGCTGCCCAGAACAGACAGACAGACAGACACACGCCACGTCCTATAGTATATTAGATTATAAACACCACAAAGCTTGAACAACGATAATAAATATATACATTCTACTATAATTATCGATAATTTTAAAATAGATTTGACTAGAGTTACTTAATAATACATATCTAAAGCGTCCCATTGGTCAGTATGCCATGAATCAGATGGCCAATGGACGTTAAGAATACAGCACTCACTCACTAGCTCGTTCGCTCGCCTCCACAGCGTCAACTCTGGGCGCACCTAGGAAACGAACCAACGAACTGCTGAAACACGACGAGTAATGCAACCACTCAACTTCAAACAGCTTGGTGTTTATGATATGATACAAAAACACAATGGACCTTAACAACAACAATGACAAAATGTTTTACTCAGTGATTCTCAAACTGGGTTCCGCGAATTTTTTTTGAGAAAGAGTGAGTTTAACGTTTGAGAGATTTGGCGATTCCAATTCACAGGATATTTTGGATTTGGGTTGAAATGAACAAATGCTTTGGACTATGATTTATTCTTTGATTATTGACAATATTTGTATGTGTCATGGTATAAAAGGGGTCCCTGGTTGAAAGAAGTTTGAGAACCCCTGACTTAGAGGACCTAAATAACACATTAACCTAACATATCCGACCTCAGTAATGCCTTCAAGTAACATCCTGCACCACAATAACGCCAATTTGTTACTTCGGGACATCAATAATACCTCTAAGAAACATCCTAGCCCCCAATAACGCCTTCAAGTAACATCCTGCATCACAATAACGCCAAATTGTTACTTCGGGACATCAATAATACCTCTAAGTAACATCCTAGCCCCCAATAACGCCTTCAAGTAACATCCTGCATCACAATAACGCCAAATTGTTACTTCAGGATATCAATAATACCTCTAAGTAACATCCTAGCTCCCAATAACGCCTTCAAGTAACATCCTGCACCACAATAACGCCAAAATTGTTACTAGGGGGACATGCCAAGGGCGGGGAGTGTGGAGGTGACCAGAAGAGAAGCACTTGGTCTGGACTCGGGGTCATGATTAAGCAGGGAGGTTACAAGCCCCTGGAATCCCTCACTGTAATGCTTGGGTACAGACACCTGCAAACAATACAAAAAAATGATATTAGATGTGAGCCTGTATAGTGTGTGTGTGTGTGTGTGTGTGTAAGATGGGTGATATCTTTGTGTATTAGTTGAAAAGCTCACACAGAATGTAGAATAGTGAGTCGTGAAAACAATGATAATGATGGTGATGATGGTGACGATAGTGGTGATGGTGACAATGGTGGTGGTGATACTACTACTACCTTTTTTTTTTAATATATGTGGCCTCCAGCCTCTCCCAATAGCCACACCTTCGCCACCATTTTATTGCCTTAATATTAAATATTCTAATACATAAGTAGCTATCCTAGCTGTGTTGAGCCGCAGATCTATGCGGCATTCAGTGACTATAGCTTCAAAGTCAATATCTGCAACTGTTGTCGGCTTTGGGGCCGATACTCTCATTCCCGAGGCAGAGCAAAATCGACCGAAGGAGAAAAGACAGTCGACATCTCAACCAGGCTGTAACATAACTTCTGGGCTGCTGCTTCTCTTCGGAGATCACCTCAGCGAGTCTAGCGTAGAAGCATCTTGCACTTGGTCCCATCCCACCAGAGGTTGTGAACACTAGAGGAGTGAAGCTGCTTTGAACGCTCTGAATTCTCTCCCCGTATGCCCTTATCTTGTCGTTCTCGTTCCTACTGTGTGCTGCACCGAGAGCTAAGTTACGGTGACATGCAGCCATGGGATCAAAAATCCTGATGTCGAAGAAGGCTCGCTGTCCCCGCGTCCAGAATCATCGAGCACTGACGTCAACACGAGCTTCGTTAGATGTGTTTGAAGTCCTATGTTGGAAAATCTCACCGTCCAATGGGAGGGAGGGTCGGTTCTACCTGACATCACGGCAGGTTTCCTTCAATACTACTACTACTACTACTACTACTACTACTACTAATAATAATAATAATAATAATAATAATAACAAGAACAATAACAACAATAATAACAACAACAACGTCATCTCACCTGTACATAAGGGTAACCTCGCTCCAGTGTTGCCAACTCATAGAGACAACACCCCAGGGACCACATATCAGCCTTACCGTCGTATGGTAAGCCGTTCGCCACCTCCGGGCTCTGGTAGGAGGGAGAGAGAGGGGGTGAAGAAGACTATAATGATCTGGTAACACTGGTGATACAGCAACATGCTACCCTGTGATTGGTTAAGCTTGTGGTGTACTGTGTGATGATTGGTTGTGCTTTAATTCAGGGCTTTGTGTGCCCATATAGGCCTAATTACTCATAGAAACCCACTATATAGGCTTAGGTAAATAGTCACCCATCATATAGGCCTAGTCACCCATCACATAGGCCAAGACACCCACCATATACGCAGGGGTGCCAACCGTAGTCCTGGGCAGGTAGATCTCACCCTCCATGACGCGTGCTAAGCCGAAGTCACCCAACTTGACGGAGTCGTTGCAGGTGGTGAGGAAGATATTGTGTGGCTTCAGGTCCCGGTGGAGGATGGCCCGCTGGTGTAGATACTAACGGAGAGAAGATGTTAAGTAGAAAGAAATGTTGTTTGTTATTTAAATACAATAATTTACGGTCTCCAAACACCCCGTCCCACCCCCCACCCCCAATTCTAACTACCAATTCACCTGAAGCGCTGAAGATATTTTGAGGGTCCAGGAGAGGATCTGACACTCCATGAAGGATCTGGCTCGTTCCTTCTGCTGTTTGATCCGCTCAGCCAGATCCCCTCCGTCGCAGTACTCCAGTAGAAGGTACAGGCAGCTACCCTCAATACCTCCTCCCTGTGGTGATGATTAGGATAGTGATCAATGGTGATAATTTATGGTAGTGAGAATGATGATAACAGTTAACAATAATAATAATAATAATAATAATAATAATAATAATAATAATAAATAAATAAATATAATAAATAAAACAATAAATTATAAAATAAATAATAACAAACACCCCACCCACCCACCCACCCACCCACCCACCCACACCCACACCCACACACCCACCTCACCTTATAAGCGACAATATTTGAGTGTTGGATGTCACGGAGTAGATCCAGTTCTTGCTCGGCCACTTCCTTCAGGGACCTGGCCAGACCTCCTAGTTTGATCTGTGAACGGCGTAACGTGAGGACTTTAAATCCATGTTATTATCATACAATATTTTCTACAACCTGATGCTATTTTAATGTGGCTGGATAACTAAGCTACAACACCTTCACAAGTCACAACCTCATGCTATTAATGTAACCACACCATTACCACCCTCACCAGTCACCACCCTCACCAGTCACCACCCTCACCATTACCACCCTCACCAGTCACCACCCTCACCTCTCACCACCCTCACCAGTCACCATCCTCACCAGTCACCACCCTCACCAGTCACCACCCTCACCAGTCACCACCCTCACCAGTCACCACCCTCACCTCTCACCCCCCTCACCAGTCACCATCCTCACCAGTCACCATCCTCACCAGTCACCATCCTCACCAGTCACCATCCTCACCAGTCACCACCCTCACCAGTCACCACCCTCACCTCTCACCATCCTCACCTCTCACCATCCTCACCACTATACAACTCACCACTTTGAGCACCAGGTGGGCGGTGTTGTCCTTCACCAGAAACACTTCACCAAAACTTCCTTCACCAAGACACTTCACGGTGGTGTAGTTCTTGTACGTGATCTGCAGGAGATAGATAGATATATAGATAGATAGACAGGAGTGGAAATTATTATCTGTCAGTGAGAAATATTTAGAGTACAGCCTCTCTCTCTCTCTCTCTCTCTCTCTCTCTCTCTCTCTCTCTCTCTCTCTCCTCACCAGCTGTTGTTTATCCCTGAGAAAGTTGACGACATCGGAGTTCTTGGCTAGCTGTGCCAGATCCTTGGCCGTACACCCAGCCTGGTTCTTCACGCTGGGGTCAAGTCCCTCTCCCACCAGCCATTTGACGGCCTCCAGGTTACCGTAATCAGCCGCTAGGTGGAGGACCGTCGATCCGTCAGCCGTCAGCGCCGTCAGGTTACATCCTCTGTCCATCAACACCTGTAACACCTGTACGTGGCCACCTACAGCTGCCCAGTGGACTACCTGTCGACCTGCAGGTGATAACAGGTGGTAATGAAGATTTGCACAAGTGAGAATTGTATTTGAGATCTGGTATCAAAAGAGCTCATTAAATCTGCCAGGAAAAATTACTGAGCTCTGTGGAACTAAAGGGCAGAATATTATAGATGAAAATTACAATCACAACCTTTGACCTGTTGTACTGTACGTGTATATGAGTCTCCCCTTAACTCACTGGTGTCTCCATTTTCAATCAACTTTACGTTCTCTTCCAGCCTCCATGAGAATATAATACCACCCCCCATTAATCTAGTTGCCAGTATTCATTTACTTTTGGCGTTTCCATTTACATCTAAAAGACTAACAGAGTCCCCCCCCCCCCCCTCAGTTCATTAGGTCTCGTTTTCTTTCAACCCCATTTTCTTCCATCTCCGTTTTCTTCGAGGGTCAACTATGCTGCGGACAGACCCCACACAGCCATAAAATGAACACAACACAACCTAAACCTCCCGTGAGTAAAGTAACAAAATTATTCCCTATACTAACCAGGGTACCACAAGGCCATACACTGTCACCCTCACCTTTCGCTACAGCTTCACGATCGACGTTCTGGTCAAGGATCAACCATACCATCTGATCATAGCCGCCCCAAGCAGCCAGGTGGAGTGGTCGTAAACCTGCAAGGACAGACTCTCTCAACATCAGGAATAAGGTAATAAAACTCTCACACTACCTGATAAATGCTAATTGACGTCACCCTCAAACAACCAGATCTGGAATGTCCCGTAAATACCGACTGAGAAGGTTTAAAGTGGAGGACTACGGTTACTACGATAATTATAAACACTAATAATTAAGATAACTACGGTAACGATGATAATTAAGGTAACAATATTACCTTCCTCCCCAGGCTGTTGGCTAGTGACCTCCAGACTGGCCCCTGTACCCACCAACCGAGCTAAGGTGGTTTGGTCTCCCTCTGAGGCGGCCTTCAGCACCTGCCAGCCGGGAGAGACGGTGAGAGAGAGAGAGAGAGAGAGAGAGAGAGAGAGAGAGAGAGAGAGAGAGAGAGAGAGAGAGAGAGAGAGAGAGAGAGAGAGAGAGAGAGAGAGAGAGTGTTTATGTGAGATAGTGTGCGTGTTACTTCAGTTATTCATTCACTTGTGTGTGTGTGTGTGTGTGTGTCATATACAGTACCATGAGCTAATTAACTACTACACACGCACACGATACATGTACTCAAGACAACACCACCATCAACACTCACCTCACGACTTGCCTGAGTACTACTTCCTCCCGCACCCGTACTCGAGGGTCGTACTAAGCGAGCCACACGACTTATAATCCGGAGATAATGAAATATTTTGGCATGTCCGGCCGCCTTCGCCAGCTCCCCAGCAGTGAAGTTGTCGGTATTTTTGACGCTGGGGTCGAGTCCTTCTCCCACCAGCCATGTGACGGCCTCCAGGTTGCCGTAATCAGCCGCTAGGTGGAGGACCGTCGATCCATCAGCCGTCAGCGCCGACAGGTTACATCCTCTGTCCCTCAACACCTGTAACACCTGTACGTGGCCACCTACAGCTGCCCAGTGGACCGCCCGTCGACCTGCAGGTGATAACAGGTGAGTTCTTACTTTTCAGTTTCGTTCTTGTCCACTTTTTTACAAACAAGGTGAACAAAATATATATTAGCGCCATCTATAGTAAAGCTTTTTATATTACTTGGACAATTTTGAGTTTTTTAATTATCCCAAAACAGCAAAACGTAAAAAGTTCATTCTTGGGTTTGGTTTTGACACTCCATCGTTGTGTTGGCGCCACCACAACTCAAACTACAGAACAAAACAATATATACCCCCCCTACTGTAGTCTGTTTATAGGACAGACTCAATAACTGCTCATGTCTAAACAGCATCACACGGACCAGAGAGATGAGGCTTCAGTGGGACTCAGTAATAGACAGTGGGACTCGGTAATAGACAGTGGGACTCAGTAATAGACAGTGGGACTCGGTAATAGACAGTGGGACTCAGTAATAGACAGTGGGACTCAGTAACAAACAGTGGGACTCGGTAATAGACAGTGGGACTCAGTAACAAACAGTGGGACTCGGTAATAGACAGTGGGACTCAGTAATAGACAGTGGGACTCGGTAATAGACAGTGGGACTCAGTAATAGACAGTGGGACTCGGTAATAGACAGTGGGACTCGGTAATAGACAGTGGGACTCAGTAATAGACAGTGGGACTCGGTAATAGACAGTGGGACTCGGTAATAGACAGTGGAACTCAGTAACAGACAGGGACCCAACACCTTACCTTGGGCAACACTCTCTCGGTCAGCGTTCCGGTCAAGAATCATCCGGACTACCTGTGTGTGACCCGCCCAGCTCGCCAGGTGCAGCGCCCGCAGGTCTACAAGGATGGATGAGGTCAGGTCAGGTCAGGTCAGGTCAGGTTAGGTTAGGCTGATATATTAACCCTTTAAGGACGATAGCTTGACCTACTTAGGATAATAGTTTATAATATCGTTGTTTAAGGGTTGTAACTTAAAATTCGTCTTCAAAAGGTAATAACTTCAGCCATCGTCCTCAGAGGATTACCTTAACTTAATCCAGTTTATGTTTAAATCAAATTATCTTTATCAAGGCATGATTAGATTTAATGGTTGTTTTGTAGTTTCCGATGGTTTAGACAAGACACTTTTCTTCTATGACGTTTCCCTCGCAAGTGATCTAACCTAACCTAACCTAACCTAATCTAACTTAACTGCGGAGCCCCCCCCCCCCTCCCCTCGTTAGCAGGTTAGGTTAGATAATTTTAGGTCATTTGCGAGAGAAACATCATAGAAGACAGGTATCTATAAATTGTATAAACCATCGGAAAAACATATTACTCAACTCGAGAGCCGTGGTTGGTTGAAACTACAAATAGACCCGTTTGCTTTTATGAGCCTAAACTAGATAATATTAGAACACATTCAAGGTGACGAACTGAGAACTAGCATAGTTATCCCTGCACCGTTTTCTGTAATACTATACTCTTTAAGGGGAAACATTAATAATAATAAAAACTGATTTTATTGATAATTTCATCTATGTATTGAATGATGAAGGACGAAAACAAGTAATAATTAAGGAGAAGAACGCTACTTAGTTCCCTACTTAAATATATTTCACCGTAGAAGATAACTACTTTCTTACCTCATAAAAAGACCCCAGATAGTGAACGTGGAATACAATCTACATAATTTTTTTGTGTTACGATTATTGTTGACATCAGGCGACGGCACCATGAGGGTTTCTTGTTCCAATGTTAAGTGAGATTTGGATTATTTTTTTGAAGATTAAAATATAAGATAACTTTAATATATTTTTTGTTTAGATTATGTTAGGTTAGGTTTGGTTTGTTAGGTTAAGTTAGGTTAGGTTAAGTTTGGTTTGTTAGGTTAATTAAGGTTACCTAAACTAACCTTACCTAACCTAACCTACCTTAACCTAATCTTACCTGGATTGAGGTAAGAAAGTAGCCCTAACAGAGAGAGAGAGAGAGAGAGAGAGAGAGGCCTTACCTTTCTCGTCTGGGTTGAGGCTACATATCTCCAGGTCGACTCCCACGTAAAACAGTCGAATCAAGGTCCCCACATCACCCTCTGACGCCGCCTGCAGGAGCTGGTGATGGTGTTATGATTACTCTCTCTCTCTCTCTCTCTCAAAGTCTCCCATTCACTCTTTCTCATAAACATTCTCTCTCTCTCTCTTTCATTAACTCTCTTTCATTAACTCTCTCTCTCTCTCTTTCATTAACTCTCTTTCATTAACTCTCTCTCTCTCTCTCAAATTCTCTCATTCACTCTCTATCTATCTCTGTCTCACACACACACACACACACACACACACACACACACACACACTATGAACAAGTTACTCGTCACTCTTTGTTTACCTTCTGGTTGGAGGCTCCATCATTTACTACGGCACCATTACCAGCCATGGAGCTCCTGCGAGGCGAACTACCACTACTACCACCACTACCAGCCCCCCTGTCACCACTACCACCACCTCTGCCACCACTACTGCCAACAGAGGGAATGACAGGTAGAGGTCGAATTCGTTGATTTACCTGCAATAAAAGACAATATAGGCGCCATATTATACATTATCAGTAACGCCATAGTGGAAATATTAGTTCTGTTCTACCACTATTACTATTACCCTGTTGCTACCACCATTAGCATGCTACTACCACTACCGCAATTAGCTTAGACCCGCTACCACCATTATTACTTTTGGTTTCATTAACACCACTACAAACCTTACTAATACTACTATTACCACTACCACAATCACCCTTATTACCACCGCTACTAATACTGTACTACCACCATCATCTTACTACTACCACCACTACCACCATCATCCTTACTACCACCACTACCACCATCATCTTACTACAACCACCATTACCTCCACTACCACCATCACCCCTACCACCACCACCACTATCAACCCTACCACTACCACCATCAGCCCTCTACTAAGTGTTCAGGGACTTTTGACCTTAACTGTACACTCACGAGCCTGTACATGTCCAGTACCTGTTTCTGGTGTTAAACTGAGCTTTCTATATAAACAATTAAGTCAGTGTAGGTTTTTTTTGCTTGTTCATGGAGGCTGTGTGTGTGTGTGTGTGTGTGTCCCAAGGTCATCCTTAGATAACTTAGCTGATGTTTATACAGTAAAAACCTTCATTTAACGGACTATGTGGTAAGAAAAGTCCGTTATATCAAGGTTTCACTGCAATGAGTGTTCTGTTATCTTATATATTATAACTTATCAATAGAGAGGACAGAACGAGCCTTTGTTGATGTTGTTCTAAAATTAAAAACATTCGGTACAACTAACTATTAGCTGCTATCACCATTAACACCATCAGAAACTACTACTACCATCACCTCTACCACCACCCCTACCACCATCACCTCTACCACCACCACCCAGAAACACCACTCAGCACTTGAAACAAAAAATAAGCCATCATAACAATCCTAAGGTCATGTTGATCTCTGAGGTGACGTTAATTACATGTTAATTATCCATATACAATACCTGAGGTGTAGATACGTTTAAACCATCACCTATCTAGGATTAAATTAAGATACTTGATATTTATACAGGAGAAATACTCTTACTTTCTTCGTGCCGACAAGACCCATTTTGATTCATAGCTCCCAAGTCGCCATGTTAGTCGAAATTATTCCCCCAGACTTAGAATACCACTTCACGACGCACCAGAACACGAGACTCGACTAAAACTAACGGTGGTGTAGACGAGGTTATCTTATCTTGAGGGATGTAATCAGATACGATAGCACCTTATAATTTGGATATATTACCTGACTAGTAGCTTACAGGGGAGGGAGGTAGGGGGAGGGGGTCAGTCAGTTTGGTCTTGTGTGAATTTCATGGTTCATAACTATATTCTACCTTAAATACTCTTAAATACAGAGTCGTTGTGGTCGTGGGGGTCGTATCTGACGGAGAAATAGTCAGTTATTCCTGTAACACTCAAGACAACAGCAACCAGGAAGGTGTGATATATTTTCAAAGTAAATTTTAATAAGCAAATATAAACATGAAAATAAAAACATAATGGCTACAGTGCATACATGTGTGTGTGTGTGTGTGTGTGTGTGTATGTATGTATGTATGTATGTATGTAACTAGAGAATGAAAACTGCCACTCATAAACTCACGTGTCTCAAAAAAGGATCCCAATCTAGGTATTGTCTCACTTTCAAATACATTACTTCGACGCATATGGAAGGTTCGTGCTCACTTCTCAACCCATTACATAATTCAGCAGGTGACACGACTACAGCAGAGCCAGTACAATACTTTTCGCTACAGCTAAACGAGGCAAATCTCCTGTATTATGCTGTAAGATGTACATTTACTCCGAGGAAATAAAGTCCATGAGATTGTTAGTGTTGATAGTGTTCTCTGGCTACAAGCACAACAAGGTAAAACTGTCTTTAACGTACTTGCTGAATGCTGTGTTCATGACAAGCTGGACTAGTCACAACTCTTGAGTAACAGCAGAAAGAGGATGAGAAGAGCTGAGTGAGCAAATTGTCATAACACCACTTGCCAAGCACAGCATATTGTCGCAGACGCCGAAAACAACAGCGCTGAAAAAGGCTGTGTGAACTGTCATTTTTATCAACATAGAGCCTCATAGAGTAAAGCTCCAACTCTACCTTTGTAAACTAGGGCATCATAGAGCCTCATAGAGTAAAGCTCCAACTCTACCTTTGTAAACTAGGGCATCATAGAGCCTCATAGAGTAAAGCTCCAACTCTACCTTTGTAAACTAGGTCACAAAGCGATTGTTGTGACTAAGATGAACTCTGATACAGCTCACGCAAGGTTAATTTACCAAGATCTTAGACTTGACCTCGTTGACCTCTAATTATCTTCAAGACACGTGTGAGTGACTAATCCCAACCTATACTTTTGCTACTTTCATTCTTACTTTTTTTTTTTTACTTTTTCATTTACTTTATAATATTTTTCGTTCACTGGGTTACATACTGTTGGTCGGGTAGTCGGGTCGGTTGGTCGGGTCGGTTAGTTTGTTGAACATTACATCCTGTTGGTCGGGCGGTCGGTTAGTTTTGTGACATGTTGTTGGTCGGGCTGGTCAGTTAGTTGTTACACACTGTTAGTCGGGTGGTTGGTTAGTTCGATTACACACTGTTGTCGGGCGGTCGATTACTTAGCGGTTAGTCGGGCGGTCGGTCAATGTGTCGGGTCATGCGTCTCCCTCATGACCCAACACCTGGAGTTCCGAGTTACTGCTGCCGGGGTCGCAGGCACAGTCAGGTTCTCCTCTTTGTATGATAATGTTGAGCCAAGGTTTGGACACAGACACAGACACAGACACAAACACAGACACAGACACAGACACAAACACGGACGCCCTATAATCCCAGAGGCAGAATGGCTAAACACGTGACTTAAGGTAATTCAATACTTAACTCCCCCGTCTCTCTCCCCGTCTATCAATATGTCTTACTGTCTCTCCCTGTCTTACAATAACTCTCTACCTATCTATCTCACTCACTCTGTAGCCCGACACCTCCATTTGCCTCTTATAAAACACCTGTGCCTTTGTATAAACTCCAACGTTCCTTGCCAGACGTGATCTAGCATTCGTTAGTGTACCATTGTCACGAGGTCCTGCGCGTGCTCAGGTCTGTGGTGTTAGTGGCCGCACATGACTACGGATTATGTCGTACCGTGTGTGTGTGTGTGTGCATACAAGGTGCTGTAATGCGTCTAGTGTGGCAGCATTATGGTAATGGCAAGGTGCAAGCACTGCTTCCTTCCTCTCGCTATCAGCTACCGCCGCTGGCTAACCCTCGTGGTGAACAGGGAAGCAAATTGCATAAGTCTTCCTCTGCCAGTACACAGTCTTCACCATCAAGACTCCTGCTGTGCCTCCTCGTGGCAACACACGGTGACTGGGTGCTTCGTGGGCCCAGGCTAGACCACCAGGGGATCTTGGAGCAGCAGTGGGCACCACTGACCCGATGCCTGGCGGATTAACCTTTGGGAGTAATCCCAAATGAAAAATCTGCTGTGGAACCCCACATCAGGCAGACATGCTCACAGAGCTCAAGCAAGACCCCAACGGCGGTGTAGGCGGAAGAGGTGACCAACATGGGAACCCAACGACTACACCAGCAGATGAAAGCAATGTACAGTATGATGGACAGGCTACTAAGGCGAAAACTAACAAACTGGGCAGTCCATTTTAACTCTCCCTTTCCCCAGTCGTTGCAACACTTGCACCAAAGGATCAGGAAAAGGGAGAGCCAAGATGTGTGGTTGCAGCCTGCGCTCCTGCCTCACCACATACATCAACTCACGTTCAGCCGTCATCCAGCTCATCACCACCAAACCCCTCTACCCCCAACAGTCCTCTGGGCAGCAGTGCAATACGGTCCTGTCTGTGCGACTGAGCAGCCCTTTCGAGGAGCACATGTGGAGGGGGCTAGAAAAGGTGCCCTAAACATATCCTGCTTAAAGAACCAACCTGACTGGGCAGCCGCACCCAGTAAGGTCATCCTTATACGGTCCAAAACACAATCATAATCACAGATCAAAACAAAAACAAAATATAAAACCTCTTATGGTCGCTGCATGGAATGTCAGGACCTTCTGAAAACTGGCACAAATGAGCGTCCTGAAGGAAAAACTGCCCTTGTGACAAAGGAGCTGGCTAGGTATTACATCGACATAGCAGTCATTAGTGAGTCCCGGCTGCCAGACGAGGGTCGACTCACAGAACGGGAGTCAGGCTATACCTACTTCTGGAAGGGTAAGCCTGCCGTGGAGAGAAACCACATTTATGGAGTTGGCTTTGCCATCCGCCAACGCATCCTACATAAGCTAACTGAAATGCCTGTTGGGATCAACGAGCGCCTCATGACGCTCAGAGGTCCACTGAATCATTCACGTCATGCCCTCTTCATCAGTGTACACGCCCCAACACTGGGTGCAGAGGGTGGCATCAAGGAGGTCTTTTACGCCGACCTCGACAGAGTGCTAACCTCTATCCCCAGAGAAGATAAAATTGTGCTCCTAGGTGACTTCAATGCCAGAGTTGGCAGAGATGCTGACATTTAAGGGGGGGAGGGGGACCATAGGCAGGCCGACAAGTTCAAGGTCTCGTGGCAACACCCACGATCCAAACACTGGCATCTCATTGACTACATCATTGTAAGAGAAAGAGATCGCCGAGATGTCCTCATCACCCGTGCCATGCGTGGCTCAGACCACTGTGACATTGATCATCGGCTCGACGTCGCCCCACTCATGACAAAAACCTGCAGAAAAACCCTCGGCCAGATCGAAAGATTACACCAGGACTGGTGTGATGAAAATGACCCGGAAATCAATGTACTTTTCGATGATAAACGTGCTGCGTTAACTGACTGGCAGAACAACCTTTAGTCTCGGACCAAAACAGATACCTTCTGCTCATCCGACAGTAACTCTCTAATTGAAGATGAGGCCTCCTTCAGCGCTGAAAGAACACCACCAATCACTGCTCGACCAAAACACCGATGTGGATGTCCTCACTACCCAGCAGGTCATTCAGCATCCTGAGCTGACCCACCTCAGCTATCCTCCATCCCTGGATGAGGTAACTACTGCCGTCACAGATAAAAAATAACAAAGCCTCAGGACCTGATGGAATCCCAGCCGAGGTGTATAAAGCAGGAGGACCTCTGTTTACCAGCCGTCTCCACTCTCTCCTGGAGAATATATGGGAAAGGGAGGAAATCCCCCCAAGCTCTTAAAGACACCACTATAGTCAATATTTATAAGAACAAGGGAGACCGGTCAGACTGTGGCAACTACCGCGGGATCTCGCTGCTGTCCGTTGCTGGCAAGATTATCGCCCGAGTCATAAACAGACTACTACCTGAGATGGAAAACTTCCTCCCAGAATTTCAATGTGACCGTACACGGCCTTCATCAACCTAACCAAGGCCTTCTACTTGGTCAACAGGGAAGCCCTCTGGTTGACCCTCAGCCGTTTTGGCTGCCCACCAAAATTCATCGCCATTATGAGGCAACTCCATGGTGGCATGAACGGCAGTGTCCTGCACAAGAGCACCCAGTCTGAGTTCTTCCCCATCCAAACAGGGGTTAAACAAGGGTGTGTACTGGCACCAACTCTCTTCTCCATCTTCTTGGCTGCCTTCCTTACTCGTGCCAGCGGGGTGAACATTGAGTACCGGGTGAAGGATCTTTTCAACATAAGACGACTCCAGGCAAGAACAGAGGTTTCAGCAGCTTCCATTACTGAACTTCAGTATACAGACGACCTCACCCTTGTTGCTCACACTGAACACGACCTACAGGAGATCCTGCACACCTACGCAGACGCGTATGCACACTTAGGCCTTGAGGTGAATGTACATAAGACTCAGATTCTCTTTGAGCCTGCCCCTGGTTCAGACACACCTCCACCACCCATCCGCTGAACATGTCGAGCTTAGTTAATAAAACAAACACAACTCGTAAAGGCAACTTAATAAATCAACTTCATATGTCTACTGTAGTCAGTTGCTGGTTAATTACCACTACTCATGCCTCGGATCATGAAGAGAATTTGATTGGCTCACAGTTCTTAGCACGTGTCAATATTGCGACAGTCGAGGCGTTGGATTGACTAACTAAAAAAAATTAACAAATAAAAAAAAAATAAATAAAAAAATAACTAAATAACAAACGTGCCAATATACAGGGTGCACCAATAGAGGTCACCTAATTTTAAATATATACAGTGCACGTAACTCTGTAATAATCTAATATATTTTGGTTGTGTTTGTGAATAACTTAGGGAGACAATTGACAGTCTACGTCAGTGTGGACAAGTCGGAAAAGAATTATATATTAAAAAAAATGACTCACCTCTCTCGTCACTCTAACGTCAACACCAATATCTACTTCCTTCCATTTCAATCTTCAAACACTCTCAACAGGTACAACAATTAACACACTTTAATCCTTTGACCAAGATGATTTGACCCTTTGATGGCTGTTATCGCCGCTGGCTTTATCGTTGGTGTCAACAACCATGTACCTCCCCTGCCCCACGGCCTGTTACCACACCAGATGTAGCGACTGGGGGGGGGGGGGGGGGGGGGGGAGTGGGGGAGGGGGGAGTGGGGGAGAGGGGGAGGGGTGTTTACGGAGAAAAGATCATGACTCTGCTAATGTGTGGTTCAAAAGGCGACGTGGCCAAGTTTTGTACTGGAACAATTGACACACTGGTTCACATTGACCCGCACTTGTAAGTACAGCCAAAGTGATGACATACCCCTCAGTACTGAAATATTGTGGACTAATTATGCCCACTCGTTCTTGCCTTATCAGGAGCAATAAGACAACGCGGAATGAAGTGTAACTAAGATTATTAATTATGAACTTTGTATCATGTAACTATGCTCAATAATCAATTATAATTAAGATAAATTGTGTGAGACTAATTATGTATCAGATAGATCACCAAGTAATACTAATGAAAGCCTTGTTCTCTGCAGGTTTGGACCACACCAATAAATATTGAATGCGCCAAAAGACGGGTTTCAATCATTCCCTTCGACTTGCTCATCACCTGAACATCCTTAACTAAGGCGTTTACAATGATGATTTAACCCTTTAACGACTATAATATAACCCGTTAACGATGATGATTTAACCCTTTAACGACTATAATATAACCCGTTAACGATGATGATTTGACCCTTTGATGATTTAACTCTTTAACGACTATAATATAACCCGTTAACGATGATGATTTAACCCTTTAACGACTATAATATAACCCGTTAACGATGATGATTTAACCCTTTAACGACTATAATATAACCCGTTAACGATGATGATTTAACCCCTTAACGACTATAATATAACCCGTTAACGATGATGATTTAACCCCTTAACGACTATAATATAACCCGTTAACGATGATGATTTGACCCTTTGATGATTTAACCCTTTAACGACTATAATATAACCCGTTAACGATGATGATTTAACCCTTTAACGACTATAATATAACCCGTTAACGATGATGATTTAACCCCTTAACGACTATAATATAACCCGTTAACGATGATGATTTGACCCTTTGATGATTTAACCCTTTAACGACTATAATATAACCCGTTAACGATGATGATTTAACCCCTTAACGACTATAATATAACCCGTTAACGATGATGATTTAACCCTTTAACGACTATAATATAACCCGTTAACGATGATGATTTGACCCTTTGATGATTTAACCCTTTAACGACTATAATATAACCCGTTAACGATGATGATTTGACCCTTTGATGATTTAACCCTTTAACGACTATAATATAACCCGTTAACGATGATGATTTAACCCCTTAACGACTATAATATAACCCGTTAACGATGATGATTTAACCCCTTAACGACTATAATATAACCCGTTAACGATGATGATTTGACCCTTTAATGATTTAACCCTTTAACGACGGTGATTTAACCATTCAGGACACAAGGGTTAAAAGAATTCCTCATCAGAGCTGAAGTACATACACACACCCAAACAGAGTCTCTGCAGGTTAATCTCTCGTTTAATCTAACCTTGGCAACTTTCGTCTGTCTAATTTAACTTGGGATTCTACACGTCTTTATCAATACCTCTGGAGTTATTACACCTGTATGGTCTTACCTGTATGGTCTTACCTGTATGGTCTTTACCTGTATGGTCTTACCTGTATGGTCTTACCTGTATGGTCTTACCTGTATGGTCTTACCTGTATGGTCTTACCTGTATGGTCTTTACCTGTATGGTCTTACCTGTATGGTCTTACCTGTATGGTCTTACCTGTATGGTCTTACCTGTATGGTCTTTACCTGTATGGTCTCACCTGTATGGTCTTACCTGTATGGTCTCACCTGTATGGTCTTTACCTGTATGGTCTCACCTGTATGGTCTTACCTGTATGGTCTCACCTGTATGGTCTTACCTGTATGGTCTTACCTGTATGGTCTCACCTGTATGGTCTTACCTGTTACGGTGGTGGAGATGTGTAATCTAACCTAACCAAACATTAACCAAACATTAACCTAACATTAACCAACAACCCTTTACCCAACCTACCTGTAGAAGTCACCTGGCATGTGATCAGGAACAGGTAACATGTAATGAGGGACAGGTAACATGTAATCAGGAACAGGTAACATGTGATCAAGGACAGGTAACATGTAATCAAGGACAGGTAACATGTAATCAGGAACAGGTAACATGTAATCAGGAACAGGTAACATGTAATCAGGAACAGGTAACATGTAATCAGGAACAGGTAACATGTAATCAGGGACAGGTAACATGGCCCACACCTAACCTGGACCACCGACATCGTCCCCACTTGAGAACGTGTTACTTGTTCACAGAGAGAGAGAGAGAGAGAGAGAGAGAGAGAGAGAGAGAGAGAGAGACGACATATAAGCGTGTGTTTAAATTTATGTACACATATGTATATTTATATCTGTGTATGTGCTGTGGAAATGATCTTGGCTTTGAGGTGCATACGAAGGCAAAGTTATGAATAAATGGTGTTATAAATGCTGTCATGGCTGTATATGTTATGGCCCTTATGGGTGTATGACTGTATGAGTGTGTGTGTGTGTGTGTGTGTGTGTGTGTGTGTGTGTGTCCCGCTTTCTCCTCAGTGAAGACAAGTGCATCAACAAACACCAAAGTCCTGTAATGCTAAATGAGGAGATTGACTACCCCAGTGTTAGTTTGGCCTCCGTGTGTTTGTGATGACGAGTGATGACGAAAGGGGTGGGGGAGGGTAGGGGTGAGGTGGGGGAGGGTAGGGTAGGGGGTGGGGGAAGGTAGGGGTGAGGTGGGGGAATGGTGATAGGGGTCTGGGGGAGGAGGGGGGGTGAGAGGAGTGTGACCATGACCTTATGGGGTCTACCAAGATCACGACCTAGTCATGAGAACGCCACCTGACAGCAGTGTACACAGAACAGTACCAATTCTCCGTTAAACAATATGACACAACGGACGAAGGATTATGACAACCCGACCGAGACAACAGGAGTCGCAGTGTTCATTTTGATATCAGATGCTTAGCTGGTGTTCAGTATCATAAGCAAAACACACACACACACACACACACAGCATCACGTTACTGAATCTTGCAAGATCTCTTATCACTTCTGGTGTCGTGGTTTGTCTTAACCTGGGGATACTGTCTCGGGTGGTGGTGGTGGTTGTAGTAGTCGTTGTTGTTGTTGTTGTAGTCGTTGTTGTTGTAATTGTTGTTGTTGTGGTACTCCTTCAAGTCTACTGGATGTGTTTTGTGATCCCTCATCAATACTGCCATCAAAAACTTTCATCATCTAAGCAAATATTTCAGTAATCTTAACCCTTTCAGAACACCATGAGGGTTGCCACCGTGTGTGTGTGTGTGTGTAATAATAATAATAATAATAATTAACGGTTTATTGAAAGAGCTAGGCAGCCAGAAGGCTGAAAATATACAGTTACATAATTGGGGAATGGGTTTCGAATTACAAATAATATACAAATAACATAAGTGACATAAATAAGACATATAATAACTAGATGGGGAAAAGCTCAAACTACAGTTCATTTCAACATAGTGACAGTGCAAGGAGTAGTGTTTACTGGGAGTGAATACACTGGTTTATTACATCTTATTAATAATTTTTACAATGGTTGGGACTGGGCTGTTCTTATAGCGATCAGTTCGTGCACGTATGGGCTGGATGCGGTTGTGGTGTCGAACAGCAATTCTCGGGCGAGGGACCTCAGGTGGTAGTAGAAGCCGGTGTCGAGGATGGTACTGAAGCTTCTTACCAAATTTGCAGATGAGGTCGTGGTGATGGTCAGTGAGAGTCGAAAGGGTCAGTGTGTTGAGCGCTTCTTGACATGTGGAGTAGGAGGGGGAGAGAATAATCTTGCATGTGTGTGTGTGTGTGTCATGAATATAAAGCTGTGAGCCATAAATCACACTAAAAATGCTCAAGTCAATGATTAGTAGACACAAGGTTACTCATCATCATCATCATCATCATCACCTTCCTGGCGTTACATACTCAATTGCCACGACACTACGCCCTGACTCACCACACACACACAAATACCCATCACCAGAGATATTCCCCAAACAAATGCTATTAGTAGTTGTAAGGAGCGCTAAAAAACAAAATCACTGATACAATATCATCATCTGGAAATAAAGTTTGTACGTGTTGTCCCTGAAATAAATGTATTACCTTAACTTCACCTGAAATAAACATCACACATATACAGTATATCATCTACACCTGAAACATCACACATATATATACTGGAATAAAAACACAAGAACCTTACCTCCATCTGAAACAAAAACATTACAATCAACAATAACATTCTAACAAAAAATTTTATAAGTTAGTTCTACTTGTAAACAAACCTAGATACTAACCTAACGTAGACACTACCTTAACCTAACCTAGATACTAACCTAACGTAGACACTACCTTAACCTAACCTAACCTAGATACTAACCAAACGTAGACACTACCTTAACCTAACCTAGATACTAACCTAACGTAGACACTACCTTAACCTAACCTAGACACTAACTTAACCTAATTACTAACCTAACCTTGACACTAACCTAACCTAACCTAACCAAGACACTAACCTAACCTAACCAAGACCCTAACCTAACCTAGACACTAACCTAACCTAACCAAACCCTACAGCTATCATGACTCCAGCCTTGCTTCACCTCAGCACTTCCCACTACCACCGTTAGGTCTCTGGTACTGAACGGTCAATAGTGTTAGTAAGATACGTGCAATAACAAAAAAATCTACTCCTGATAAAGCAAGGCTGAATATTTAAACTATTTATTCACTCGATTTATTTTTCCATTTAAAATTATTAAAGTAACATTAGTGAATTAAGAGGATTATATATATCTGAAAGTATTTAATAACTTTCAGTGTGCATATGTCAGAGTTGCGCCCTGGGGTAGTACTCGAAACCTCTTAAAAAGGACAGTGTGTACTTACCTTATACTGCTGCCTCGACCTGTGGACAAAATAGACCAGTGTCAGCTACAAGTATTTATCAGGCTCACTAATACAAAATAAATCTTACTTAGACAATATACTGATTGCTCTGTCCTTATTTCGAGCTTGACCTGACCTGACCTGACCTGACCCCCCGTGGCGTCAACTGCATAGAGGGCATATCACGGGCAAACTAATGATGTACCAAAGTTATAATAAACCAAACTACAATAACTAACAATATTTTCACAACACTAAAGGTCCTATAACACTGGTGGTGATGTGGTGGTGGTGGTGGTGGGGGTGTGGTGGTGGTGGGGGGGGGGGGGGTGTGGTGGTGATGTGGTGGTGATGTGGTGGTGGTGGTGGTGATGTGGTGGTGGTGGTGGTGGTGATGTGGTGGTGGTGGTGGTGATGTGGTGGTGGTGGTGGTGATGTGGTGGTGGGGGTGGTGGTGGTGGTGATGGTGGTGATGTGGTGGTGGGGGTGGTGGTGGTGGTGATGTGGTGGTGGGGGTGGGGGTGGTGGTGATGTGGTGGTGGTGGTGGTGGTTACTAATCTGACACTGGCTCACCTTCCAGGAAGAAACATCTGAAAATATTGCATTGTGTCATGTGTGTGTTGTTGTGTCGTGTGTGTGTGTTGTTGTGTCGTGTGTTGTTTCATTGTATTGTGTTGTAACATGTGTGTCGTGTCATGTGTGTCGTGTCATGTGTTGTAACATGTGTGTCGTGTCATGTGTGTAGTGTCATGTGTGTAGTGTCATGTGTGTCGTGTCATGTGTGTCGTGTCATGGTGAGAGCAGTGGTTGGGGACAGGTTGGTAACAATCCCTTAGTCAATAGTTAACAAGATACTCAGTTTACTTTTGCCGTTGTATAATATCATCACTGCGCTCTAACCACTAAAGATGGTCGTTAAGCTCACACCTTGGTTAGCAGTTCACACAGCCAGAAATAGGAGGCGTCACTAATGGTGTATTGAAGTGTTTATTTCTAATTTTTTCTTCAGATTTTTATATATGCAGTAATTACTAACAAAATCCTGTATGCAAATGTGTTTTCTTTCACCAAATAAATCAACACTTCCATATAATAAATAAACTCCACAGTGGGCAGTGATCAGTACCTAGCAAACTTCAGCAATAACTTCCCCAAGAGAAGGCTTTGATATTTTCAGCAGTCACCCCCACTATATCGTTTTCTAATTCGTCAACCCGAACGGCCCACATTAGTAAGCGGGATAGTGACTCTCTGTTGGCTAGTACAGTACTGACTCTGTTACACACTGTTGGCTAGTACTGGGCATGTACTGACTCTGTTACACACTGTTGGCTTGTATACACCAGCTCCTCAATGTTCAAGTCTGGTCAAGTCAGTGCCGTTGTAAGGGGCTAGTTTTTACTTCATATTTATCCTCTTTATTCTTCAGTACTTATATACTTGATTCATATCTATATTTTCTATTAATCATATTTTCTTAGTCTGTCTATAAGTATCTATCTTATATTTCTTTGCTTATATTTTCTAAGTCAATATTCTTTTCTATACTTTATTCCTTCTGTCATATATATATATTATTGTATTTTCCAGATTTAATATATTTTCTTTCTCTCAATTTATTATCCCGCCTTAGTTATATTCTATACTATGGGTCAGTCTGGGAAAACCATGTCACTGTAGCTATAAGACTTAGTATTCTTACCACGGTAGCCTGCCACCACCCACACCTTTAATATAACATCTCATTAAACACTTACATAGCGTGTTAGCGAGTGTCTAGGCACGTAAGCTACGATAGTTATTTTCTGAGAACCAAATGTTTGAAAGAAGAGAGCGGTGATTACTCGTAGTTTACTAATTCTGATTGTGCGGGTTAATTAAGTACACTCAGACAAGACTCGACCCCTTAGATCTTACTTTAAATTCATAACATAGGTCTTCAATTCTTGGTTACAACATTAAAGTGACTTCATATCTTTAATAGTTTAATTACCAATGCCAATATCTGTTCATACAATTTGCTTTTATTCACTTACAGGTTTCTGGTGGTAGTTATTGTTGGAACTACATGAAGTTGATCTTTCATTAATGGTTCACACACTATAACATTATTTGAAGCCTTGTGGATTATATATGAGGTTACTTCGGTCACATCACCACACTGTCTCTGTCACATCACCACACTGTCTCTGTCACATCACCACACTGTCTCTGTCACATCACCACACTGTCTCTGTCACATCACCACACTGTCTCTGTCACATCACCACACTGTCTCTGTCAGTGATGTATAAACCCGTCAACATGGAATAACAGATGGGGAGAGTATCTAGTGATGGATGACCCTCTTTCCTGTACAGCTGAAGTTAAGGAAACATCTATGTTAATGTAACAGCTTATCCATGACCTCGTGTGGGTGTGCAAACCATTAGTGTCCGTGAAACGTTCTGTGCCTCAGATTAACAACGAGCTACCTTTTCCTAGAATCTGTTACGGTACGCATTTTCCTAACAAGTTGACAACGTGTACAATATCTAGAGATCTGACATTTTCCCGACCTTCCAATATCTTTCTTTTCACAATCCAAAGAGAAATTTTGGGTACCTTTTTCTTGCACACAAACACCCCGTCAGCTGCTGGACTCGTGACAGGGTAACTAACCACAGTGTGTGTGGTAAGGATGACACCGCTGTACCGTACATGAGTTAGTATATATATTATTATAGAAATTAAAATATTATTCACGTTAATTCCACAATAACGACCGAGTTTTTCTTAACAGTGACACATTTCCATTACTACAACAATATTCCCAACATGACAGGGGTGTTACCAAGAGTCACACGAGATAAACGTCAAAGGATTGGGTTATGCCAAGAGAAAAACCCAGTCTCTCTATTTAGACACATCACAAACCTCTAAACTGGTTCAACAAGAGATCAGTTTTGTTAGCATGTGTCAGTCTTTGATAATTTGTTTGGGAACAGGATTCTAGCTGTCTAAAAATATAATATGAGAAGTGGCGGTTCGGACCTATAATGAAGGCGGCGTAAAAACCAAACCTAACCTAACCTAACCTAACTGGATGTGTTGACGCACGTAACATCTTTTCACGACGTGCACAATACTTACAAACTTCAGCTACGTGATCGCAGGATTCCACTTTGTTGTGACGAGTTCGAGGTGACTCAGCCAATCAGACAGTAGGGATTCAGAGGCGTGTCTGGTTGTATATACCCAATAATCATATACATTAATTCACATGAATGATTCCTTTAAATCTGTAATGGTAACAACAACTAACGTTTATTTCTTATAATTACCAACCATAAAATAATGTTTAGACAAGAGGAATTGTTAAGAAAAAATGGTTGTAAATGTATACATGTGGCAACAATGCTTCACCCTAATGTCGTAAGGCCAAGGGAGTTTCATCAGTCAGTTCACACACTCAGGGGAGAACAGACGCACAGCAACACAGTCCCAGTCTCTCTACCATCCACACACAAACATGAGTTCTCTTCTTAAAAACTTGATCGTGACTAACACCTCCTCCGCCTCCGCCAAGAAAGATAACAATGACAGCATCATCCACCTTCAGGAGCAGCCGAGTGAAACTATTACCATTCAGGGGTAAGTCTACAAACTATATTTTTTTTTCAGTTTCTCTTACGAAATTCTGATTTATTATGATGGATATTTGTTTAGGTTAGGCTGAAAAACTATATATATTACTCACTTTCAGACTAGATTATACACTGGAAATCTATATTATATACAACAATATGTTAAACGAAGACTTTCTTTTTTTTTCTCGCGGTAAAACTACAGTACTTTCATTGATGCAATATTTGGTTTATCTGAAGATCCCTCCCCCAGCTTACTTCATCTGCAGAGTAACCACCCTAACACTAACCTAACCCTAACTTACCTAACCTAACCTAACCTAACCCAACCCTAACTAACCTAACCTAACCTAACACTAACCTAACCTTGACTTACCTAACCTAACCCAACCCTAACTAACCTAACACTAACTAACCTAACCTAACCATCGCAGGAAACATTAGGGTCGTTAAATATTACTGTAGGTGGAATAAGCAAGGGGGCGAATCTTTAGGTGATCCCCAAATTGTATGTATTTAACACACACACACACACACACACACACACACATTCAATACCTCCCCTCGAAAAACATCCACAATAGTTTATGTTAAATTTAAATTGAAAGTAAAAAATTATATTCACTGAAATGTTAAGATTTATCAAAGTTTAACAAATTCACCGACGGTCAAATGTTAAATTAATGCGAAATTCGTCTTATTTGGGTTTTTTCTGGAGATAAAAAATAAACATATATCCTTCCTTCACTCTCCCCTCCCTCCCTCCCTTCACTCACTCACTCCCTTCCTTCACTCTCTCCCTCCCTTCCTTCACTCCCTCCCTTCCTTCACTCTCCCTTCCTTCACTCCCTCCCTTCCTTCACTCTCCCTTCCTTCACTCCCTCCCTTCCTTCACTCTCCCTTCCTTCACTCCCTCCCTTCCTTCACTCCCTCCCTTCCTTCACTCCCTCCCTTCCTTCACTCCCTCCCTTCCTTCACTCCCTCCCTTCACTCTCCCTTCCTTCACTCCCTCCCTTCCTTCACTCTCCCTTCCTTCACTCCCTCCCTTCCTTCACTCCCTCCCTTCCTTCACTCTCCCTTCCTTCACTCCCTCCCTTCCTTCACTCCCTCCCTTCCTTCACTCTCCCTTCCTTCACTCCCTCCCTTCCTTCACTCCTCCCTTCCTTCACTCCCTCCCTTCCTTCACTCCCTCCCTTCCTTCACTCTCCCTTCCTTCACTCCCTCCCTTCCTTCACTCCCTCCCTTCCTTCACTCTCCCTTCCTCACTCGCCCCCTCCTCACTCACCACTCTCCTTCATTCAACTCCCGATCCCTTCCTTCACTCGTACCTTCCTTCACTCCCTCCATTCCTGCACTCCACTCCATTCTTCACGTCCCTCCCTTCCTTCACTCCCTACACTTCCTTCACTCCCTCCCTTCCTTCACTCCCCTCCCTTCCTTCACTCTCCCTTCCTTCACTCCCTCCCTTCCTTCACTCCCTCCCTTCCTTCACTCCCTCCCTTCCTTCACTCCCTCCCTTCCTTCACTCCCCTCCCTTCCTTCACTCTCCCTTCCTTCACTCCCTCCCTTCCTTCACTCCCTCCCTTCCTTCACTCCCTCCCTTCCTTCACTCTCCCTTTCTCACACTCGTCGCCCCTCCAACACAACAAACCTTACATAACCCGTCAGTCACTCTTCACTCGTACTATTATCTCCGGCTCATGATAACAGGCGGTGGGTCTTGTCGCTAGCAGCTGATAACGGCAGAGGACAGATAACATTCTTTTATATCATTTGACCTGGGTTATTCTGCTGGTTACGACCCCCATCCATCCCATTAGCGTTAGGGGTGTTTGATCCTCAGGTGATTAATGAGATATAAATTCACAGTGCCATTAAAAAGTGAATTGGTGTAGTTCACAGTAATGAGTGGTGTGTGTGTGTGTGTGTGTGTGTTGGGGTAACTAGTCTGCAGGTGGTTTAAGCTGGAGGTTGGGAAAATATTCAGATTGGCTCTCTCTCTCTCTCTCTCTCTCTCTCTCTCTCTCTCTCTCTCTCTCTCTCTCTCTCTCTCTCTCTCTCACGAACAAGGAAAATATAATTAAAAGACATAAATGGTGTTGCTGATCCACTAACCTGCACACACACATTTGAGATAATTAATCACTTTATTTCTCATTCCACTGTCGGTCTGTCGGTCGGTTTGTCTGTCGGTCTGTGTTGCGTTCGGTGCTTCATAGTCCAGTGTCAGTACCAGTAGACCTCCTCCCCCCCCCCCCCACCCCAGTAAACCTGTCGTGTTTGGTACTTAGAATACGATACGAACCTTATTTTTTTTTCTTATGTATGACACTAATTGCACCTTCATAATCACCTGAAGATTAGCCACCTCGTCAGCTTAATTCACCTGATGATTAAAACAAACACACCCTAACTATACCTTAGGTTAGGTTAGGTTGGCGTTATGTTAGGATAGCGTTAGGTTAGGTTGGCGTTAGGTTAGGATAGCGTTAGGTTAGGATAGCGTTAGGATAGGATAGCGTTAGGTTAGGATAGCGTTAGGATAGGATAGCGTTAGGTTAGGATAGCGTTAAGGTGCTTTAATCTTTTAAGCTGAAATAAGCTGGGAGAGATACAGCAAAACTTCAGGTGATCAAAATATTTACAAACGTTCACTCACCACCAATTACCACATAATATAAATACTGAGTGTTCGTTAAGTAATTAAGATAGAGTCTCGGTGCAAAGTTGACGCCATTTTTGAAGACATTACTGTTGTTTATGGAATTGAAGTCAATATATCAAGAGTAAATCAAGAACAAAACAAAAGCGTCTGGAACACCTCGTGAAAACCTAACCACGTCACATCCGGTCAAGGTAAGAGGAAATCACACAACCTAACCTAACCAAACCTAACCTAACGCTAACCTAATATAACGTAACTAGGGTAATTGTTAGGGGAAGGGGTTAGAGAGGGGGAGGGAAGGGGATGTGCCTAATCTCCAAATAATTCATATTTTTGTCCAGATAATTACAATAGGAAGATAAATAGCTAAAGTGGCCAGGCGTCTCACTTATCTTTGACTGATGATAAGTGAAGCAAGAACGTTATCAGTTATTGTACAACTGTGGGGGTGATTTCAAGGTTAGTTCCACCTCTACCTCCGACCCTACCCCACCTCACCTCTAATCCCACCCCGACCAGACCCCACCCTGACCAGATCTCAACCTGACCAGACCCCACCCTATACCCTGACTCTACCTCCGACCCCCCCCACACCTCCGACCCCACACCGCGGAATATGAAATAAGGCCCTTTAAAACACCCATAAACGGGACAGGGTAGGCTGTCTAGTGCCTGTACCGACAGACCCATGACACAACCCTAACACACTATTAGCTTAGCTGGGCGATCAACCCGCACCTCTCTTACCTCCTCCTAAATTTCTTCAATTTCCAAAGTATAACTTCTTTTCCCCACGTCTAATCTTCCTTCACCCTCGTTTCTCTCTCTCTAAAAAAACAAAAAACCCGACCCCACTTTAATTTATTACATTAACCACCCTAGCGCTAACCTAACCTAACCTAACCCTTGCATTTAATTATCACAAGAACGAGAAATAGATAAAACAGGTGTAGGATATTATCTGGAAGGACGTGAACTGTTTCCTAGAAGTGTGGTGCAGGAAGGCGAGAGAGACCCCCCCCCCCCCCACACACACACACACCCACCTTACTGTTTTATTACTGTATTTACACCACCTTGAGATAACCTGGTTTATTTCAACTGGTGATTAAAGACCCTTAACCTAACCTAATCCCCCTAGGTAGAGTTAGGGCATCAGGAACCTTGAATACAGAGACAGGTTAAAGCATCTTAATTTGCATTCCCTCCAGAGACGTAGAGTGAGGGGTGACATGATAGAGGTGTATAAATGGAAGTCAGGGCTAAACAAAGGGGACATTACAAAGGTCCTCAAACTATCCAACCAGGAGCGAACTCGTAACAATGGTTTTAAATTAAGACTTATTTAGATTTAGGCGCGAAATAGGTAAACACTGGTTTGGAAACAGAGTAGTGGATGAATGGAACAAGTTACCAAATATCATCATTAACTCGAATACTCTGGAAAGCATCAAACACAGGTTGGATGCTTATATGAGCAATAGGGGTTGGGTGTAAACGGGACAGCCCAGTATGGACCAATAGGCCCGCTGCAGTTTCCTCCATTCTTATGTTCTTATGTTAAATCAACAGGTGAGATAATTAAGGGTATGTAATTTTCAGGTGATCCATCTATGTTTATAAGTTTGAGGTGAAAATCTGGTAGTGACCCAGTTCCCGGTATTAGTGTACAGTAGTAGTTACAGCGTGCTAGATTACCACTAGTCCCTGCAACCTGGTAAATAGACAATACACACTTCTGCTATTTGCTACCGTACTTAACGACCTGTAAACACTTGATATATCTCAAACACCACCAAACAACCTACACACATGCATGCACACAATTACGTACACATACTAACACATGCAAACAAATACCCAACCTAGACTGCCCTTCATGAGTGACTTCCGGCTATAAGTACCAACCAGGAGGCAGTTATTGGGCCACAGCTCGTCTATGACTCCCGTGTTCAAGAGTGTGGACCGACCTTAGTTATTGTAGTACAGTAACAACATTATAACACTGTAATCAATAGGCGCGATAGGTAAACACTGGTATGGAAATAGAGCAGTGGAACAAGTTACCAAACATCATTAACGTGGTGGATAGCTTCGAATATAAGTTGGGTGTAAACGGGGCTAGATAGTACGAGCCAATAGATACGTGTTACAACAAAGCAGTGATAGTAAAGACCAACATTATAACACATACATAATACCTAAATGACAAGTAACCTCCCCTCCCCACCCCAGTTGTTATGACGTGACTATCGTGTTACCAATACCTCTTGTACCCACTGTGTCGCCCCACCTGTGAGTACAGCGGCAGGTGAGAACATCCCAGGTGTTACAACTCGGGGATAGGGTGTAGTTATAACCTACAGGAGGAGGGGGGGGGCGGTGCGGGGCAGGTGAAGGTAACATCCTGCTTCAACACATAACCCCCCCCCCCCCCCCACCTACCTCCCAGTTTCACCTTAGTAAATTAGGATATGGTGGTGGGTGACGCAACATGCCCCCCCCACTGCTGAGGTTGACGGATAATGAGTTTTGTTGTCCCTTAGTGTAAGCTCCAATATGGCTTGTTCCAGGTGCTGCTGATAAGTCAGGTGTGTTCCATAATGATCACCTCGTGTTTGTAAGTAAATAATCTTCTCGTGTACTGCCGGGTGTGTGTGTGTGTGTGTGTGTGTGTGTGTGTGTGTGTGTGTCATATAGCCTCTAAGCTCATCAATGAAGGTAACCTCATTAATAACTTGTCATTATATCATAGCTGGATGATCGTCATACTCGATTCCAAGTGACAGCAAATTATTAGTAGTAGTGTAATTGCATATGTCAGTTGGATAAGTTTAGGTTTAGGAGGGAGATAGGAAGGAACTGGTTCACAAATAGGGTGGTGGACGAGTGGAACAAGCTTAGCAACTTTGTAGTAAGTGCGGGAACTCTGGAAAGTTTCAAAAGGAGGCTACATAGATTCATGGATGATAGAGAGTGGTAGTAACTCTCGACAGGAGCTGCCATGCACAGGCCAACCGGCCTATTGCAGACTCCTTATGTTCTTATGATTGTGGGACAAACCAGGATATTTCCCGGGATCCCTGGATTTCCCGCATCAGGTGATATTTGTACTAACTAATGCTATATGCTAACTCTATACTTCATTAGTGTAGTATCTGTAGATTATTTGATAGGCAATTGATTTGATAAATTATATTATATTGAAATTGTACAGTATATCAATCGAATGTTTGTTTCTTAAATGACGGATCATACCACTGGTGGACCATCCCCTGCACTTTATCACTGAATTGCACTTTCTACATTTGGATGATTCCTCAGTTTTCAGTCTATCAAAATATTGCCATGAATATGACTCGCTACTACGTGATGACTCGGCCATAGTTTCGTAAAATCACCTGAAAAACAATACCAACACTAATTAATCATATCAGTCACATGTCCGTACTCCGTATCATGCAAGCCAAGATACACCATTATATCATGGCTTGCATTTTGGCATCATATACAGACAGATTACTCGACAGTCAACACACCTCTGCAGGGAGATAAACACGACCAAGGCCTGTACCCAAGCAAGACGTGGTGAAGGCCAGAAGTGTACAGGAACGGTCTACCCCCCCCCCCCCCCCCCAGTGCAAATCAGAGATAAGGAATAACAATAAGAATCCCGGGATTTGAACCAAATTCCTGGGAAAAAAAAAAATCCTAACCACTTACTCCCGGGAAGGAAACCTTATTAACACCATCTGCCACCTACCGAGCTCACCGGTCTTATCAATTAATCTAGACCTACATTTTTCCACCCGATGTCAGTCCTTATCTCTTATCTTTCACTGTTTATATACCTGGTACGCAATTATATATATTCCACTGTGTGTATGGTTATCACTTTATCTGTCAATATTAGCATTATTGTCTATATTTTTTTTATTAATTTACCAATCTATTTTATATGCTTTTATTTCTATCTATCATAATTATTTATCAGTCCGTCTATTTATCTATTTCTTTACATCTATCAATATATACCGTTATGCTCTCTCTCAAGAAGTAAAGTAGCCTCGTGTGTAATTCGGCCTCGGTGAAGAGAAAAAGTCATTTGTTGTGATGTGTGTTTTCATTGTCATGTGACGCTGGTGACTGTGTGGGGTTATGAGTCACTCTGGGGGTCACCATTTGTGGAGTACATGATGTTTCTCCTCCATCCTGTATGAGTACGAATCTCCGGGGGTCACCATTTGTGGGGTACGGGTTGTTTGGTTCACACTCAGGATGGGATGGAGAAAGGAAACTCACAATGTGCTCACTGTTTACATGTTGTATTGGATGTACAATGCAGCTTGGTGCTGGGAAGTAGCAGCATGGTTACAAGCGTGATGTAGAGAGAGCTGGTTGATGAGGATGCTCAGAGGAGGACAGCTTGTGGGTCGCCATGCTCGCCGGCGGGAGCGAGGACCGCCAGGCAGGAGGAGGTGGTGTTGCTTGCTGGTAGGTGTAGGTAGAAGAAGAGAGGTCACCACGAGGTCAGGTCTTATATAGCGGAGGTAGGCGTGGCTTAATAGTTGGCCTCCGTCATGTAAGGTGGCGCTGGTTGACCTAGAACACGTTCGTCCCTGCGTGCTCGCTTCCCCCCTCTCTAACAAGCTGCCATGTCAACCCCCCCCCCCCCCACAAGCTACCACTTCACCACCACCACACCACCGGATGATAATACCCTAAAAAAAAGTCAGTGAAATATTCTAAATAAACTATCATTAATAACATACAGCACATCGGTTCTGCTCGTAGATAAGCTTACGCTACTGCAAAGTCCTATATTAACCCGCCTGTTACCTCTTCAAGCTGTAGAATATTCCAGGCTTGATAAGATTACTATCAGAATTATCTTTCCACTGATAACAATAGAGGATCCTGGCTATCATTGTCTCAGAAACTTACGGTGTTGACATAGAGCCGAGTGTCCTTTACGGAGACTTAATCTACCTTATTTACATTTGAGTTTTATCATATCATTACAACATAAGAATGGAGGAAACTGCAGCGGGCCTATTGATCCATACTGGGAAGTCCCGTAACCCCTATTGCTCATATAAGCATCCAACCTATGTTTGAAGCTATTCAGCGTATTCGAGTTAATGATGATATTTGGTAACTTGTTCCATTCGTCCACTACTCTGTTTCCAAACCAGTGTTTACCTATTTCGCGCCGAAATCTAAATTTGTCTAATTTAAGACCATTGTTACGAGTTCGCTCCTGGTTGGATAGTTTGAGTACCTTTGTAATGTCCCCTTTGTTTAACCCTGACTTCCATTCATACACCTCTATCAGGTCGCCCCTCACTCTACGTCTCTCGAGGGAGTGCAAATTAAGATGCTTTAACCTGTCTCTGTACTCAAGGTTCCTAATGCCCGGGATTAGTCTTGTCATTCTCCTCTGGATTCTTTCCAAGGATTCTATATCCATCCTGTAATACGGTGGTCTCACAAGCCCAAGATACAGTTTTAGGATGACCTCGCTAGTCTTGTAACTAACACTCCTTTGTATGAACCCAAGTACTTTATTAGCCTTGTTACGAGCAAAAACACATTGTTTACTTGGTTTAAGATTCCTACCTATCATTACTCCTAAATCTCTCTCGCAGTCGGATTTCTCAATGGCATCGTTGTTCATCTGGTAACTGGTTTCCCTGTTTACATCTCCTTTTCTGAGTACTTTACATTTGTCCACATTGAATTTCATCTGCCATTTTTCCAACCGTTCGAAAAATTTGTTTAGATCTTCCTGTAGTTTTGCAGAGTCCTCGTCGGATTTAATTACACGTCCTATTTTAGTGTCATCAGTAAATTTACTTATGTTGCTGTCTATGCCGATATCTATGTCGTTTATGTATATAATAAATAATAATGGTCCAAGTACTGAGCCTTGGGGAACTCCACTAGTAAATTAGTTTTGAGTAAAGTTTTGAGAGTTACAACATTGTTAACAGTTGGTAAAGTTTAATTACCAATAGTCGATTACAAGATGGCTGAATATAGTAACTTACGAGGTGTTTTGGTGAACAGGCCCACGCGATAATGTAAATAAAGAATAGCACAGCAATTCTACGCCTTGTCATGGCTGTTTTTCAAACGTGGACGGGCTAAAAAGCGTGCCACTAACCTCAATATTTACCATTACCGTACACACAAGACATGAAGCGGCGTTGCCTTATCTGGTCCATCAAGAACTCCTCGGAGAGACGTGTCCATACTTGGAAAATTATTTTATCTGTTGGCTCGTCATGGTGTTATTCCCGCGAGGTCAAAATGTAAACAAATGAAATTTTCTTACCCTTTAAAATCCCGAAATTTAACATAATAATGAGTAACGTTGGGAAGAGGAGTAATACCTCATAATAATTTTAGCTTATATTTAAAGTAAATTTTGTTTCATTTTTTATAACTATTTGTAGTACTAATTATAGATCTTGAGTTGACTCCGGTAAGTTGTACGAGCCGTCAGTGCAGACGGTCTGTACCGTTTGACAAAAAGTCAACGACGACGTAGACGATTTGTGAAAAGTTGAAAAAGTTGACAATATAAATGCTAGTGTGACGCCGCATGTAACTTTGTCCCATTCCTGCTGTGTGCGCAGCTGCAGAAGTATTCGCTGCGTTCATACTCGAATTTATTCGAATACAGCATTTAAAAGTATCCGTGTTCTCATTCGAATACATTTTTATAAAATTCTAAACTATTTGCACAGGTATCTGAATATTATGCAACATAACATTATTATTTATCAACATACTATATTTTACAATTTATTGTTATTAGTATTATACCGGATTCCCACTGTTGGTCTAGCAACATGTGCTCCACATATCACAACAGCCCCAGTCGTCTGGGTTTTTAAGTACGAGGTGCAAGAAATTATAACCAATGAACAGTACATAATTGACTTGACTCTGGCGGCGTCCATCTTAATTGCTATATTAAATATTTTAAGCAATAATTTCGGAGTCCAGTTGCATGAAAAAAAAGTTGATACAAGTAATACTTGCGGTTCAATATGTGAGAAGTGTTCATTAAGCAACACATTTTGTTCATTCTACCACCCAGGGGCAACATGAAGCGCCACAACAACGCGCTCTCAAGTCTTACAATACAGCCAGTGGATGCTGATGGGTTGAAGGAAGTCTGTCAATCACACTCCACTTCGATGCTTTAACACGTTGCAAGCACTGTGAAGGATATTACCAATTTACAGTACGATAGCCTGTAGCCATCTTGGATTGAGTTAAACACGAGGGGTATTTTGAGGAGAGTTGAACGCGTTATCAAAGACTATATTAGAAACCTAAACTAATTTTTGTTCCAGACGCCATTATTTTGTCTGCACCTCCTGACCTATTAATAAAACTAGTCCATAAACAAAAAAAAATATAAGCAACATAACTATTATGGCGTCAAATTTCTATTTACCCAATGTGTGTAATGAAATGCCGAGGCAGTTCTCGATAGTCAAGTGTTCCTATTACGTAACTACTATCTGCATACAGTATATAAAATAGTTTGATACCATAATACTTTTTTCCCCGTTGGATAAGAGGTGATTGTAGTGATCAGTTATCAAGAGACGATGCATTTATGGCGTCGACGGTCGGGTTATCAAAGAACATGATCTCAGTGTTCAAGGATACTATGTTATATATGTTTACGTCACCCCTCAAGCCATAGTGGTTCTTTGTTGATCACCTTACTAGCCATTTGAGCAGTCACACACACACACATTCTAAGATAATCATACCCATTGTGTCCACCCAGTCATCGTGGCTTGCAGTATTAGGTAGAGGGAGTAGACCAAAGTTGGGTACACCCGATGGTCATACTCACCAAATCATCGGCCTCATTCAAATTCCGTATACATACAAGGTTAGGCATTCCAGCTTATTTACCTGAGAACTTCGGAAAATAAAAAATCCGTCACTTCAACCTTCACAAGGATTTTAACATACATTTAGTAACTCAAAACATGAAAATAATTTGATAGCCTTAAATTTATGTGGAAATATTTCGATCTGAGTTGAATTTTGACTCAAATACAACAAGTATATTGTTTGGTTTATTTAAGCCGTGAACTAAACTAAATGGCATCACTCAACTTAAAATGCGAACGTTTTTAGTATCGGGGAAGGTCAGCGGGTTTGGCTTCCATAGTTGGATTACATCAAGCTTGAGAACAACTAATTAACGCCCACTGCCCACCTACCCACCCCCAGGAAGCTTCGGTGTGTTTAATCATCAAGTGAAATAAACCGAGTTGCCTAATCTTGGTTATCTCAGACTTTTCCTCTTCCTAAGTAAGCATGGCCGAATATTTTAATAACAGACGCCTCAACTTCCTGCTCTATAACCCATAACGCGCAGCCTAGTGTCAAGGTCGTTCATATTTTCGAACTCTTCAGCATTCAATAATCGCGTCAGGGATTTCATTGCACTGTATTTGGCACTTGGTTTCTAATGGCATCAAAATAAAATGGTTATAGCGTACAAAACATCACCTCACTGAACCGAAACTTGAACTGGTTGAAAGATAATATCAGTGTATTACGAACTTGTCTCATGGAAATTGCCTCCTGTAGCGGTCGACTCTTTCTACCATTGATATCTGTTCACCAGCGTTCGTTCGATGGCGTTTTATTTACAGTCGGTTATTCTCCAGTACTCGATTCAGGCTCCTTGACGTTATGGCGCAATACATGAGGAAATAACATGATTGATGATAAGGCGTGATTTATGTGCCTTCTATAGCACGATTGAGGGATGATAGCAAGTTTTTGTGTGCCCGCGTCAGTCTGTTACCGCGACACACACCACCACCATAACAAGGTACTCAATGTCCTCGGGAACCTTGCCTGTTAGTTGTGGGGAGGAAGAGGTTGCTTGGTGGTGAGTGGGAGGAGATTGCTTGGTGGTGAGTGGGAGGAAGAGATTGCTTGGTGGTGAGTGGGAGGAAGAGATTGCTTGGTGGTGAGTGGGAGGAAGAGATTGCTTGGTGGTGAGTGGGAGGAAGAGATTGCTTGGTGGTGAGTGGGAGGAGGAGATTGCTTGGTGGTGAGTGGGAGGAAGAGATTGTTTGGTGGTGAGTGGGAGGAAGAAATTGCTTGGTGGTGAGTGGAAGGAAGAGATTGCTTGGTGGTGAGTGGGAGGAAGGGATTGCTTGTTGGTGAGTGGGAGGAAGAGGGGGAAGGTAGTTGTTGCTTGGTGGTAGGGGAGGAGGAGGAGGAGAGGGGTGCCTGGAGTGAGTTTGAATATGCACTGCGCGGTGACTAAACTGTGTATGTAGCACACTGAATAACATTAAATTTATCTTCTTTATTTTTAATCTGGTCGCAGATTTTAATCACGCCTGCATGTCTGTACACACTTGACTTACTAGATACCCGAGTTACTGTTATGTAAGGCACACGATCTAAAACGTGTGCCCACAAACTAGTTATATTGAACAGCAAGGTAAACTGGAGCTTTACTGTGTACGGAGCTGCTGTAGAATAACTGACTGAAATTTGGTATACAAGGTTTTCTGTGACGTGATTCTTAAGAGTTCTTTATATATTGTGTTTTAACCGAGTCAAAGATGATACTGCCAGTTTAACGATCATGCTGGGCTGGTACTACTGGAGGGAGTCACTAGGGGGGGGGGGGGGGCGCCAAATAAGGTAGTCTCGTGTTGGGAGCTGGCCAAACCACTCGGACAAGAAGAGAAGCCTTGGGTTCTCTGTTGTGTGTTATACATTAAACCGTCGCTGTAAACTTATGCCGTAGAGTTACCAGCGTCTTCCTCATGTGTGTACTAACTGTGCGGCTTGTTCTGAAAGGTGTACAGGTGTTGGAGTGGGGGAAACGCTAGAAGTCTCAGATGGGACCGCGTTTTTTTTTTTTTTTTTGTAGCGTTGAAATTTTTATAGAATATAACACACCGGGCCAAGAATTCTGAACAAAACTCATTTACGCGGGTGATTCCTGTTAATTTCTCTGCATTAACTATATGTGATATAAAAAATACACCATATAAAACCACAAATACTAACCTTACCAAATTAACATGGCCTCAGTCAGTGATCGTTGCAGATGTCATCATATCAAGAGGTGCAGAATATTTTTGGGCTGACTGTACAATCTCTGCAGACTATGGTGGTTGTGTCTTTCGTTAATATTATTCTACGCATTGGGCGAATCAATATCACGGGATAATGTCAGATATTTGTTTGAAAAATTAAATTGCGACGCACAAACCCACTCAGCAATAGACGGACACGCTCGCTCTCACACCCGCCGTTCCACCCAATGGCGAGAGATCGGATGAATAGTTGGTGGGCTGTGATTGGCTGGGGTTGAGTTAAGACAATTCTAGGTAACAGTTTGAGCGGTTAACCTTCATCCCGGGGAGGATACTGTTTGTTTTCATTGTTTTTCTCTAACATGTAACAAGAACGTTTTTCCTGTCATAGCCTATGAGCTCAAACCTAAAAGTTAGACCCGCCGGATTTCAGTTAAAATTACAACGTGCAGTCAGTGATATCACAAAACGTGTACGAAATGATTATCCTTTCACGAATCTGTAATTCAGGTATTTATAACTCTTGGTTCCGATTGGTCGAGACTGATGACAACTATATAATTCATAAACGGGAAGGGATGTCAGTCAACGTGCCCAGATTGTAAATGATGATGGCTACCGAGTGTTAATTTGTGTTCATTCAGTCGTCTTGTTTATTTCTCGTGCGTCTGGGATGTTTCCAAGCACCGGATACTGCTACATTATATTATTCAGTGTTCGTAAAATGGACCAAATTAATCTACCTAACTTCAACTCTATTTATCACGTAAAGGAAAACAAGATAAATGTCTCACCCCGCTGTTTGTGCTGCTGGCAGAATGTTTGTTTGTTAAATCACCTCAGACCAACAGTGTGCCCGTGATCACCAAATGCTGGGAGAATGTGTTGTTGAAGGTCAAGGTGAGGTTAGGTTCGTTTGGTCACTTTTTTAACGACAAATTACGGTTTATAAGGTAAGTCTCGGGTACTTCGGGAACCTCCCATAGGCGGGCATGGGATGGTTAACAGAAGTTTATCAACACCTCAGAGGACATTATTCAGCCGGGTATTTATACCTGGAGCTGGCGACTGCCCGCCTCACAGGGGGTCAGCTTAAGTTTGAAGAAGTCACAAGTTCAGAAAACTGTGAGGGCAAACCTTTTCGGAGTGAGAGTTGTGATCTCTTGGAACAACCTGCCTGTGTTGTGACGACGCCGAGTGTGAGCTCATTCAAGACCAGTTTTGACCAACACTGGAACAGGTTCAGAAACATTGGAACCAGTACAGGCCAGTATATGCTCGTACAGTACTTGCCAACATCGGTTAACAGAGACGTGACCGAACAAACCAAGCGGTCTAACGAGCCGATCAGTGGCGAAGAGGATAAATTAAAGAATTAATACTGCACAATATCATCAGCCTCCACCAGTTAGAATGAATGCCGGACAAATAATCAGTAAAGATCCATGACCAGACAAATAATAAAGAACTTTCTTCTCACCTCATCACACCATCATGCCAACAGTCCTCCAACAAGCTATGATATTTTACGTAATTGTTGGATCACCATAATTTCATCTTAATGTTAAACACCCTTAGGCTAACCTAACCTGACCCCCCAAATAGTGTTAGGGTGGTCAATCTCAAAGTGAAATAAGCTGCCAGGGATGAAGGTAATCTTCAGGTCATCCCATTTGTTATTGTTAAGTTCTACAGAGAAAGTCAAGGCGCTCGGTGTAGTGACTCGACTGTCAGTGTACGGAGGGTGAATGGCGTCTAAAAATTACCACAATACAGTAAAGTTTGTATTTATCATTACAGTAAATATTGTATTTATTATTCATAGTTTGTATTTGTTATTACAGTATTACCACCGCTATGATTACTATTCATAGAAATTCCCGTCAGATACTTTACTAATAATATTTCTTCACAATTTATGACAAGAACTATGACTTTCTTTAATACTACACGAAGAAATTTTTTTTTTAGTTAACAGCAAGTAAAAAAAAATATATACTAGTGCGGGTTTCATCAGTGAGCAAATAACATTTCGAAACATAAATCAGCGAGGCTTTTCCAGGATCAGATGGTGGAGAAAAACCTGCGTAGTAATGTTAGGTTGATAAATAACCAGTTTTTTTGGTGTTCAGGCTGGGGTGGGAAGTAAATGGCGGTGGTGTTGCATAAGATAGAGAGGGAGGAATGAGGATCTTGGAGGAGAGAATTTAGCTGAAGGACAAGCGTTAAACTTCAGTGGATAAAAGTGGAACTAAACACTTCCTCTTTCTCGATAATTTAGTTTTGTAACGCCGTAGTGCTTCACTATTCGAAATTTTAAGCCTACATAATAATTCGGTGTTCATTTTCTGTTGTTGTTCACATTCTGTAAACTTTTGTATATGACGAACCAACAAACCGATACAGTACATAACAGCGGACAAGACGGGAGGAGTCGGGTGTGTCATAGTTGTAGACACCGGGAGGGTACACTAACAACCCGTTTTCACCAGTTAAATGTTGCCGGCCTTGAGTTCTAGTTTCACCCAACATTACCAATACTCAGGGGAGCAATTTTGTGCACGGATTTTTTTACGTAAAATTATCTTTTTCTGACCGCTATAATTTTCACATGGCAGTCAAATCATCAGATGTAAATGATGTGAAGTTGTCGCAATAAGAATCTCGTAACTTGGCGTGTTATCAACGTTTTTGGCTGTGTAGCATATGATAAATAAAGTCTCGAAAATTATTTTACCTAACTTCAGAGCCTCTCTCTCTCTCTCTCTCTCTCTCTCAAAAAAAAAAAAAAAAAAAATTCCCCTTAACCACTTTTGGCATTTCCCAGGCCTATACCTGGATTCTGGCATTTCCGCTGTCCACAATGGGCCTACACATCCGGGGTGGTCCGACCCAGGATTCAGTTGTGGTCAAGGTGTTGACTATCTATCTGCTCTTCTCGCTATTTCGCTTCAAGTGTCCTTGTTGACCAGTGAGATTTATAGAATTGAAGTAATGGTGATAGTTTTCATTCACGTTTCCCAGATATGGTGCAACGCGTCGGAACATTAAAAAAGCCGCCCGTATAATGTGTTACTAATTGTGACTGGGAAATTTAAAAGTTAGACATAAATAATTATATATGACAAAATACAGAAAACAGTTAAGATAATTTTAATGGATCTCTTGCACAGTGTGGAAAATTTAACGTTAAGTGTGCCACTGGCTATTTTGATGACGTCATAGGCGCGAAACGCTCAGGGTCCCGCCGAAATAGGAAAGTAAAACTTCCTTGTATTCACGCCCTGGACTGCTTCAACCCTGTCCTTATATTCCTCATTCTTCAATTTTGTTGTACATCTTTCTCATGGGGTAGAAAAACTAGTTTGATTACATACTGCAGTTGTCTTTCAATGCCAGATACTCCAACTACCAGAATATTAAAATTAAATATTTCAATTATGAATAATGCTAATTCCACGAAAATAACTTCTAGTATTCCAAGTTTCCTGAATTGATGAACGGTACAATACATGTGGGCGTAGATAATAAATGCCGTTCGTATTTAAGACGTTTGGGTACTAGGAAGTAGGAAGGGTATTGTACCCTAGCTGTGACGCAGAACGCCGAGTCCGTTTACCCCCCCCCCCCCACCTTAATGGAGGAGAAGGAATACCTGACCTGAATATAAAAAAAAATACTACGTTAATACTCTCATGATTGCGCATTACATCTGTCAAATACTAGATTATCACTGTATTACATGTGATATCTTACACTGCCAACTTTTGTGGTAAGAAGTTGTCATCTGACCTCAATATTATTATGTAGAAACCAAGGTTACATCCGATGATAACAGGCTTGGGAGAACGTGAATGTGTGCACGTCTACATACATGATACAACAAACATACTTATGAGAGAGAGAGACCATATCCTTGTGACAAAAGTAAATAAAAATGAACCCTGACAGTCTTCTGGTTAGGGATACGAAGTACAGTACGTCACTGTTGCCAGCGCAGACGAAATCATGGCACGCGAGCAAAAAATTTAACAGAGCCCTCTCGGCTTTAACATCATTTTATGCATTATTTTCACATTTCTCATGTCATCTGTTTACCAGTTTTTGTAGTATTTCTTCACTCTCTGTAATAAGAGCAGTATCATCTGCATAACGAATGTCTGTTACTACCTTACCATTCACTCTACTAACAGCTTCTCATCAAAAAATTCTGAAGACATTATTGTGTTTAAGTGTTGGAGAGCACGAATCCTTGCCTGTCTAACCAAGCCTAATAGATTTTAAGAACATATCCGTTTGCAAGTTAAGGACATTTTCTGAAGTCAACTTTTTTACATTCAAAGCATTATAATTGTTATTTATTGATACTTTAAATATCTAAATTGTCAACTATGAAGGGTTGGTTTTTGGTGACGCTAAGTTATAAAGTAAAGTTAGCTAAAGGTTAGGTTTGGTGATGCCAAGTTAGGAAGTACTGAAAAGCTAGGTAAAAGTAATGTTTGGTTAGGTTAGAACGCATAAGAATATGTTATGACAAACAACATGACCATGTTTCTACCAATAAAAAAACAACTTTTATTAAAAAAACAAAACACGCCAGACACATTTGTAAACATTTACCAACCTTTAGTGTTCAGAAGTCTCTATTCAGCATTGTGTTAAAGCATCGGGAATCCTTGAACCGCTGGTAACAGGTAGATTTTTATATCAAGTATGGCGTCTGGTTTCAGAAGGTGATCACAACCCAATACTTCACTTTTTTTTTTTTACGGGGAATAGCTCACCCAGGCACAGATCGATCCACAACGGGGCCTAGGGTGGCGATAAAATAAGAGTAAAAAGAAATTAAAAATGGAAAAGAAAAATATTATATTTATCTACACCACGAAGATGCCGGAAAACCAGCTTTTGAAGTGAGACCGATTGTCTGTTGCTCACATATCACTGCATTCTTCACATTATTAATTAAGGTCGGTCTACGGCAACATTACACTAACACTTTTTTTTCTGTTTTTGGAAATTAATAGCGTCTCTCAGGAGTAGTCAAAAGCAGTAATGGCTGCCCTAGTAGCCGGAGCCACAGGTAGTAAAGGCCTATATTGACACACTAAAACATAGCCACCCACGAGGGTTTGTCCGCTCACCCAGCCTTCACTTGCCATGGTCGGTAATAGGGCAATTACCGCTTCTTTACTTATAGGCTACTTCCGAACACAGCACACTTAATTATTACTAGATAATAGTTTTTCTTTGTTCAATTCGAAGTTCTAATTCCATTTACAGTAACGTGATTATAAGAAATATCTAGATTTACACTAAAATACACTTTTTCACTGCTTCAAACGTGGATATTTGTGCACCGACCTTCGCGCAACACTGTTCACAACACACTGTGGAATTTTGAGAAACACCTCATGTCATCTTCCTATGTGTGACTGTCACCTTGCGTCTACAGTGTTAAGTAACGTAAGTACGAAGATTAGCAAAAACTTCAAGAGAAATACTTGAAATGTAAAAAATAAAAAAAAAATAAAATAAGATACTTTAGTCATATAGTTAGGGATAAAAGAGATAATAACATAAATATTAATGGATAAAGTTGAGGGTAGGAGGGCCAGGGGACGGCAGAGCCTGGGATGGGTGAATTAAATAAAAAATTGGGTCCCCAGATTCAAAGCCTTAGAGCCTTGGTAAAAACAGCCCTAGAACGTTTAGAGTGGAGGACTGGTCGCCAACCCTCTGACTGATTGAGGCATTTCCCATTCGGTTATTTACACCGGATATGCCTGTGTGAACTTCTCAGCCGAACCTTAAGTTGATTGCCACTGTAAGGAAAATACAGCAAAATATCTATTACTTGCCATTATTCTTGATAAGAATTTTCCCAACAACTATGAACTATTGATTCTAGCATCGTTTCTCGTTTCTTTTTTTTTTTTTTTACCTTTATCCTCCAGTGGCGTAGGAGTCGGGGGAGAGGGGTGGAGGGAAGGGGGAGCATTGGCCCACCCACTTCTTTTGTTGAGGGGGGGGCATTGCGAGAAGGTGAACCAAGCAACTAAATTAAGTCATATAAGAAGGTCGTTCAGATATCTAGAGGGTTTGTCCCTCGTAACGATCTTCTAATCTAGAGTGAGGTGCTTCCCCGCCTGGAGTAGTCACCCCCTCTGGTCCCCGAGATACGCTAGGGACTGTCAGTTGATTGAAAATGTCAAAAGGAGGGCCACCAGACTGGTGCCTGCACTTCGCCACCTCAGATACCTTGAGAGATTAGAGCGCCTGAAATTGCCTAGCTTATACTACAGACTGGCAAGGGGGGACCTAATTGAGGTGTATTAATATTTCAAAGAGCACTGCTCAGTCGAGTGTCCTTACCTGGAGCTGGCGGACGCTCGCCCCACAAGGGGTCACAGCTCAAGGTTGAAGAAGCCACAAGCCCAGAAAACTGTGTTGTGACGGCACCGAGTGTGAGCTCTTTCAAGACTAGACTTGGGAAGCACTAGAGCAGGTTCAGATACATTCATGAGCCGGTGCATACCTCCAATTAACATTTCTCCCAGAGATTGCCCTTAGCTAACATATTTACGTAAAATGCCTCTACCTAACATTTCTCCCACAGAGAATTGCCCTAAGCTAACATTTTTACTTAAAATGCCTCTAACTTTTTCTTCTCGCATTATGTACTTACTAACCATCTAGAAGTGCTTATTTAACCCGCCTCTCATTAACCAGCCGCCGCTTACTCTCATCCTGCAGCCACCGAGGGCGCCTCCGTGCCCTGGCCTCTGGCGGGGGCAGCATGTGCCTGGAGGAGACGGTGATGGGGGACGACACCCCGTAAGTTTCTACCATTGTTCCTGTCAGTTTTTGCTTCACCAGTGTTACTACTGCTGTTACTTCTGCTTTTGCTACTTCACCCCTGTCTGGACACTTGATACAAAACCCTCGTGTACATTTTGTATAACTACCAGTGTCTGTATCTTTGTGTTTCATTATTCTTATGATCGCCCTTTGTTTTAATGTCTTCTCGTTTAAATATTACCCTTTGTATCCTTCCAGTATTGTAATGTGTTTAAGTATGTATTAAATAATTTTTTTATTTGCATATATATTAAATGTTTATTATTTGTGTTATATAAAAAATACTATAATATACATTCTATGCATCAAATGATTTTGCTATTAACTTCTTATTTATCATCCAATGTCTGATATTTACACTTTATGCATTAAATATTTGTTTTATTATGTTTTTTTTTGTTATTCACTATTTATGTATTGAATGTTTTTGTTATAACGTCATTATTAATTTAGATAATACCACAGGCTACTACATCCCTTCCAGATAATACCACATGCAACCACACACTACCACATACTACCACACACACACTACCACACACTGTCATACACTACCACTGAATGTGATTTATGACTCACACTGTATACATCTTGGTACACCAGAGCTGCCATCAACCGTTATCCTATTAATGTTGCCAGTAGATAAAATATGACGTGTTTTACAGGTACCCATTCGAGGTAATCAAAGAAAGTGCTGACTACTTGCTCTCTGGCACACAACATCGTCCCAAGATTGGAGTTATTTGTGGATCTGGCCTGGGTGAGTTGTATACTTATGAATTTAATACATGTACAGTATACAGTACTTGTATACAGTGAATGGTATACTATAGTACTTGTATCTGCTTGGTATTCACAGGTACCCATGTGTATTTACTGGATATTAATATTCTTTTAGCCTTTAAAGTATTGTACTGTGTGATATGTGGTATACTATGGTTGTGCTTGTAAATATAAATGCAGTGCACACCATTCTCCCACATCTACTTAAATTATTCAAAGACAATATTTTCTCTTACGTGAACCTTCACGTTATGTAAAGAATCAGTTTATCAATTTGTTGCTGTTAAAAATTTGTAAAGGTTCAAGTTACAGTATACAGTACTTTAATGATAAAATGAGTAATGTGTTGGAACATTTTTCATGAGCCACTGGACACTGTATGACGCCTGTACTTGGATATCAGTAAATACAGAACTCAGTAATACACCAAAATTATACATAAACTTCAGAAAAAGATGACAATGTGTGCCACTAATACCTGAAGACACAAACGGCAATGATATACTGATAAGAAAATCTACCTGGAGGGGACACAGCACAGTCCACCCGTGATAGTACGTAATGTACTCGTGCAGTATTCAAGGTGTTGGAGTAGAAGGGGATTTGTGAGACACCTTCATGTCACAGTCTATATGGTACAGTAGTAGAAGGCTGTAAATGTGTTGAAGTTTTTAATCCTTTGCTCAGGCCTTAAATTAATTGCCAGGAATACAAATAACCCTATTAATACTGTGTTCATTAATTTGCTATACAGTATTGCTCTATATATATATATATATATATATATATATATATATATATATATATATATATATATATATATATAAAATGTGTTTAGTTATTACTGACAATGTTCATCAAGGCCATCCTATGTTTAGGAGGCTTGGCGGACCAACTGGATGAAAGGGATGTGTTCCCTTATGAGTCAATACCCAACTTCCCTGTGTCAACCGTTGCTGGTCATGCAGGCAGGATGGTCATTGGTCTGCTCTCTGGAGTGCCAGTCATGTGTATGCAGGGACGCTTCCATGCCTATGAGGGTTATCCACTATGGAAGGTAAGCTACATATTGGTACCTCTCATTAATTTTAATGAGAAATCTCTTGACATATCCATTAACTCTTAATATAATAACAAATATTTTTATATTTCAGTATCAATTTCTTACACATTAACTATCTTAACTGTATTGTCCTGTTATTACACCATATAAAGAGAAATACAAAAATTTAATTATAAAAGGTGTGGGCCACACATTTTAACAAGAGGAATATGAGCAATATATTCTACAGTATAGTCAATGTCCTTTTACTGAAGTGATATGGTCTTGTCCCTTCAGTGTGCCATGCCAGTACGTGTGATGAAACTGATGGGAGTCTCGCATATCATTGTCACCAACGCTGCTGGAGGACTCAACCCAGAATACAAAATTGGTGATATTATGATCATTAAGGACCACATCAACATGCAGGTTGGTATGGTGTGTGGAGAATGACTGTAAAATGTTGATGAGGATAATAATTTTAAAAACTCTGGCCATCAACTCATTGCAGAAGATATAACACTGCTTACCTTCACCGATACATCAAATTGATGAAATACTTTGACAAAAACTTTATCTTTCAGGGATTTGCTGGGGATTCTCCTCTGAGAGGCAGGAATGATGAACGATTTGGACCTCGCTTCCCAGCCATGAACAATGCATATGATAAAAATCTCATTGCCATGGCCAAGAAGATTGTTGCGGACATGAACCTGACGAATGTTGTGCAAGAAGGCGTATATGTCATGCTGGGTGGGCCCACCTATGAGACTGTTGCTGAACTTAACATGCTGAGGATCATTGGGGTGGACGCTGTGGGTATGAGCACTGTACCAGAGGTGAGTTACATTATCTAGCTTGTCTTGTTCAAGGCACTACAGTATTTATTGCGGGCCTCATATTTTCATTTATGTGTGGCAAAAGTGGAATAGAGATACAGTAATAAGTTTTATAGACCCAGAGTTACGGTAATAAATATTAATACTGTACTATTATATAACTTCAGAGATCTAGGAAAGATTATTATGCATATACCCGTACTGTATAAATGTTTTTGCATATAATGTACTGCTAGAAGTTTTAAAACACCGAAACTGATTCACTTCCTTTTATAAAATTCAGACTCATTCATTGTCAAGTTGAAGTTTTAGGAACTTTAAAATATATCTGTACTGCACTAACTGGGTACGGTTTGGGAATCTTTACATTATAAATAACTTTCAGGTTGTGGTTGCTCGGCACTGTGGGATGAAAGTATTTGCCTTCTCTCTCATCACAAACCAGTGCATCACAAAGTATGACACTGATGCACAGGCTAACCACGAAGAGGTAAGCAAGAGTGTCTCGGGTCATCTTGTAGTTATCGCATACAGTATAATACATGTTGTCTTTTACGAAGAAAGTCTCATACACCTTTCTAAATGATAATGTGTACCTATATATTCCTGCAGGTCATTGAAGTTGCCAACATCCGCAAGAAGGATCTACAGAACTTGGCCCGGAGAATTATAGTAAATATGTCTGAGGAGTATCAAGAGAGTTGAACTTCAGACTAATCTGACCGAGTGATGATTTTTATTTTATAAAGTATACGTACAGTATTTTTTAATCTTAGGGTACAAATATGGAAACCGGATCGAGAAGAATGGGATGAGTGTGGAAAATTAATATAAATTCAGTCAATTATTTTCTTGAACACTGTAACATCTCTCTTAACATGAATAATTATAATCAGTGCACACAATTTGGTTAACAATGACTTCAAGTTCTGTGAATAAGATCGTTAATTGGACCTTATTGTATTTTTGCACTGTACCAAAATTTTGTACAGTACAGTATTAATTATCTTGAATGAAACTTGTGTGCCCTTTTCAGACAAATTGCATTACTCATACAAGTCGTAATCTAGACAAAGCTGACTTCCCTAACCATCTGGGAATGTTTTTTTGCAGATTTTCATACCTGTTTCTTCATTCCGTATGATGCAGACTTCCATACCAGTAGCCTCCTCATATTTTGTGTACAGTACAGAACTTGAGGATTACAGCCATTTTAAGTGTTCATGGGCTTCAGCGTTTATATTTATAAATAGTAGTACTGTATTCTAATTCTTGCTCATATCTTTGTTAATGTTGGTACAAATATCTCATTGCAGAAAAATTATAAGGCTGCTCGTAGTGGTAATTACAGTACCGATATATCTGTGTAAATACAGTATTGCATTGTTTAATTGTGTTATTCGTGGGAATAATCACTTGCATGCAGAATCCTCAATGTTCATTATTGCATATATTTACTACTAAGAATTGCTATGATTGTGATAGGAACTAACATGGATTAGATGGTGTGTGACATCCTTGGAGGGAAGATCTCTCCCCCACTGATGTTAACTTTTCCTCCTAGACACATCTAATGTCACAACAGTTCTTGTCTTTGATTGTTTATAAGTCTTTTGTTTATAAAAGATGTTTTTACAATTTACTGGTTGAGGGAGGAAGGAGTTATTTTTATATTTTTGACTTTTAATTATCTGTCTGGATTGTAGGATAGATTTTTAATATATTATAAGACGTAGTTAAACTACTCTCAAGATCATGATAATTTCGTCAGAAAATTAGTCTAGGTTGTTTTTATTCTAAAAGACATTACTGTACTGCACTGTAGTTCCCTTTGATGGATATTCAAATTTGATTATAGTTAATACTTCCTGTATGAAAAAATGGACCAAGGTCAGTTTTGACAGTTGTGGCTTTTACAGTTTCAGGGTCATAAACCATATTTTACAACACTTTCCTCGAGCTGTTGCAAGTGTAACACTATTTATTAATCACCGACACGTCCTGGTAACACGACCTCAAAGACTCGGGTTTCACAATCTTTTCTCTTCTTGATGGTCGGACAATTTACCTCCCTCCCCCAATTCTCTAAAATTTTGGTTTCCATTTGTGTTGTTCTTTCTGGAAGTTCTATTCTTACTGGTATAAAAAAAGCTCTTCATTTTTCTCAATAATTTCAGTAAATGCAATATTTGTGGATGTACTTTTGATCCTCGCATAGAATTCAAACTATAATCTGAAGAAGCAGAATCTTAAATGATGTACGTCCATCCCATAGGCCATCCAGTTCCCTAAAGAAAATATCTTTCAAGTACAGATTAAATTTAGTTCCCTCCTGCCAACTCTAATGTCGTACAGTACTGTACTGCAGTATACAGTATTAGTATTGAAGTTAGTTTGTTTTACAACCTGATTTTCTTGTTTGCAATAGAATACCACAGATGTGGTAGCATATGCCATATACTGTACAGTACTGTACTGTATTAGAATGTGAGTTATTGAATTAATATACTGTATAATTATACAGTACATATAGCTTTCAGTATTGTGTGTGTAGTGTTTGGTTTGTGAAAGGATTCATACATTCCATACCAGCTCAGCCTGTAAGAGGTTTGTATTGAAAAATTTGTAAATATATTGTATTAATTACTGGTGAATATATTTTAGCTTTATAAATATTTATAAGTGATGTTAAATTTTACTTTTCGAAAAAGTAATAAAATATTTTTAAAATTTTTATTGTTTTCTTTCCTCTCTTTTAATGCAACGAAAATGTTTTCCCATTACCGGGTAAATATTTTGGTTTCTACATAATAACAAATAACATTATCAAAAGGGCAACTCATCTTGTAATGGCATAAATCTAAACCTGGAGAACTGAATCCTAGAATCTTAATACATGATCGAGAACATGGTGTATAAATCTCTACCAGCTAACCCACCCATGGAGTTGGTCCATATTGACACATTAATAGAATGGCAAAGAGCTGTAACTAGAGCTTGAAGATCCTCTAGAGAAATTGTTTAGCTGACTGCAAAAGAAATAACAATGGTTATTTCTCCAGAGATGAACTTGTAGTGGAAGGCGCATCTGGCGACTCTGTACCTGCCGTGAGGGAAGCACAACATTCATCGCCTCCACACACACTTATTCTCCCTCTCTACTCCCACAGATATTGTGTATCTAGACAGTTGTCGCCAGCGACAGGCTCATCCACGCCATCGCCGTTGTCTCACATGAGGCACGCACCGCCCGTTCTGCCTCACATGTGCTATGCAACTCTGCAGACAACAAGTCTCCTACACAGCCTGGAGGGAAGGGGGAGTACTGTAGTGGAATTCTCCCCTACAAACGCTGTTTGTCGCTACCTAGCCGACCCCACCTATTCCCCAGTGTATGCCTCGTGACCTAGGTCAACCAGCGCCGCCATACACCACGGAGCGGGGGTCAACTACTAAGCCACGCCTACCCCCGCTATTTAAGACCTGACCTCACGGTGATCTGCCTCTCGCCCTCTCGCTCTCTCTCTACCAACAGCCACAGCCAGCAACACCTCCTCCACCACCCGCTGCCCGGCGGGCCTCGCTCCTCCGCCTGCCTGGTGGTCCTCTCCCGCTGGCGAGCATGGCGACCCACAAGCAGTACGTCTCTGAGCGTCCTCACCAACCAGCTCTCTCTACATCACGCTTGTAACCATGCTGCCTTCCCAGCACCAAGCTGCATTGTACATTCAATAACATGTATATAGAGAGCACATTGTGAGTTTCCTTTCTCCATCCCATCCTGAGTGTGAACAGAAAACAATCTCATACCCCACAAACTCCTAGAACCTCAATTCACCACATCTAACGGACTTGGAACCGATTCATCGATTATATACACTAACTCAAAAGATGATTAAGTATAATGATATCCCCGTTAGCCGGAAAAATTGGTGCAGAACAGTTCTGGGAATGAGAGATTTCCGGGTAAGAACACAATTTTCTCTTCCCGGAAAATATCGCACATCCTGGAATTTTTCCAGGTACTGTACTCGGGAAAGTTTCCTCAAGTCTAAACTATACACCTTACACAGACAGACACAGAGCTGTATTATTTACATAAACACCACTGTACAATATATTGTAAATAAACACAATATACTTTATATACTACAGATACAGTACTGCATTTTGCAGCAGATGCTGTCGTCTTGGGCGTGTAATGCAGGCAGGCCAAATGGTGATATGATGATACAGGATGGCCTGCCATTGTCCTGTACTATCTACTATAGCAGGTGTTACTGTCACTCTCCTCTCCCTCCATGAAGGAGGGATTGTACATGCACTATACAGTACATCTCATACACTATACTGTACATACACCTATAAACACTTGCCTACAGGGGGCATACACTGTCCACTGTACTATGTACAGTACAGCACTGTATGTGTACTACACTACTTTCACATTTACTGATTGTACAGTACAGTTCTATATTTACAAATACAATATAGAACATAACTATTTATGAATTGTAAAATATCTATTGGTCTTTAGTTAATTTTCATATTGTATACAGTACAGGTATTATAATTCAGAAATATTAGAACCAAATACTGTACTGAATTCAAATTTCAATAATTATTCAGTAAAAACAGTTCCCCATAGGAAATAAACACCCAAGTAGTATAAAGTGTTAACAGCTAAACATAATCTTATCAAAAAACAATGTTCTGAAAACCATTATTTTTCTTTATGAAATAAACTTGATTGTTTCTTACCTTAGGACCTGAAGTCTTCCAAAGAAGTTAATCCCCAAGTTCAGAGTATGATGTCTCTCTCTCCCAAAACTTAGACGACCTACTGACAGGCGGACCCATGTTGTCAACAGCATCATGTCAGCACTTGTGACCAGAAACAGATTGATCCCGACCGCACGGTGTCAGAGCTTGGGAGATGTTGGCAAGTGGCCCTGACAAGCCCAATATACTAGACTTCAATTCTCAATTTATATTAAACAACAATTACACGATTTTCAATTCTCAATAAATTTCATGTTAACAGCACAAATTATGGGTCTACTAGCCATACATGTTCAGTAAGGTACACAACACTTTACATGCTGTGTTTGACACTTGGTGTAGTTCACAATCTGAACAATTTGGTCAACAATTATAGAGCATAGTACAGTAGTTATGGGCTCTTTATGACAATTTTAACACCGATAACGAGTAACAACATTCATCAAGGCGGTATATTTATATGAAAGCCATTTAAAAATTTGCATTTATTCAACATACTGTATATAAAAGAGAAATCCCTATAACCATTTGACAAGGGGTTATACATTGATTATCCCAGGACACAGGAATGATGGAGTCTTTACATACAGGTCTTTATAAATAACCATTTTAAGTAAATCTCTCTGATGATTGGTTATATTTCTTCATTCTCCCAGTCTTTATATTACTGCTTTTAGAACAATATCATAAACACCACAAGCACTATTTGTACATTGCATTCTCGTAAAAGTGTCTTAGTCTACACATTAGAAAAGTATAGAAGCATAATTTAACAACTCTGATGTATTCATGATTCCTCACAATTAAAGTTCGCATATCATAAAATTCTCATTGTAAAGTAAAGACAAATATCCATCAATTACACCTGGGTTTAAGTACATGCAACTGATTCACCATAGTTCATGATATAGTACTGGAGGATAGCTAAAAGTAGTGCAGAATGACCAGAGTGTTAGTGGGAAAGTCTCATCACAGAGTTGTATTAACTTTATCACAGTTACCAATTTCAAATATATGTAATACTGTATAAACTACATTACAAGAATACTACTAATTGACAAAAATATATATATTATAAATTTTTCCATCAAATTCCTAGATGAAATAATGTTAAATTACCTCAACTTCATTCATCCGTAGATATAAATATTGGTAACCTTATATAACATTGAAGTGTGACCATTCAGGGTACAATTAGCACCTAAAGACACCAGCCCACTATGAAGTCTGACTATGCATTTATAAACAGATTCTTTTACACAACAATGACATACCAGGAGACCGACCGACCTACCTACCTACCTCACGTGTCAGGTACCAGTCAGTGTCTATGTTTCACCACCCAAATAAAGTTGTTATACTTACTGGGGAAACTATGTCACTAACTAAAGTTTGTTCCGGGCATGTGCTGTCTGCATAGTGTGTTCGTAATGATAAAAGTATGTATGTCATTCGCTCTCTTATTTACAATTACATACATCATGGGTGTTGCTGTAGAACAAGAAATCTGACGAATATAACTAATTCAACACATTTTTAAGATTTTTTACAGTAATAGTTATGGGCAATCATTATACTTCTTTTATGTGGCAATTCTTTACAAAATCACTATGGAAAGTTAAATACAAGACTATTTTCTTCATCAAGTGATACGAAGAGACTTTTGAGACGAAATACAGTAAAACTCTCATACAAACTTGAGGCCTCAACTATAATACCTGACCAACATCTACCATTAACTAAGAGTGTTGTAATCCCAGTTTATAGTCTACACTGTACGGTAGTGGAGGGAAGAACGAGGAAGAGGAGGAAGAGGAAGAAGACTATGTAGAGGCAGTAAATCTATCGGAAAATAATACAAAATAAAAATATCAATGAATAAACCACTACTATACAAATTACACACACAAAAAAATTACTTCTGCTCCCAAGCTACACAAAGGCTCCCAATATTTCACCCTCTTCAGCCCCTAAGCCCTATGGCACGCTGGTCAGATGTCACCCGGGGCCTTAGGGTTAACACACTGACCCAGGTTAAATTTTCTTCAGTTTGGTCAGAAACGAGAAGGCGATTATCTAGTGTGACACAAACAAGCTTTTTTTTTCACCACTTACCAGCTTACTAGCCACAGACTTACCACTCGTGACCTACCACAGACTACCACTCTTGACCTACCACATCCCCTCATGACCTACCACAGACTACCACTCTTGATGGCCTTAATTCTGACAGGTACGGTACCTAACCAAGGTATCATGGGTAAAGGGTAAGGGATTTTAACCACCGCACTGAGAACTTCCCTTACGCGGACAATCAATTACCACGTACACTATAAAAACGCAAGTCTATTCCTTTCTTAACCCCACAAGTTTATAATAAAAATAGAACAAGTTATCTTTATAAATAGAAGAACAGGTAAGTAAGAGATATCAAACAGCAAATATTGATTAAATCCCAGATGTAGAAAATAACTCAAGTTCCTCGTGAAGTAGAAAAGGTTACTGTATAAACCCGCACCAGGAACACAGACGGAAGATCCTAAAATATATACAGATATAATTCCGTTCTTTCTTTTCTTGTTTTTATTTACTCTGAGGACATAAACAAATGTACTAAAGCATTTCCCTTCGTTCATACAGTCATCCATTCATCTTTTTACTCCTTGAAATGATGGCATAGTATTCATGTATTACAGACAGGTAAACAAGGCCTCCTCCACTCGTTGGGATGACACATTTACTCGTTAAACACAATTGTCACCTGAATGTAATACAGGTAATACAGAATAAAAAAATAAAAAAATAACACCTACAGATATGAAAAAGCCTTTGATTACTGAAGCTTATCCGTAAAGGTTAGAAGTTTTACCTTAAATTACTTGCCATAAAATTATCGGTTACCACTGTATACAACAAAAAAAAGTGAGAAGAAAAATAATATCCTTCCCAATTGATCATAAAAAGAGTTTAATCATCTTTAATATACATATATATGTAAGGTATATACACACACATCCAACAGTAGAAAAGTTAATCGTCAAAAGGTGAGGTGTAAGCTTCCATCGGGGGACAAGTACAGACAAGGTTGCGGTCACCGTATATGTCATCGATACGACCAACCGTCGGCCACCACTTGCTATCTGGCCGCACATATCCCTGAAAAAGTAAACCATATTTATTAAATTAATAGTTCCATGATCCATTAACACTTTAACTCTTGAGTAACGTACAAAATATCATACAAGTTGACTCTCTTATCCTGCAATTTTGGAAGCAGGGATGTGTCATAGCTGAAACACTACTGCTTAGCCTAATGCTACAATACAGTCAGGTCATTATTTTTTGTATTTGTAGTTGTGATTCTATTACATGTAAACAACCTTTCAAATATTATGAATCATAATCTCACAAGGCTGCATTAATTTAATCATTGAATTATCATGTTCACTACACACCTAACACCTATAATCTCGTAACTTCATTCAAAAGCACTGAGACAACCCACAATAAGCGACAACATAATCACAACTATCCACCACCTTCATCTCGCCCAACTTACAGCAGGGAAGGCCGCCTTTTCTCGGGTGTACGGCCTGTCCCACACGGAGGACGTCACGGTAACTATAGGATGAGGCGCCATGTTCAGTGGGTTACATGATGAGTCGCTCCTGCCCTCCTCGATATCTCTAATTTCACCGCGAATAGCTGAGAAATAAGAGATATAAATGAACATGTTTGGTCTATAAGCATCCTGGCAAAACAAGCACTAATGAATTCCTGGCCAATATCCCATTCAAAGATAATCGCAAAAAGATCCACATCCATTCCGCCATATCATTTGATACTACTCTCATTATACTCCGGCCAGTACAGTGCCTAAAATAAACTCCCAAGTTAACCTTAAATATTAACACGACCATTAACTTGTGATGGGACTTGTACTGACACGACCATTAACTTGTGATGGGACTTGTACTGACACGACCATTAACTTGTGATGGGACTTGTACTGACACGACCATTAACTTGTGATGGGACTTGTACTGACACGACCATTAACTTGTGATGGGACTTGTACTGACACGACCATTAACTTGTGATGGGACTTGTACTGACACGACCATTAACTTGTGATGGGACTTGTACTGACACGACCATTAACTTGTGATGGGACTTGTACTGACACGACCATTAACTTGTGATGGGACTTGTACTCGCACCCTACTGTTGGATAGACCGAGTTCCTTCGGACTTCACTGATCAAAGGTTACCTATATGTAATCACAAGGCAGCAATATGTATACGATTTATCTTTAACAATATAATAGAGGCCACATCTTTATTTTATACACAGAATGTTCACATCTTCAACCACCACATGGACACATACAAACACACATATAATGCCCAGTTCTGTGGATATTACTTGTATTATGTAAACCCAATCCTTAGGTACTGTGTTTTCTCACTTTATCTCATCATCATACTTGTATACTTACATATCAAAGCATCACAAAATCTATCAAGTTCTGCCTTGTCTTCAGACTCTGTTGGCTCCACCATGAGACTGCCTGCGACTGGCCACGACATGGTTGGTGCATGGAAACCTGTGTGTGAGGGCAACAGTACAGGTATTGATATCACACTTAACAATACTTACACTACAATCTCACTAAAAATACAACTTCTAATACAATAGAGCCGATCTATTCTACATATACAGCAGTAGAACACAAACTACATCTTCTCATACTACCCAACATACGGTACTGCAAGACTGGCAACACAAGACATACTTAATACTTCAATTATCTTAGTACTGTATTAACTTTTGGCAATTGTAATTTGTTCCCAGTTTTAAAAGAGTATAATCATCGCCTCTCTGGCTATAACATATAAGATTTAATAAAAACCTCAGATTTTAAGGAATATAAATAGCACTTAGAGTATCCTTCCACTTACCATAATCTTGAAGACGTTTAGCAATATCTGTCGCCTCGATGCCTGTTGTCTTCTTAAACTCACGCATGTCCAGGATGAACTCGTGGGCAACCAATCCTTTATTTCCACGATACAAAACCTGCAGTCAACAGAAAATGGAGAATATATAAAGCTATAATATGCATGTCTATAAAATATTTCCTCCATTACACTATACAGAGAGATCGCCACTACACGAACACTTACAATAGATGAATTCGACCAGCATAGTGGGTACAGTATCCGAGAGCATTAAGTGATGATGTAATGGAACATCTACAATGAAACAACCTTGTATGGGAATGCCAGCAGAGTTTTATGCCTGGACACTCTGGCTTGACACAATTATTTAAGGTGTTGGAAGACATGTAAAAGAGTAAGGTACCTTCATCCTCCTCCCCCTCATTCCCTCACACACCCACATCCCCTTCCTCATGCACCACACCCACCCCCATACACACACCCTCCCTCCCTGATAACATGTGTAGTGTTCTTGTCGACAGATTTTAGTCCTCCCGTACAACACAGACCAACACTAAACTACACAACCTGATCACCAAAGACACAGTTTCAGGGAGTGACTTAAAAATGAAGTTACTGTAGTCTCCACACAGCCTTTGCTCCTCAGTACCTTGTAATGTTTTTCAAGGCGTTTTGCCATGTAGTTAGCGTTTAGTATAGCCACCTGGGTAGCTTGTCTTAATCCCTTGGGCCCCATCATCTAAAAGGAGAAAATATACAATATGTTGATTAATGCTTTATATCCAACAGACCTCATTAGACTTGTACTTTATCAATAACACCAAAAACAATGTACAGTATTTCAAAACTATACAAACAATACTAAAACAGTGAATATACACATTAATGGTTATAATTCAGTTACTATCTAAAGAAAGGTTTCAAAATAACACAAATAAAATAAGTCATTAGAGTACAATTGGGATTACTGTTACTCCAGATTGCAGCCATCTTGTACATAAAGTTGGAATCAGATGCACTGTCTCTCACCTTAACATACGCCCAGGAGATGGGAAGAATCGCAGCAGAGCCATAAGGCGCAGCGGAAACAACACCAAAACTGCGTGCTCTTTTTTGCATCAAAGCCATAGGGTCCACGATTGGATGACTGGGGAGGTATGGCTCCAGGTGAAGTTTGCTACACAAAGAGAATGTTCGTGTTAGCAGATTAAGTTCTTACATCAGGACTAAACCCAAAAAGAGATCAAATCTTAAAATTAATCTACATTAAATTTCCTGTACACTTGCTCTAAAAGGTATCTCTACAGGCACAGCGACTCTTGTTGTCTCGGTAGGGTCGTCAAAATCCTTCACCCGTTGTGTCATATTCTCTCACACAAACCGTAAAGGTACATTTTGTAACAAGTGTACACAATAGGGAAACAGTATCCAAATCTCACTTCAGGAAAATAAAGGATATTCTACTTTGAGATAAAAACAATAATATTCTTTTTAACCTATTAATTTATTTTTTACCTTTACTTTAGCCTCTTCACAACTTATCCTTTTATTTTTCACAAGTTATTAGTATTGTATTGGACATGCATGGGCTTTTAAAAGTATACCTGATGATATTTCAGTGTTTGTCAAGCCTAGACTCAGAGAGAGGCGAAGATGACAGAAGTTAACATGTTATTGTGTTCCAAGAATTCACAAATTTTTCTTCCTTCCCAAACATACAGGTAAAAATAGGTCGTCAATCTCTTCAGTCTCAACAACATGCAAAATAGACACCCAACTGGTAATCCTCAATAAGTATGAAAAATTTCCACACCCAACCACTGCCTTAAATCACGGTTAAAGAAATTCCACTATAAAACCAACACCCTAGTCACCCATAACCATTCCTCATCTACAAGCTTCTATACAACAGACTGTGAGCACAAAATTATGGTTCCTAACTCACACTCCAATGGGCCCCATGCCTGGGCCACCACCACCATGAGGAATGCAGAAGGTCTTGTGCAAGTTGAGATGGGAGACGTCAGACCCAATGTCTCCTGGTCGACACAGACCAACCTGAGCGTTCATGTTGGCTCCATCGAGGTAAACCTGTAGAAATATAAAATAAAATTATACCTACAGTGTCTAATTACATACTGAACTGTGTAACTTCATTGTCTAAATATATGCCAAATTGTGTGCCTGCAAAATCTACATACATGTTGAACTGTATACCCTTACATTGTCCAAATACATGCTGAACTGTATATAGCATATAATAAGGCTACTTGCACTGCCTGTATACATGCTGAATCAACTGCAAATTTGTTACACAGATTTACTCGACATTAAAATTAAAACTTTACCAAATCTTTTATACTGGCATGAGTCTGGCATTTCTCAGGAATGAATTTCGCATAATACAGTAGTGTGTTTCTACTGTACCATGTCCCAATCAGAAAGGAAGTGTGCAAGATAAGGTAACCAGGATGGGATGAACAGCCCTTAACCTCCCTTAACCTCACTGAAATGGAGTACGTCTCTGTTGTTTATTTCATGAGCTTTATTTCTTCATATACTCTGACTGTCCCACTTGAATTGGGGTCTCCCTGTAACACGTACCTGGCCACCTGTTTCATGAACCATCTCACAGACAACCTTCACGTTGTCCTCAAACACGCCGTTAGTTGATGGATAAGTGATCATCAGACATGCCAGATTGTTTCGGTGTTTCTCGAGCTGTAAATGAAATCTCAAGTCAACTATGGAACAGAAAATTACAGTCCCCAACACATTCAGCACATGCCAATAGTGAGAATTGTAGTAGTCTGAACAGCTGGTAAGGTGACACATGACATAAAGGTTAAGTATCTTCAAGGCATTACACTTTATGGTGACAATAAAATAAACACTGATATCATTAGCGAATTTTTTTAGTGTAAACCTAATGAGAATTCTGCTATTGTAAATTAGAGAAAATTTCATATAAACACCAATACAGTACTCAACATGACTGTGGTAAAGGTATAAACTTTAAAACTGATGTGAAATATATAAACCACTACAAACCTTCGCTACAAGGTGCCGAAAGTCGATGGATCCCTCCTTGTCAACATTAACTGCCTCTACCTTCATTCCCGCCATCTGAGCAGAAGCGGGATTTGTGCCGTGGGCAGAAGTGGGGATGAGACAGACGTTACGATGGCTCTCCCCGCGAGCATCTAGGTATGACATGATGGCCCGCAGCCCAGCATATTCCCCTTGAGCTCCACTGCGTGACAGCAAAGAAGAAAATTATATTAAATGATTTTTTGTGAAGATGTAAATTATTAAAAATACAGGAATTAAGATTTTAGAACAATACAATGGCATATCAAAAGAGGAGCCAAGGAGACATGGTATCGATAACTCGCATACAACACCACAAGAGGATCAACATACAGCACAACTTACCATATGTCACAAAGGTTTTAGCCACCATTTTGAAGAAGTCTCTGCAATAATACATACCTACCCCTATACTGTGCTCAACATGTAAAAAAAAAAAAAAAATAGTTTATTACTTATTCTGTACAGTACTGTATATACACGAGTTAATCCAAAAATTAATTAAAATGCGACTCTCCACTCTCCCTCTCTGTCTTTTATTACAATGTAAAAAAAAAAAATTATCTTGGTTCTAACATGCAAGTGTCCACAATAATAGAGAAAACTTAAAAATCAAATTCTACAGCATAATAAAACATGTAAATTTTAATCTATATAAAGCATTTAAAAGACACAAGATGCAATAGGTCTGGGTCCCTTTCCAGAGGAGAGTTATCCACAACAACCAAATGTAAATATCCCGAGGTAACCCCATGTGGCTCGAGTCCCCATATTAAGAATGGAACAGATTAATTATCACATTCTATTCTTGGGTAACATCCACACACCAAACTGTACCAAAATATAAAGTACTATATCTGTTACCGCAAGTGGGACATAATTATGATGACATATAAACAAATGTTATGTTAGGCTGTAACTCATGTCATGTTTATTGGGCGTGCCTGCCCGTGTGTACTGTAGAGTGTTGAGATGGTTGAAGATGAGAGGCCCAGAAGGAGGTTGGAGCGTGTGAAGGGAGTTTGTTTATGTATAATCATAATCACCTGACTCAGCCATAGCTGACCAGCCAAGGGGCCAGGCTATAGGGTAGGCATTTCAGTATAGCTACCCATATCTTAGAGTCAACACCTACCCTGGCTTCTCTCTAGACTTTCAACACGTAAGTTTAACTAGTACTTATTGTGTACACAGGTAGACTGTGTCATTGTTTTTGTGTTAAGATTAGACTAATTACATAGCCATATATATTGGATTAAACATTTATGTAAGAGTGCCTCTGTATGACTTATTTGAAATACTAAATGAATTGTACTCAACAGGTTTGACGTGAGAAGTATTTATTCACCGTCTGATTGGCGGTTACAATATCAATATTTGCTCTAGTTATCACAGTCACAACTTAAACACAGGTAAGGACACACTTACAGGAAACAGTGACCCCAATAAGCTTCTGCACACACACACACACACACACACCTGTTAGGTTGGAATGATATCTTGTCATAACCAGTAATTTCACAAAGGTCATTCTCCAGCTCCTCAAACAAGAGACGGTAGCCGAGAGCTTGTTCTGGAGGCACGAATGGATGGATCTCGGTGAAGTGTGGGAAGCTGCAGGGCATCATCTCTGTGGTACTGTTCAGTTTCATTGTGCAAGATCCCTACAGGAAGAAATGTGGAATATCTATAAACTATATGAAATACATGACCTCCAAGACAATAGTAATCCTGCTCTACTTTGGTAATGGAGTTGTCTGTCATGAAACTTACAACACCAATCATTAAGTTACAAGATAATACATGAAGAGAATATATCCCCAAATTGTTTACCATGAACTTGTATTTAATATTAATTCTTGTATGTTATCCCCTTTGAATCTCTCAGGTCTTCTGCAATAGTTTTAATAAATTTGATCCAAAATGATATTTTTCAGTTCATCAATATATAAACAAGTACAGATGGGATGCCCTGTACAGTCTACAAACTGTGACAAAAAAGGTTCACTATAAACCAGTGGATGCTCTCTGAACAAAATAAACTACAATTATACTGCCAACTTTTGACATTTGACCCAAAAATGTGACCTTTGTGACTTAACAGGCAGTCCCTAATTCAGACCAAGGGTCCTATTAAACTGGCAGGACATTTGGCCACCTCTGCAGGCACTAAACGAGGACTCTACAATATCCATCCATAACTTCTGGGGGAAGCTATGGCTAAGGGAAGTGAACCAATTCACTGGCTTCCCTGACATCACCCCCGGAGTCAGAAGGATTGTCAGCATGACCAAATGTGTTGGAGGCTAGAGGGTTGTGAGGACAAGGAAGGAACTGATGTGTAGGAGCTGTTCCACTGGACAAGAAGTACCTGACTAAAGACCTAAAGGGGACGACATAGAAAAATGAAAACCCTTAAGAAGAAAGAGATGAACATGAGCCTTCATAGATGACAGTAAGAGCAGTGACTGAGAGGCTAAAGGTAAGTAAGGAAGTAAATGCCCACTTTGAAGAAATATACCCAACCCATCTATGGAAAGGAGTCGCAAGTGTAGAAGAGGACTTCAAGATGGTACTGCAGACTACAAAAAGCTACAACAATGAGGCAGACAGTAGTCCAAACCACCACTGCCTCATACTTCAAGCCTATCACAGGATTCACCAGTACTAAATCTACTTAAAAAACATCGGACTATTCTTGAGACATACTACAACCACCTGACCAGCCACCTGCTCAGACAGACAACTGGATTACACTGTCATATGATCCCAGGACATAAAAACAGGCAAGCCACAGGAGAGCCCACAGTGTGTACTCCAACTCCATTATACAAGCAACAATACTGTATATATATATCAATATCCGATTCCTTAAATTAAATAGTTTTACATCATATGAAAAAAAAAGTGATGCTGGAAATAAGAATAACTGCAAATAATAACACTAATAATAAATCACATCTTACCAGAGGAATCATGGAATGTACAAGGGAGACGTCCTTGTTCTCCAGTATCTTCATGTAGCGCACCAGCTGGGCTTCAGAGTGATAGGTATTGAATGTTGGGTGAGTTAAGAATTCTGAGGTCCGGGTGAAAGGTGATTTAGACAAGTGCTCCTTGGGAAGTACCATATCACCAAGATTCTTCACAACCTGCAATTATGGTTTTAAAAAAAAGGAACCTGCAACATGGAAACAATAATACAATGAAATGACAATACTGTTACATGTACATTAGGACAGTGATTTTTCTGAGGAGATGAGGCAATTTGATACTTTGATATACCAGGCCTGTACTGTATACTAAACACACAAACTAATGTAATATTTTGTTTTCCTTCCACACTATTATTCCCCAAATACCATAAACAGCTCAGTGATGGAAGATAACTAATAACCAGTACAAAGTCCATAAACTTCCTACATGGTTGTCCTTCCTTATCGGTCTCAACAGTTATGAAAATTTTCGTCCATTAAATAATTCCTCTTTGTCTCAATCCTAACTTGGTTGAGAATAAACAATTCCCGATACATGAACTATATCTCACTTCTCTACGTAGGAGTTCATCTACCCACCCATCACCTTCTGTCTACTCATCACACTTGCTATAATAAGTTAAATACAATACTATACTTACATAATATTTAGAAAAGGTTATATATATATCCATCTTGTGAGCTCTAGTACCTATACGATCACTACTTTATTTGTATTTGATATAGTTAAACCAATTGAATCTTTCTCCACAATTAAATGCTTGAATGTCCCTGAGTTATCTTTTAGAAACAACACACCATCATAACTTATCAGGCTCACATCACCACAAAAACTAACTCACCAATTACTTCCTTTACACCTAATGGTACTCAACAGGGGATGCTATTATAATTAATACAAAACCATCTCATCTCATAACGTCCATCAACTGATACTATAATATGTCCCAGTGATGTTATCTACTACCTATAAACATCTCATGGCTTTGCTGGCTATCCTTGACCAAACTGCCTAAATATCAATTACTATTATCCTCATCTAACTTCTTCATTGCTACACAAACTCCCCAGGCAACTCTCTTCACATCATTAAGTTAAGCTAAACACAACACATCATAATAACTCTCACTGATAAAAATCAAAATTAAATGGATACTCTCTTTATGGTTTCTTTTCAATAAGTCATGTGTCAGATCAGGGTTGAGAACAAGACCAAAACTGTGGGGTTTTTGAGTCAGTACACATGACTGACCTAATACAGTAACACATACACAGAACAATAACATACAGTACAGCACTACATCTACAAACTTAATAACAATAAGAAACAGATCTAGAGAGAACAAATGAACAATACTATATATGTACTGTAAGTGATGGAGGAGGGAAGGGGAGGTGGGTTACGATGCACTAGGGGGAGGCAATAAAGTGGAGAGGCAGTGCAGCTATAGGGACCGAAGAAAGAAGGTTAGGGGAGAACAGCAATTCGAGTAAACAAGGGTGACAAGGGTGAACATAATGGTAGCAGGTCATGAGTAGGGCCACCATAGGATAAGAGTCGGCGCTGAAGTTCACCAAGCATCAAGATAAGAGTGAGGACTTGAGAACTATTTGTGACTCTCTGGTAGCATATAATATTGATGGTACAAGCATGAAGGAGTAACCCAGTAGTATTTGTAAGAGCAATACCACAGAAGGAGGGGGGGAGTTAGGCATGAATCATCCTACACATGGTACAAAAACCTCTACCCCATACACACTAATTATATATTGATCATGGTATCCATTTTAGCAGAGGAATACCAAGAAAAAGAGGTTAAAGGTGCAATAATAATATGAGTAATGAAAGAACCAGTAAGGGACATTCAAAGTTAAGGTAAAAGCCAGCATCTTTATATAGTTACACACAATTGGTTAAGTAGATAGAAGAATAACAAGTCTTTAACCGTTTCACTGTGGCTGGTACGCATATATGGGGTTCCTATCTTTAACCGCTTCACTACTTGATGTCACTTTTAATATTTTATGGCTAATGACAGATGATATTAAGCACAGACAGACCACTAGTATCCAAGGGGTTTAAATTTTGTGTTTGGTAGATTAATAGACAAATACTAGTAAGTTTTAAGTTGCAATCCCCCAGGTGTTATTATACAGTATGGACAATATTGTATTTTCTATGTGAATGAGCCGGTTTGCTTCAACACGTCGGAGGAGAAACTACGATACTTTTACACCACCGTCGCCTCAATCTCAGCGGCGGAGCAAGAGAGAGTTAACTACTGGACCAAGATATTATTGATGGATAGAGAACAGATGATGTGAGTGATTTAGAAAGTAATGATTATTAGCCTCACAGTGAACAAGGTGAAGAGAGTGAGGAAAGTGACTGTGAAGATGCTACTGAGCGACAATGATCCATGTGCGCTGTGGCCAAGGACATGAATAAGCGTTGATGAGGAGCATAGTTTGTTTGTATGCTTAGCCACAATTATCAGAGCATTAAAAACTAAAAATTTGGGGGTAGATCAAATAATTATAAGAACATGAGAACATAAGAAAATAAGGAGTCTGCAATAGGCCGGTTGGCCTGTGCAGTGTGCATGGCAGCTCCAGTCGAGAGTTACTACCACTCTCTATCATCCATGAATCTATCCAGCCTCCTTTTGAAACTTTCCAGAGTTCCCGCACTTACTACAAAGTTGCAAAGCTTGTTCCACTCGTCCACCACCCTATTTGTGAACCAGTTTCTTCCTATCTCCCTCCTAAACCTAAAGAACTAAAGAAAGCTAATTAGATCCTCCAAATACTTAAAAAAAAAAAAAAAAGTTTACAGCATATTTTTGTAATGGATCAGGAAGCAATTTTGTCAACACCGCACTGTACCTTCTCTGCTGTTGTATGTTTGCAGTTGAAGACCCAAAACAGGTCATCGAGGTCTTCTTTCTCTACCGTCTCATCCAGGGCAATCCCAACCTGCAGGGAATTAATATCAGTTTATATAACGCACAGGTCCTCGCTTACTAGTTATTATCCATCACGACTTACTGCAACACCTCCCACACACAGCTTCGTCATAACACAATTCCAGAGGTACAGTAGTTCCACCATCACACACAACTCAGACACACACTTCCTATGCAGCATACTACAAACATTAAAACTGACCCTGCTGTTGGTGAAGGCAGAGAAGAATATACTGTACTGTATATAGTTTTTGACAAGGGAGAGGAGTCTAAAATATCTTGACTTGGGGCATAAAATCCAAATTCAAAATATTGTCTTTCAAACTCATTATGCCACAGATTATGAATAACTATAAAAAACAATGATTCTATCTGACCAAAAAAAAACATTAACAACCCCTTCCATTTATCACTTTAAGAACCAATCACTTTTTAAAATAGTAAGACTTAAAAGCTGCTTTAAAAACCCTATTTCTTTAAAGCCAAGACTTAAGAAATACTTACTGTCTCGTCTCTGAAGTAGCGTAGGTTAATTGCCTTCTGCTGGGCTCTCATTCTGATTTCACTTACAGCCAATGTTGGATTGACCTGAAATACAATGTGTTATCATGGTCAGTAACATTTCTGAGGAAGTTTTTTTTTACTGAACTCCAGTCTTATAACAGTTAATATATGGTATCTGACTGAGGTAACCTAACTAACTCATTCCTAGTCATATAACAATAAATGTACAGTATCTGACTGGGGTAACCTAAGTGATTTTTAGAAATCTTTCACATTAATTGTAAAGAAGTACTGTACTGTATCACTAATATCAGCAAATCAATATTAATATCAAAAACAGGTATATGTACAGCAACAAATAACAATATGCATGTGTGCATCTTAAAACTTGTAATCATATTTAATCTTTAACACATACTCATACATTCTTGAATCTTAATTTATAATGGAAAGGGAATTACCTTGATAGTGTCAAAGTAGGCTTCATTTTCTATAACATGTCCCGCATCCTCAAGTCCCCTCGCTAAAACTACAGTGGCATTGTGGATACGATTTGCAATGTTCTTCAGCCCTTCTGGTCCGTGGTACACTCCGTACATAGCAGACATATTTGCAAGCAATGCCTGAGCTGTGCAGATATTACTGGTTGCCTTGTCTCGACGAATGTGCTGCTCCCTTGTTTGCAGAGCCAATCGATATGCCTCCTTGCCATTTGCATCTCTAAAGAACAGTTACTGAACTTCATAACACAGCCTCCTCTAGTGGTCAAGCATAAAAAGAAGATAAAAAGTAATTATACCTCCAAGACGATATTTTTCATAGGGAAAAGTGGCTCTGAAAGTTACTTAACAAAATACAGTATGAACTTTACAAGAGATTCATTACCAGTGAAGCTGGAAACTAAAGAAATAAGTACAGGGGTAGATAATTTTTTAGGCACAAACATCTTTACAGTAAACTAAAGACCATCATAATTAAGTCATGCAAACAGAAAAATCTGGTAAGTTCAGTCTGGTGGCTATACAATGGTCACCAAGAGCAAGAAGCCATATTATTTTTTCTAATTACAGTAACAGATCAATTCTTGGGCGAGGGAGAGAAGTACAGTAGTTATGGATAACATGAATGTGAGGGTGACAGCTGTGGGTACATCAAATAAGTGTAGGAGGAATGACCAACTCACCTTGTAACACCAATCATCCTGCCAGGCATAAGTCGTACAAGGGGGCTCTTACAGGAAAAGAAACCAGCGTGTGGGCCACCATACCCCAATGGAACGCCGAGCCTCTGCGACGTGCCCACAGCTATGTCTACACCAAGTTCCCCAGGAGGACGAAGGATGGCCAGTGCCAGGAGATCAGTAGCACAAACCACCATTGTCTGAGGTTGAATGATAAGATATAGAGCAATTTCATTATTTTGATGAATTACCCAACATACAGTACTTGGTTTGCTTCCTTATACTGTACAATAAAGCTTATCATGCTGTGACATTTCTTTTAACACGACTCATCCATTATCAATTACAGAGAAGTGTAATTTTTCAGGTTTATCAAGCACAGCAAACTTAAACAATCCTGACTTATTATGATGATGAAATGATTTAAGGAACTCAACACCTGTGATATTATTAGATGGTAAGAGAATAAACACAACACAAGATGTAACAATACAGTACTATACGACTTACTCCATTTGTCTGAGCATTTTCAACAACTTGGGTGAAGTCTTTTACCGTGCCCTCTGTATCAGGATACTGGATAAGCACGGCGCAGGCATCACGATTAGAAAAATCAATATCAAATACATCGCCGATGAGAACTTCCAAGCCAAGTGGAATGGCTCGAGTCTGAACAACAGCCAGAGTTTGTGGATGAAGTTTGTCTGATAAATACACTTTCCTGCGCTTGTTCTGCCTAGTAAAAAGACAAAAGATTTTACAGGTATTACTAAAAACTAAAGATAAAAAAATATTTCAAAAACATTCAGTCCTAAATGTAAACTATTTCTAGTTCTACAAAAATAATCTCAAATAAATATTGCTTCAAAACAGTTAACTAAAACTTTACCTGTAGGCCAAAGCCATGGCTTCGGCAGCAGCAGTTCCTTCATCTAAGAGAGATGCATTAGCCACAGGGAGGCCCGTCAGGTCTGTAACCAGTGTCTGGTAATTGAGAAGAGATTCAAGGCGTCCCTGAGCGACCTCTGGCTGGTATGGTGTGTACTGGGTCGTCCTGAAATAATTTTAGGCAAAAGTTAGTGGTGAGAAGAATAGTTGATTTACACAAGTTACATAGCAAAGCTAATTCCTAAAGTTTCTTAAAGGTAAGGGCATTAAACTATTTGGCCATAAGGTTCAGTGTAGTTTGAGTTGGTGTTAAAAAGAATAAATTATTGAGAATACACCTACTACCTACCATCCAGGGTTCTCAAAGATGTTCCTGAGGATGGCATGAGGCACCCGACAGTTGTGATAACCCATCCCAATATAGGAACGCCAGATCTCATTCTTCTCTGAAATCTCTCGAATCCTGGACAAAACAGCGTGTTCTCCCAGAGGCTTGTCCACATTAAGATCTCTCCCAAGGCGAATATTTTCAGGCACAGCTGTATCAGTCAAGGAGTCCAGTGACTGAAAGCAAAAAATAATACATGTAATTTAATCAGTACTAGAAAGGGAAAGTTATCATTGTACACTAGAAATATCAAATACCTAGTTCTTGTTTTAGGGTTTCCTGGCCACTTCACCTCACAGGATAGAAAACTCATCAATGCCAAGCCGTCACAAAAGGTGGAGTGAGCGATGAGGAACACGTCTGGAATTTCGGGGATACAATGACTTTCTCTCCTTAAAATGTGATCGTACCAACAGGGGCGGATCCAGGAATAACAAAGGGGGGGGGGGGGATCCAATAAGTTATGGATGAGGGAACATGGCGAGCACAGCTAGCGATCGTGGACATTTTGAGGCTATTTTGAAGCCATGTGCACTTGATATTAAAAGAGATTTTGTCAATAGTAATTTCTTTTTACTATCCAAAAACGCCTGAGTATAATACTGCATTAAAGAAAAAGTATTGAAATTTTCTGAAAAAAGGGATCCGGACCACAAGGACCCCCCCCCCCCCCCCCCATGGGTCCGCCCCTATCATTCTATGTGTGTTCCACGTCTATGGGTCAAAAGCAAAAATTTCTAGGTCATACTTCTCATAACTTTAAAAAATGCATAATATAGCGAGTGTTGGAACCTCGCTCAAGCACAAACTGGTGAAGTGTCACATGTGCGGGGCGCCTCAAGGATGGTTAGATATAGAGATACCGTAATTCCATATTTTGGTGTGCGTATGAACAAGTGACGGGATGTTTTTGTCTTCTTCATTATCATCTTCCCCATAAAAGGCAAGACTCTAGTGTACTATTTTGCCACTTGTATAGTAGAGCGGGTGAGTTATAAATTATAGTAGTTATTTACTTGTGCTGGCGACTGTGGACTGCCTCATGGTGGTGAGTCCGGTTCTGAAGGACATACTGACTGGCAAGCAACCACTGTCTGCTGCTCACTGTCAGCCGAGTGAGTGCTGCATTATGTTTTTGGTATTGTACGATGTAGTGCACAGAATTCGACTTCAAAGACTAACCAATTCAACTTAAATCACCTGGTAATTAACAGCCCTACGCTACCTGTGGGGGGGGGGGGGGGGGTGTGCGAGAGTCTGACCGTCAAGTAATTTAGCAACAATTAAAACACGGGCGACAACTAACAAATAAGCTACGTTTGTGATTATTCTGAGGTGCAGTAAGCAGAAGGCGTCAACAGACTGGGGGGAGGGAGGGTGGGGGAGGGAGTTAGAGGGAGAGTGAGGGGAGGAGGGTGAGAGGAGAGGGGAGAGGAAGGGTGAGGGAGGGTGAGAGGAGAGGGAGGGTGGGGGAAGGGTGAGGGGAGGGGGAGAGGGAGGGTGAGAGGAGAGGGAGGGTGAGGGGTGGGTGAGAGGAGAGGGAGGGTGAGGGGAGGGGGAGAGGGAGGGGGAGAGGGAGGGAGGGGGAGAGGGAGGGGGAGAGGGAGGGGGAGGGGGAGAGGGAGGGAGGGGGAGAGGGAGGGTGAGGGGAGAGGGACGGTGAGGGGAGGGTGAGAGGAGAGGGAAGGTGAGGGATGGGAGGGAGTTAGAGGGAGAGTGAGGGGAGGAGGGTGAGAGGAGAGGGAGGGTGAGGGGAGGGTGAGAGGAGAGGGAGGGTGAGGGGTGGGTGAGAGGAGAGGGTGGGTGAGGGGAGAGGGTGGGTGAGGGGTGGGTGAGGGGAGGGTGAGGGGAGAGGGAGAGAGACGGCGGGGAGAAGGGGGGAGTGAGGAGAGGCTCTTCCCGTTGATCAGAACTTTTCACTGGGTCGTCACCAATCAGGACTGGCAATCACAAAGTTGACCTATACAGACAAAATTCTGAATGAATATATTTCATGTTTGTCTTCTGTAACGCAGGCCACGTCCCTTACAATATATAAAGACCAGCTGGACCTCACACGATCATTTCTGAACGGAATATTGTTTGAGTCAGCCTGTGTGTTGACTATGACAGTGATTTGTAATGATAAAGGAAGAATGTGTTCCGGTAGTTTGTACAGCAAGTGGGAGTGAGTGACAACGCGAGTGGAGATTATTCCTGTCACCCTTGTTGGCCATTGGAGTCAACTACCTGTACGCTTATTTGTTAACCAGTGGTGTGTTTTAAAGGTTCAGTGATCCTAGTATGCGAAGGTTGGGTGCTGGAGGTAACTTTCTGGTGGCTTCCTTCCAACATTTTACGGTTGTGTTGTCAGGACCAAACAACGTCTTACGTAGCACCTGTACAGTCTGTCTTTGTGATTAAACTGGATCCTAGGTGTCATTTATAACTACGCCGGGTATATGTGACAAAAGAGGACCAGTTTGATTTAGTTGGAAACCTGTTTATTTCTGCAACTGATAACATTTCCTTGGTGTTCATTCACAGTTGACTGAAATAAGCAGAAGACGTCTTACCAGGTACAGACTCCATGATGTAATCCACTTCCCCCTAAAGTGAATTCATAACTCATGTAAAATGTAGAACTGTCAGTTTCGACCGAGATGAGGAAGGCGTGAAAGCGGTGCTGTGATCTGACACCAAATTGTCAAGAATAGCGAAGAAACTGATACTTACTGCTTTCACTCCAACCACATTATAGTTCTCATATGTTGGTATTGTTGGGTGATGTAATATTCGTGTTCTTGCTGTAGTAGTGGTGGTGGCGCTGTTGTCTGCGAGCTCGTGTGCTTATTGGCCCACCTACTGTATATTTAGCGTCACTAAGATGTTGTAACTATCTGGTCTTTTGTTACATTCTGCCAACGTGTTGTAGATGATGCTGACATGTGATTAATTCATTGATTGGTTCTAAATTGCTTGTTCCAGGACTAATTGAGTGTTACGTGGTGAACTATGTTATAAAAGTGACTCGGCTTCTACCAGCCGTCAAACCACATAATGCTTAAAGTCGTCTTCCTTCAGCGATGTTAGTATGTGAACCACGATCAGTCAGGTGGCGTATATAAATAACAAACTGTCATACACACAGTCATGAGGTTTGCTGATAATATTTCCACAAAGCTATAAAACACTATTAATTATCTCACGTATTGTAATTTTTTTTTATTACTCTAGATTTTATTTACTAACAATTATACCATAAGCGAAGTATGTTTGGTTAGGTTAGATTAGGTTAGGTTGGGTTAGTTATGTATAGTTTAAATTAAGATTATATACAGTAATTCTTGCTACGACACGTAAGACAATAAATAATATCTGACGTGTCAACATAGACTCCTGTAACACCTATGATGTAACAAGTTTTATAACAGGTGGCCTGGTGGAGAGATAGCGAGGTCTGTAAGTTAGATAACACGCCAGGTAACGAAACTTTAATTATCACTATTAAAACAAATGGAGATGCGGGTAAGGACATATCAATATAAAAAAAGATTACTAAAAAAAATGAATATCAGAGTAACGTTACACACACACACTAACACAGTACAAGACCACCTCCTCTGTGGTGTGTCTGACAGCAGGTGATAGCTAACTCTTCACCTACTGATAAAAGTCTGTATCATCCACCATCCTTCACTAGGTCACATGGTGTCGCCAGCTCTGGGACGAATGTATTAAAAGAGAGACCCACAATGGCATATTTTAAAATGTGTTAAATATTTCCGTACATTTATTAATTTAACAAAAGTATAAGTCGCTCAGGATTTGTTTCAGGGCAGATGTGTACAAAATATATACCCATACTTTTATTTATTTACTAAAGTATCAATAATTCGGTCAATCTATCGAATCAAGTAAATAAACCACAAAATTATAATTATACAACTAATGTGAACTAAAATTTGTGATCCATCTGGTATAAATTATACTATATACTATAAATATCTTGGACTGGCAACATCAATAGCTCGATTAAATGGAACCCCTTTATATAATGGTAACTTAATACGTATGATAAGTATTGCCCACATATTTCAACACCTGCTTGTGACGGCTTTAACAAGGGCTAATTTGCCAGAAAAGTGTGTGTGTGTGTGTAGCTGTTTGGCAATAGTCCTACATGTCACACTCATGCGAGACGTCAGATGCATGAAGCGGGTGTGGCCAGGCGAGACTCAACTCTTAATATAGTGTTAGTGTACCTTGTTACGTCCTCACTAAACCTATCTCTTTTTAAACTGACCACCCACGTATCATTTGACTGGTATATTAATAAGTATACAATATATAAGAGATAATTAATCATAAACAGTTTTAACACCAGTCCTCGGGCGGCGACCAACTGCTCAAAAAAAAAATCGATGCCAATAGAATAAAAATTACTTTCTTAGATCAGGTTATATAATTCTGATGCTATATTATTTCCGCTAGGTTACTCCCAGGACGAGAGCTAGTTGGTGCAGTGTGGACTCTACTGTCTGCCTCAAATATATTCACTATTACTAGGCTACTTCACGCACACGCACCTTGCCAAGCTTTGTCTCACCTCGCCCCACTGCTGCTATGAGGATTTTTTTTTTTTTTAGTCTCTGGTACAGCATTAATTTTACCACTAAAGTGTTAAAGCTCTTAAAAAAAAATGATTAGATATTTTAATGATTACAGACAGTTACTGAACTTTGTTTCCTCTTTATCTGCAAATAATTTACTTACTCGTCACTCTTCCATCAACTAATTACTCGTCACTCCACCATCAACTAACTACTCGTCACTCCTCCATCAACTACTCGTCACTCCTCCATCAACTAACTACTCGTCACTCCACCATCAACTAACTACTCGTCACTCTTCCATCAACTAAATACTCGCCACTTCAATCAACTACTCGTCACTCCTCCATCAACTAACTACTCGTCACTTCCATCAACTACTCGTCACTCCACCAACTACTCGTCACTCAACTAAATACTCGCCACTTCCATCAACTACTCGTCACTCCACCATCAACTATGAGCTAATTAACTTTATAGGTTTTTATCACGGTGACAATATCCCTATTTTTTGTCGAAGGTTTTATGGAGTCAAGATCACACAGACATAGATTTTGAGGTTTAGTTTAGTTTTAAAAAGACAAAAGATGAAAACTGGCACAAATACAGTAAAGTATATCGTATTTTAAGTCACACGTGTATTTCTAAAACTAATGATTCTGTCTACTATTGTCAATCGTTAACATTTAAAAGGTGTGAATGTTACCTTATGTTCAACAGTTGTGGTAACGGTTATTATTAAGTGTAAATAATTATCTTAGGGTTATATATCTTTAGCCATTTTCTGAGAGGTGAAAAGTCATCAAACCTTTCCAATTTCAGGTACAGTATAATTTATATATGGTCATTATTCCCGAACTGTCAGCCAATTAATGCTTTGTAATGTACAGACACTTTACCGCGGCCCCTAAACAGTAATATCACTTATTTTTTATCATATTTACAGAGACCAAAGAACACCAATAATGTATAATTTTTGTTTTAAAATAACAGCCTTAAGTACTGTACGTCATGTGAGGCTTCTTCGTTAAGCAGTAGGAAAAAAAATGTACTACTGTAATAAACTAACGTACTAACAGATGCGACAAATAAACTATACCCCTTTTTAGAGTTGATATAGAAGTTACTGACCTTATTTACAATCTTCACTAAATCTACATTATCTGACCAAAAGATAAATGATGTTATAAAAACTGTCCACCCTCCCCCTCTACAGTCCCAACCCCTTTCAGCAGCAGTCACTGGTGTATGTACCACCAAGGAAGCTGACCTTGAGGGCCCATAGCAACAGACAGGACGATACTAAAAGAAAAACCCAACACACAAACGATCCGAAATAAGACAACTTGGCGCGCCCACGCTGGGTTCATCCCGCCTTGAAGGTAACCAACTCGATAAATCTTACACCAAATTTTCTGAAATAATTGCCATCTAGTTTTGTTCAATCCTCCTTACAAAAAAAGAGTATTTATTTCAAAGAACAGCTATCGTAATTACATAACAGGTGATTAGCGTTGTCTAGTAGTGTGAGGCGACAATAGTGGAGTAATGCAGTTCAGTTACGGAATATAAATTGGTTGCCCCCGTGCGATGACTTCGTTAATATTATTGACTGTTAATAGCACAAGCTTTTTCCACAGATATTGTACAACGTATCCACAACGCATATAAGTTACAATTTGTAATTAAACAAATATTCACTAGGCCTACATTTTTTCCAATTAAATTATTCACCTCATGGCTGACGAGTGCACAAATATATGGTGTAGTCGAAACAAAATAATCACCAACAACAGAAAGATGGTAGAGTATATTAATAATTAACAACGTAGCCACATTAACCTTTTAAGGAGCAGTGTCGCAGGTATTTTATTCAGGCTACCAGGCCATGTTAATACAGTAGGCTTGCTGTTTATCCCGCGGGTGCTGAATCAAGTCTCGCCTCGCTGGGTACACATGCCACCACACTCATCTCCCCACTCTTCCTAACTTCCCGTTGTCTAGTAACTAATAATAAAACATGATGCATCAGTAAAATTGCCTCGTCTAGTACATATTTTACTTACTTCATCTGATACCTTCAAAATACTGGCGCCTTTCAGAGTATTGTCCAAATCGTCCCCAGCCGTTACCAACACCTCTTCCCTCCCTGACCAGATATCCCTCCTCCAAGACACAGGCCTGGCACTTGACATTATTAGGGACCTGCCACGCTTTGCTATAAACAGATGAAATGTACCGGGAACTTTCCCCCCACACACTCGTCATTCTCTCACTTTATGTAACTTGCCGACAAAACCCATGACCCTTCAGGCTTCTACGCCCTTAATGCACGAGTCATAAAGGCAAGCATGAACTCCGCATGCTTCCCAGATGGGCGCTGTAAACGCTTCTGCACTTCACCTTGCACAGGATGTAAGGGGGTGCCCAATAAACTAGTCTCCTCCGGGGCAATCTGTAATCTGTCTTTGGTGTCTTCACTGGAATAAGCCGCGTGTCTCACTCACCAGACATCACAGAACAAAGCCTGATCTTACTAACAGACGAGAATCGCTAAAATCAGACACATGGGTAAATAAGTGTTTTTGTTAAAGTACACTACACGACATACATGTATATCGTTTCTCACTACTGATCTTTTAAAATTGTTGTATTTCTTTATGGTTCTTTATTATTATCATCATCATTATTATTATTATTATTATTATCAGTTATTATTATTAGTATTATTATTGTATTTTTAATTTTGTATTTTTTATTGTAAATGTTATGTCCTTTGAACTACGTATTATTACTTTTTCGCCCCCCAGGCCCCGATGTGGGTCAGTGACCTGTGCCCGGGTGGGCTAATCCCCGTAAAAAAAAATAAAAATAAAACATATTAAAAAAAAAAGGGACGCGGAAACACTCAACCTACTATGTAAATCTAGATAAAATATACTTATACGGTAACTTGTTACTTTTTTCCGGTACGTGGCGTTACTTGCTGCTGGCACTTGGTTATCATGGCCATGTCAAAAGGGCTATTTCGAGTCGACCAATCAAACAATGCCTACTTTTGCCAGGTAACCAATGAGCACACAGCTGTATTTCCCGCCACAAGTACCTCGCCCGGGTGACGCCACTCACTAAAGGGTTGTGAAATGTCTGATGTATTTTCGTATCCAGATGATAATATAGTGTACTGTACAGCACTATTATATACTGAGTGTACATAAATTACTTTTATAACCATCGCACATAAATGCACAATCATTATCTTGGTAAAATTATAAAATTCGATCAATAATTTCGAAACATCCGACCGTCCGGGTGAGACAGGCTCAAGAGGGGTAGAGCCAGGCGGCCTGCTTAATCTTCCATGAGAGGACACCGCTGCTGCTTACTAGGTCAGTCACGTGATACAGGCGGTCGATGACTGTCGGCACCAGGTCACCACACTCGCTGTTTCGATCCCGTGGCACTCCAAGCTTTAAATGGGTAACTATAGACGTTGGGAGGTGAGGGCGGTCCCGTGCAGTGTGGATGACGTGCTGAGACTGTACCGTGCTGAAAATGCTTTAAGAATGCACAGTTCGATCAAAACCTAGCCTAACCTTACCAAACTTAAGCTAACTCATCCACTACTCTATTTCCAAACCAATGTTTACCTTATCGTACCTAAATTTAAATTTGTCCAATTTAAAACCATTGCTACGAGTTCGTTCCTGGTTGGATAGTTCGAGTACCTTTGTAATGTCCCTTGTTTAGCCCTGACTTCCGTTTATACACCTCGATTCATATCGCCCCTCACTCGACGTCTCTCAAGGGAGTGCCTGTCGCTACCCGGCCGTCATGCCTAAGGAACCAACCCACTTTTTTTTAATCCCATGTAACCAAAACGTTTATTTTGTTGTGAAGTTTTTGCAGGTGTGTGCGTGTTTGTGCATAAAGAATGACTCATGCTCACCATACCTCTGCCTGCCACACCATTCCGAAAATAAATGATGAAACTCTCCTCTGACATCAATATTCCCTAAAGCTGAAAAAGTCCCTGACCACTATCCCTAGACATTGGAGTACCGTACAATTTGACATCACTACCCTACCTTACACAACCACCAACACAATCTTTTAACAAATACAAAGTACAAGAAGCGGTAAGGCGGTGTCTCTTTAATTAAATCAAGTCACTGAAGCATCCACCAACAAACTCTTATTACAACACCGTCCCACACCTCCCACCAACGTCACCACCAATAGTTCAGGGTCATACAACATTGAAGAAAACATTACATTAAATATTTCACGTTACTTATATCGTATTTTCGGATCACCTGAAGAGTAGACACCCAAAGTATTTCACCCTAACGCTAACCTCATCCCTCCCCAAATGCATAGTTAGGTTAGGCTAGCTACGGGGGAGGTGGTGAGGGATATTTCAATTTTCAACAAGAGTACCGGAGCAGTAGAGTTATCTCGAGCTGTTGAGTGTTTGGTGACCGAGTGATATCAGGACACAAGCGCGCCATTATCTGTTGTCCCCAGCTGTTTAACTCTCGCTGTTAAATATAGAATCAAAAGCCGGAGCCGCGCGGTTATATTCCAGTAACTTACCTCTGACATTCATGCAGTTATATCTTGAAGAGATTTATGACACAAGTGACCTAATGTTTTGTTTCTCGTCTCCTGATATAAAAATTCGTGTTACGTTTTATACAAGGAAGCGTACACCCTCTCTCTCCCTTCGTCTCTCCAACTCCCTCTCAGACACTCACCGGTTATTCAAGATAAGAAGGAACATAACTTCATACAAGGACACGCGTAATACTGAGCTAATGTTATCATAAAGCGGTACTAAAAGGAGTCAAGGTCGGGCGGCTCCTCTGTACATCTCGTGGAGTTGAAGTAGTGGTGGTGACACTTGCATCAGGGTATTGATGTTAGTAGTAGGCTGGAAGGTGTAATAGTTATGGTAAGGTTGTATATTTTACTAGCAGTACTGTATATGCTACCAGCAATAGAAACAGTTGCAGTTGTAGATATATCAATAAACTACTGTAATTGTATTAGTGAAGTAGAACCAGTAATACAGCAACAATATTTTAACAAATAGAGCCATTACGCAAGCTATTACAATCAAATACCATTGTTAAGTTAGCTGCCGGGATTATCAAAGCCGCATTGCCTTTCTGGACGGCTGAGCTAGAGCAGGTGGGGGGAGGGGTGAGGCTGAGGAGTGAATGATTGGCTGGGAGTGTGGGACAGAAAATAACACACAAAGGGTCGACAGGGTTTGTTGGTAAAGTATACTAACTCATTATAGTTTTCTGAAGGACTGGAGTCATTGGGTGATAAGACAAGGATAAGGTAGACATTGAACGTTAATAAGCAATAATTGGTGATTCGTAGGTAAAGCACAGTACAAGGATAGGTGTAGTGGGATGAGGATGTGTTTACCAGGTGGGAGATAATGTAGATAAGAAGTGACCCCCCCCCCCTCCATGTTTGAACCATTCCCTCGGTCCCGTCAGAATCAGGTGCCCCCTCCACACATCAACAAATTTATCTAAAATATATATTTCTCGTGTATTATTATATTTACAAGTGACGTAATGCCTCGGAACATCAGTAGTCATTACGTATTACAGCACCGTACTACTAAATATCTGCATCCTGATATATATACTATCCTCCACGCTGTTACATTTACATCAACACAAGGATTTTTTCCCGAAGGGTGGGGTTGGGGGGGGGGGGGAGGAGAGAGCGAGACCAAATAAGCAGGTTGGTGAGACTGGGCAAGACGCAGAGTACACGCCACCCTTCTACGAGACACCTTCAGAAGGAATACGAGGAAATGTATGCATTCTTACGATCAGATAGCACTAGTGCTTAAGGTGGGAGGTTGGGTCACTCTCGGCTATGCCTCTGAGAGTACCAACGTCAATTTATAATCATTATTATGACAATAAGAAACAAGCACTGGTTAATTAATTCGGTTGCCGCAAGTGACATTAAACTCGACATCTGAAGTTTTCGTTCATCCAATGTGTTTCACTCAACTCGCCTCCTCATCTTCCCATTTTTCCCCGCTGTGCTATTGTTATTGTTGGAGTGCATCACCCCCACCCACGCGATCAGTTCATGACCTGAGCCGCTGCCTCATCACCACCATCACGTCAAATTCACCCTACACCTTCCCTGTGCCTTCATCGGTGGCCCGGTACAAGCAAAACCAGATCGCGGCGGTTATATTCGGCGCGCACTGGGGAGAGAGGAAAGGTAGGAGAGGTTGCAACAGTTGGCACCAAGAGAAGGAAACTTGGCGCACCAAATCCAACGCGAACCCGAACCCGTTAAGTTTCGGCTATTGTATCGGTTGGATCAGTATTTTGTGGACTACCGTATGGGTTTTTTCTCGACTTCCGAAGTTAAACGTCACTTTTGTTTTTTCAAGCTTATGACAACTGACACGAACATTACTGTCATCAACAATATCACAAAATATATTACTCATAATGTATTAATCTTGCCATAATCGTGTCCAATTATTGTATTTTCTATCATATACAGCACATATACCAAATACATTACGGAATGCGTTGATGATACCACTGAGAGAACGTTGGTAGCACTGACAACAGTGGGAACACCGAGACAACGTTGGTGACACTGACAACGTCCATACCACTGGCAGAATGCAGTGTAAAATAAAGATAAAAATTTTAACTATATCAAAGAGAACTCAACACAACCAACAGCGGAGTATAACATAAGAACATAAGCTAACACGCTTTGAGGTCGTTCAAATGGCCAGGATACACACACACAAAGTTAATCATATAACTAGCTAAAACTCTTAACAAAAAACCCTTCAACCTTGGTAATCAATTGTTATAGACTTTGAAATAGGGTTGGAAGAGTTTCATGTGTGTGGCAAGGGAGGGTAGGGCGGTGGGAAGGACAGTAGCCTAGTCTTGGAGTCCGCTGTGTGCCGCAGTCAAGGGAAAGTTTAGATTCATAAGAACATAAGAATGGAGGAAACTGCAGCGGGCCTATTGGCCCATACTGGGCAGTCCCGTTTACACCCAACCCCTATTGCTCATATGAGCATCCAACCTATGTTTGAAGCTATTCAGCGTATTCGAGTTAATGATGATATTTGGTTCCTGTCATCACAACATACGGACAATAGGTTAAAATATTTTTTCTTCCTTGTACCATAATATTGTACTGAATATATTTCCCGTGCAATGCCCCCAATACACTACAGTAATTTTACAGTATATTTTCATAAAAACAGTTGGAGACAATTTTATTAGTAATTAAAAAAAAGATCCACGACATAGTACGTTGAATTAGCTTCTGTTTTTGTGGCACAATTTTTTTTTTAATTAGATACAATAAGACCATAAAATCCCCATATTTGCCTTTAATAATCCAGTATCATTCCTGTTTAGTGGCTGGCATGATAACTCTTCAACACGCCACTGGCAACTTTCTGCTGAGATTTTGTTAATATATTAGCAGACCAAGGAACGACGGTGTACGGGGTAACCTTTACACAAAGGTTGAAGGTGATGGGTCAGAGAGCTCAATAAACACAGCCATTGCTTAAAAATCCGAGTGTTCCATACTGGCCTTGGTTAGTACCTCTTGCTCAACTGTCCAACATACACAACGTCGTACACAAGGATGAGGCCATTTTTAACAATTATGTGCTTGTTATATAATCAAAATTGTAGTTCAATACGTTTGTTCACTTTTAGTTAATATTATATAGCTACCACTTAATAACTTTCTACATCAACAATTAAATTTCTTCCAATTTAAAAAATATCTTTTTTTCTTCCCATACCTTAAAAGCTATTGTATACATTAAAAAAAAAAAAAAAAACACACACACACACACACACATTGCAAACAAGCAGATTAGGCAGAAAAAACACCACATCCGCCTTGACATAATTTTATTAGGCAATGTTACGTCAATCAACACTGAGATGCTGTGTCCGCCCGCATCCATGATAGTAATAACATAACTCAAGCGATTACTGCCATGTGTTCGACACTCGCGCCTAATTCTAAATTTGTCATTTAAAACCATTGTTACGAGTTCGCTACTGGTTGGCACGTGAATACCTTTGTTCAACCCTAACTTCAATTTATACACGTAGATCATATCGCCCCTAGCTCTACGTCTCTCGAGGGAGTGCAAATTAAGATGCGTTAACCTGTCTCTGTACTCAAGGTTCCTAATGCCCGGGATTAGTCTTGTCATCCTCGCCCGAAGTTTTCTAGGGATTCTATATCCATTCTGTAGTACGGTGACCAGAATTGAACAAGGATCTGTTAGCCAAGGGAATGATACGACCTTCACGTTCCCCTACAATACACCTTTAGTGCCAGTAGTGAAAAATGACGGATCCCTACGGTTATGCCTGGACTTTCGTAAACATAATGAGTTAATCGAGGATGATCGGTATCCTCTATCTAACACTGATTCTATTTTACACAGAATAGGTCAAGGAAATTATTTTACCTGTTTCGATTTACACCAAGGATATAACGTAACCAGATACCTTTAGCAACCGAGAGTACTCACAAGACTGGGTTCAGTGGTCAGTTGGAGTATTTAACACTACCATGTGGGATGAAAGACGCTGCTAGTAGTTTCCAGCGTGCTATAAACATTGCATTGACCGATTGGTGGTGCAGTCTTTGTTTACCTTTATGATATTATTGTGGTCGGCCGAACATGGGAAGAACATTTCCATAATAAGACGTGTTGAAACGCCTAATATGTCTCCCTACCACTAAGTTGGAAAAATGTAGTTTTTATTCCAAAGAGAAGTGGCATACTTGGGCCTGGAGGATACGACTATTGTGCATACTGTAGCAGTGGTGAAAACCCGTCCTCGTAGCTGTGGTGGGTGTGGTATCTATCATGGTGGGTGTGGTATCTATCATGGTGGGTGTGGTACCTATCATGGTGGGTGTGGTATCTATCATGGTGAGTGTATTATCTATCATAGTGGATGTAGTATCTATCATGGTGGGTGTAGTATCTATCATGGTGGGTGTGGTACCTATCATGATGAGTGTTACCTATCATGGAGGGTGTGGAATCTATCATGGTGAGTGTATATCATCATGGTGGGTGTAGTATATGCCTTTTTAAACAGACAAAACGAAACAACAACCGACCCAAGTTATTAGTTATGCTAAGTGTTATTTCGGGAAGGTCTATCGATTAAAATGTGACACTGATTGACAGCCTATAAACACCTATATGTTGTGGCAGTGAGATAGTGGTCTCTTATCACCCCCCCCCCCCCCCAGGGATCCTTCTAACCTACATGATAGTCCTAGCCACTTACCTCGTATCCTAGAAGCTTGAGCATTCCTGCCTGGTCCTGTTGGCGGGGTCCTATATGGCGAACCGAAAAGTCATCAGCCTGTGGTAGCAAGAAGCGGGCTGCAGAGGTGAAGGATATACCCCTGGCCTGACCATAGTGAGGGTACAGGACAACTCTACTCGCCACAGTACGAGCCATCATATAACCTTGTCCACGGACAAGCTGATCCAGCATGGCACTGCATTTTGGTGCCCTCAACATCTTACAAGTTTGTTGTTGACACTGGATAACTATAACCGTGTCTTAACCCTGACGAGAACCTCAAGTATCTACCGTCTCTTCACTGCACCAGCATAACAAAATCTCCAGTCTCAACGGGCAAACACGGAATAATACAAGTTTTTCCTCTGGTAATGCAATAGTGGAGCTTCTCGCACCTTCCCTCCGCCAGCGCTCAAGAGACACTGGTGTCTGGCAGAGCAGCGAGAATCGATCACGCCAGAATTGTGATCACATCCCACAAATGTTTTATACTTTGCGCCTAGTTTTCATTATGTTTCGTTCAGTACCTCCTGGGGTCCAAGGCGTATATAAATATCGTATTTAAGAATAACCTCATTTATATACAGAGCGTAAGTTATCCATGAGGTAGTTAACTATGATTATAAAGTATATTACATAATTAGTATATAACACCTCTATTGTGAAGATATGAGGCACATGTTTTGTTTGTTGCGAGCTTGAAAAAAACAATATAAATTATTTTCAGCGCCAATAGATAGGCATATTCTATTTATATCAAGATCCCTACATACTATAACACCAAATATAACAACTTGGATTGTTCTCAATGGTGTTCTCTTATACATGATATAATATTAGCTATATTAAGTAACAGCGCACAACACACCCACACATACAGCCAATCACAGGACAGAAGGTGTGATATGAACCAATCAGCGAGAAGTCTGGTACCAAGCCTCCACAAGGGACATGACCAGTGTAGCAATGCCATATCTTCACAATATTAAACATAAAAACAATATTTAAAGAAAAATACTCATTTGCTTGTAAGTCATTTACTAATAACTTATGTAATTCACCGTATTCTATGAAAAGTAAGGTAGCTGTCACAGATATCAAGTTGGGGTGGAGAAAGCTGCCGAATTTCTACGTTTTGTAAATTTTTGGTTTTGAAGTTGTCAGCAGTTGTTATACTGCCTGGAGGCCTTGTAACCACTTACATAATAACTCTTCAGTCGTAAATGCGTTTGAAATGATTCTAAACGACTATATTAAATGTTATGTCACTAAATTCCTCGGCCTACAGCCTACAGGTGAGCCAGTGAGTATTGCGCAGAACAGTTGGAAGACCAAGACACCGTTGCAAAACAGGTTATATTAGGCATCTTCCCTGTGGTACCACGAGATCAGACATGATTAAAATATAAACACCTTATCTTTTTCAGTTACACACACTTTAGTATAACCCTTCTAAACCTTTACACAGTTGCCTTTGAGTTATTTTGGTTTGATACAGTGAATCTACATACATGCGTCGACCATTATATTTTGTTAATTGTTTTAGCAACACTACTGCCCCTACTAGTGCTTCTGTTTCGGGAATTACGGAAATAATGTACCTTTATTACTTCTACTATTGACTGATAGGTTTGGCATTCATGACAATGTCCTATGATCTTGGGTCCCTATATAAGAAGGGGAATTTCACTGATACTGCATTGTTATTTTTTAAGCCCGTTTGAATCACAAGAAACGTCGTAGCAGGGAAATTTCAACCTACCACGATTATTTTATCTCCGTGGCAGGGAAATTTTGACCGAACGCGGGCATATTCTGTCGTCTTGGCAGGAAAATTTCGATCTCCCGCGGCCGTGTGTTCACGTTAGTGGCAGAGAGAGAGAGAGAGATAAGAGAGAGAGGGATAAGAGAGACAAAGGGAGCAAGAGAAGATAAGGAAGATGAAGACGGAGGCAGATTAGTGGCGGGAAAAGAGAAAAACAAACATGATTATAAAGACAATTTTAATTAAATGACTTTATTGTCATGAATGGAGTATGTATAATTTTGCCTAATCTGAGTTCGTTCAGTCAAAGCAAAGGTTCATACACAATAGAAAATAATAAATTAGATTATATTCATGTCATAGAATGAAAACAACTAAAGTGTAAGGATATCTACAAGGATTCCTGATTTAATGTACTGTAGTAGTTTGGTTGCAGAGAGATTGGGGGAAAGAGAGAGGAAAGCAAAGGAAGACAGTATGGATAAAGAATAAAAGAAACAAAGAGAAAGAGAAGGTAAGAAAGATGAGACAAGGAGAAAAGAGAGTGAGTGGTGGAAGAGAAAAAATAGAGATATATAAATAGAAATTCAGAACGAGAGAAAGTGTGAGGGAAGTAAAGGCAAAAGGAGAGGGGTGGAGAGTTATAAAGATATATTATGAAGTTAAAGACGGAGAAATGAAACAATTTATATAGAAGATGGGAGAGACAGTAAATGGACAGCGAATCAGGCAAAATTGACTTTCCAATGAAGTGTGAAGTGTTTACTGAACGTCACTCCCACAGACTAGACTTCCTGGCTTGGGTATATCCACTTCATTTTATTCCCTATGTATGGGTCATTCCCCCACACTCTCCAATTGTTTATCACTATTCATCAGAGGGGGTAACGCTTGTTCTCACACATTTTCATCTGATACCTGAGGTTGCTATGTTTACTAATTGTACACAGACGTAAATACAATAACCATTGGCCACACTTATTCACAATATTCCAATAATTTTTACTAATAGGGCCTTCTCACTCATATAGTTACCTTGAGTTCTCCCTTAATATTATCAGTATACAAACTTAAGATTATATGCACGGACACTAGTATAATTCGTATAAAACAAAATAAGAATTACCTCTGCCAAATGTTTACCGTTTTCTGTGACACTGTAGTGGACTTCTCCCCTACAACTACCTAACTGCGTAGCCACGCCACCACCTGTTACCGTCTTCCCTAGCAACCAAGCGTATCCGCATTCCATTGCCCGCCGTATCTTAGCAACGGAACTAGTCACCGGCTACTTCTCCGGTTTTCCCAACATGACTCATAGAGGACTGGCGGCTGCTGCTCGGTGTATATAAGCTCTGTCTCTCCCTTGAGATTCATTCTGACCATATTTCTTGAACAAGCAACACCTCCTCCTCCACGGCTGCCTGGCTGCCCCTCGCATCTCCTCGCCTGCCTGGCGGTCCTCGCTCCCGCCGGCGAGCATGGCGACCCACCAGCTGTCCTTCCCTGAGCTTCCTCACCAACCAACTTTCATTCTGACCAATCTTCTTGAACAAGCAATATCTCCTCCAGCAAGCTCCACACTGTTAACATTTCATTCAACCAGGAGGCCAGCAACAGGCAACATCTTCTCTAACGGAGCTCCTGCACACCTACCTCCTTCGACAAGCTACTCACCGCACGTCTCTACCAAGCAGCCCCTCACCACACAGCACCTCCAGCACCAGACTGTCTATCATATAACTTATATATTATACAAGAAAACCACATTAGAGTTTCCTTCCATCCTGAGTGCTAGACAACTTTAATATCTCGATACCCCTACAATGGTGACTCCCGGAGATAAGCACTCACACAGGATGGAGGAGACACTGATCACGCTCCCAGTCTTCAAGCAGACACCAGCTCCTCTTCCTGCCCCACGCACCACATTCTGACGACCCCAGCACACCCGTCCTGCCTCAGACGCCGACCCCGGCCCAGCAGTTCCTGCCGTGAGGGAAGCACACAACATCCATCGCCTCCACACCCCCTCTTTTCTCCCTCAGGTACTCCCTGCTAATGTCCTGCACCCTGCTGCTGTCGTGGACCCAGCTGCTGTCACGAGCCCTAACCCGCTTCTGCTGACCCAGCCCTTGCTCCTGATCCAGGCCCACACACACCCCAGCAGGCGCATCTGACGACCCTGTACCTGTCGTGAGGGAAGCACACCAATCATCGCCTCCACACACCCTTTTTCTCCCTTCTCCCACAGATAGTGTGTATCTAGACAGTTGTATTTCTGCGAGATCGGCTCATCACGCCGTCGCCGTTGTCTCACATGAGGCATGCACCGCCCGGTCTTCCTCACATGTGCTAAGCAACTCCACAATCAACAAGTCTCCTACACCGCCTGGAGGGGAGGGGGAGTATTGTAGTGGACTTCTCCCCTACAACTACCTAACTGCGTAGCCACGCCACCACCTGTTACCGTCTTCCCTAGCAACCAAGCGTATCCGCATTCCATTGCCCGCCGTATCTTAGCAACGGAACTAGTCACCGGCTACTTCTCGGGTTTTCCCAACATGACTCATAGAGGACTGGCGGCTGCTGCTCGGTGTATATAAGCTCTGTCTCTCCCTTGAGATTCATTCTGACCATATTTCTTGAACAAGCAACACCTCCTCCACGGCTGCCTGGCTGCCCCTCGCATCTCCTCGCCTGCCTGGCGGTCCTCGCTCCCGCCGGCGAGCATGGCGACCCACCAGCTGTCCTTCCCTGAGCTTCCTCACCAACCAACTTTCATTCTGACCAATCTTCTTGAACAAGCAACATCTCCTCCAGCAAGCTCCACACTGTTAACATTTCATTCAACCAGGAGGCCAGCAACAGGCAACATCTTCTCTAACGGAGCTCCTGCACACCTACCTCCTTCGACAAGCTACTCACCGCACGTCTCTACCAAGCAGCCCCTCACCACACAGCACCTCCAGCACCAGACTGTCTATCATATAACTTATATATTATACAAGAAAACCACATTAGAGTTTCCTTCCATCCTGAGTGCTAGACAACTTTAATATCTCGATACCCCTACAACACTCCCCACTAGAAAACGTAATGTCCCATAGCGTGGTGAGTTTGAATGTTACGCAGCTGTAATACAAATAAGATATTACACTAATGTACGCAGTGCAGTGAGGGAAGCACTTTACCACTGTTCACTGCACTACCAACACCCATAAACAGTTCTAACACAAATATACAGTATATTACTCGGTTAAATATGTTTTATGATATTAGAGGTAATTTATCATAATATAAAAGCCATTAACTCAGTGCATTAACATCAAGATGTCCATTGCGGCAAGTTAGTGTCCGTCTGTCAGACACAAATATATGTAAACAAACTCATGTGACGGAGGTCATAAATTATGGACAATTATCACGTTATTAGTGATCAAAATTCACTGATGCAGGTATGCCTGTTCATTATAATACCAGACACTCATTTTACATAGTATGATAACTAGTAAGTGGGTTCGATTAGGTTAGAAAATTAATTAAGGTTAAGTTAGATTAGGGTAACCTTACCCAACCTAACCTTGTTGGACACGTGTGTACACTCTCCAGCAGTCAGTACAACAACTAAAAAGAAATCAAACACCACAAGTGAATCCTCGACCACCTGTGAACGGCTAGATCGAGGACACTGGGAGATGAGCACTAAGAGGTTTTCCCACTGGGGCAGACCGATCTTGAAGGGACGAAGGGATAGGGGGACTAGGAGACCCTTCCATAGGGATGTATGGCTCCTTCATGGGCGAAGGGATAGGGGGACTAGGAGACCCTTCCATAGGGATGTATGGCTCCTTCATGGGCGAAAGGATAGGGGGACTAGGAGACTCTCCCACAGGGATGTACGGCTCCTTCTGAGGCGAGGGGATAGGGGGACTAGGAGACCCTCCCACAGGGTTGGACGGCTCCTTCTGAGGCGAAGGAATAGGGGGACTAGGAGACCCTCCCACAGGGTTGGACGGCTCCTTCTGCGGCGAAGGAATAGGGGGACTAGGAGACTCTCCCACAGGGATGCACGACTTGAAGGTAGTCCTATTAACCCCCGTCTGGTTGACACACATCGGATGGAGGCTCATCGCTAACTTCTCCATTAGATCCAAACGATCTAATGGATGAAGCTGGGCTGTGTCGGGTCCAGCTACCACAGGAGCCGAGCCAAGGGCAGGTACCCGAGGAGCTGCGCCCGGGGCAGGTACTCCAGGAGCCTCGCCTGGGACAGGTACCCGAGGAGCTGCGCCGGGTGCAGGTACCAAAGGAACTGCGCCCCGGGCAGGTACTCCAGGAGCCTCGCCTGGGTCAGGTACCCCAGGGAGGGGAGACGCAGTGCCTGGTAAAGGAGAGTGAACGGCATCGAGGTGGTTCCCTTGAAGAAATAACAAAATATAAAATAAAAAACAAAATAAAATCATTTTTTACTCTCGGCAAAATAAAAATATAAACAAAACTAGAGAGAAACGTGTGAGTGTAGAGGTTGTGACGTGTGAGCAGCTAGGTGGACGAAAGGGAGACAAGGTGAGGGAAGGAACGCAGGGGGAGGTACAGGTATTATGATAGAAGGTAAAACAGTAATCACAGCTATATATGTCTGTATTTACACTTTTTATGTACCATGCCACTACTTACCAGAAGGGTTTCACAATTATGTCACTTTACGAACACTTGGGGGACAAGCCTGCTTCGGCGCCGTGAGGCAGATAATGCATACAGTACAAACATACATACATACAGAGTTCCAGTAAGACCGCAACGACGGAATAGGTGGCAGAGCCGAAGAGGTGACCAACGACTACTCCGGCGGACATTAAATCAAACAAAAAATCAGTTCAACTAAAAGTGTACATACCTTTCAGTGACAGTAAACTGTACTGTACCCGAGTATGTACCTGTAAAATATGTATATTTTTATAAATATAATTAGACATCACTCAATACCACTTACCAATGTAGCTAAAATACCCATAACCTTTTATGATCAACCCATTTCATATTTTTCCTCCCTTTCTCCACTTACCTTATTTGTCTTGCCCTGTTTTTTGTTTTAAATGATGAAACACTCATTTTCAAGTAAAACGCTATGAAATTGTAAATCTACTCTGGAAAACACCAATTATTGTGTGACAAAGTTTTGCTCAGTAATGCGTTTTCAATGCTGATTTGAAATTTCATTAAGGAACACCAATATCTGAGCAGTGATTGTACATTAAGCTCAAGGTTGATATGTACCGTTAGCCTAACTTAACCAAACCTAACTTGGAGTGACTTAACTAGCCTAACCTAATTTAGTTTTATTTCCCCTTTCCAAGTACGTAAATAAAATCTGTGGGAAACAAATAGTAAAACGCTACAGGGATGTAACGAAACCTCAGGTCTTTCTTGTTGCTTTGATTATTACCGCACACAAGACATGTGTGTATCCCTCTCCTAGCGATGATTGTCAGTCACCTCGTCCAGTGGCCAAAGTTTCAAAACAAACAGCTGTCGCAGCCTTTCCCGCAAGTACTGGACTCCTGAAAGTAAAGTATCTGTACCTGCAGTGCAGATCCTGCACCAGTGTTGGTCAAGTCTGGTCTTGAAAGAGCTCACACTCGGTGCCGTCACAACACTCTCTGGCAGATTGTTTGCTTTCACAATTTTCTGGACTTGTGGCTTCTTCAACCTCGAGCTGTGACCTCTTGTGGGGCGGACGTCCTCCAGCTCCCGGTATGGACACTCGACCGAGTAGTGCTCTGTGAGATGTTTATAAACGTCAATTACGTCACCCTTTGCCCGTCTATAGCACAAGCTTGACAGTTGCAGGCGTTCTAATCTCTGAGTAACTGAGGTGCCGTAGTGCAGGCATCAGTCTGGCAGCCCTCCTTTGGACATTTTCGATCGATTCAAGATATGAATTCCTGCGTTAAGTTTTACGTGAAAACTAAAACCTTATTGTCGCCGTCTCAGTGTTACAATAAGTTTATACCAACAGTTAGGCTTAATTATCGATTTTTTTTTTGCAATATGATTTACAAAACTGTACTCACAGTGGCGGTGCTGGTTGTTGTGGTACAGAGAGTGAGCGTCAGGGAGCTGGGCGTGCACGAGTTGTCACAACGCCGCTGGCCGGGTAAGGTGGTCCCCATCAACCTGTTCGTCTCTACACTGTATCAGGACCAGAAGGCCCTTCTCAGATACGTAATGGATTATATGAACACTCGCACTTGCTTACGGTTCGTCGACGTCAAGCCGGAGAGTACACGAGCTCATGTTATGGTGAGAAGGACGAATCATGGCCCCTGCGTCACCAAGGTCGGCTACTCCCCCAGCAAAACCTTCAAAATACAGCAGATGTTCATGGCCCCCTCCTGCACCGCCTCCAACTGGCGTATGATAGACCAGCTGCTGTTGCTGGCTGGTATCTACCCCGAGCACAGTGAACACAACCACCTGAACCTCATTCCTGGTTTTCAATTCCTCATGTCCATGGGTATACCATACAACCACACCAGAAAGGACTCGACTGGCACTTTGGACCAGGAACAGGTACCCATCGCCAATGACCTGGCCCGCCTCAACCGCCTGTACGAGTGCTGGGGCCACTACTTGGGTGATGACCTCTCAGGAGTTACACCATTCCCACGCTGGTTCAGGGATGTACTAAACCAAACGTACTTCCTTCCCCCCTTATAATTATTTCGCTTTCTCTTTATTTTTTCCCTATATTGTTTGTCACATCTCTTGGTTACATTGGCTTGTTTGTTTGTTTGGTACATCTCTAGTTTATCACATTTCTTGGTCACATTGGTTTGTTGTTAACTACATAAAAATCGAGTCTCAGATACTTAATTAATTGATAGATTAATAATTACCCAAGACCAAACCTGCTGGTTCCAGAACAACTAGGTGACATATACAGTAGTGTACTGTAGGAAGTTAAGAGCCATGTGGCAACTGATAATTCACAGGGATTAGACGAAGTCTCAAAATTGCAGATGGGCCACTACAAATGAGTCAAAACACGGATGTATGCAACGTCCAGAAAGAAATCCAAGTCAGAGTGTAGGGGGGCGGAAAAGGAGTTTCAGGCTTATAAGTAGTCAAACCAAGACATTCTATCGTTTCGTAAAATACAAAGGACATGTGTGGGTTATCGGATCTAAGAATTAAATATAGTAACTACGCAGTCTCCGACATCTTATTATGAGACCAGTAGGTAGTAGGCAGCTACCAAACAGGGAGGTATTACCCCCTGGGAAGATATTGAAAGCATAATGTGTTGTCTAATGGTAGACCCTGCTGCCATACGGCATCACGAAAATTTTGACCAAGTTCCAGGTTGCTGATCTGTCTTTCTACCGACCATCCGAACAGCTAAAGAGCTGACTAGTGGCAAAGAGGATAAAGGAAAATATAGTAATTAGTGCCACTTAGGGTGTTTACATCCAGGGCCGGATTAAGCTTAATAGGGGCCTGAGGCACAGATCAACTTGGGGCCCCCTACCCTCAAGGTATATATATATATATATATATATACCAAAATTTATCAATGATTTCATCAATACACCACTGTACAGTAATCTCCAGCCATCAGCCATTCTTATAGCAGTTGCTACATCTCATGAAAGTATCTCTTCCTATTGACACAAAATCCTTATTCACAGAAAGTTTGGCTGAACAGTCAGGTCCACAAGGTAGGGAAATTTATACAGCAAAATTAAATTTTGTTGGCAACTTTAATACAGTAACATTTTCTTAAACTGTTAACATAAAAAGACAACTTATTACAAACATATTTCACAGGTCTTTTGATAAAATTTATTAACACAAAACACTTCTATTAGAACATTTTTTTCCTAAATCCAGATGTTTTGTACACAACACAAGTTCTCTGTGGTTCTCTTAAATGTTACATACGGTATACTTTTATTGAACATATGAAGCAGAATCTGTAAATAAATACTGTACCAATTTTCATACTTCTAGTGGTATTTACTTACAATCTACATAAGCTTTGAAGAGCCTTAAGAGAATCTGATCAAGTTAAACTTCTGTATTGGCATAATGAGGTCAGAACGCTACCTGGCCTGTCCACCCGACAGGCTTTATTACAGGGGAATAAACACTACTGTTATCTACTTCAGACAAATAAATTTTTTTAATACCATTAAACAGACTTTTTACAACAGTAATTTTATCACTGCCGTGGATCACCTGAAAAGTTACCATTCCAGCTTATTTCACCTAAAAAATAACTCCCCAAATGCTACAGTATTTGGGGGAGGGATAAGATGAGGTTCGGTAAGAATAGGTTAGGTTTGGTTAGATTAGGTCAGGTTAGCATGCGTGATTAATCTTTAGGTGAAATAAGCTGAGGTACACATTAATCAGATTATTGAGTACAGTACAGTAAAATGAGTTTGACCGTTGTAATGTACCTATGCTAAACTTATTTTTATTTGCCCAAAAGTGTACCAATATGAATATGATTGGTACTTCAGTCCTTACACTGTTACAGTTTTAATATTTGATGCATCATAAAGGTATATTAAATACTTCTTTTACAGGTTTCCTTTGTTTTATGAAATTAATGGACAGTATCTATCAATAGGGCTGAAATTATGGACGCAAGCTTTGTAGCAGTAATTGCAACACACAGGTCAGTGTAGGGAGGTAGCACTCTGGCCTCTGTTGACTAACCTGACATAATGGTAATAAGAAGTGTTTCAACCCATCCCACTGGGTCCTGCTGTGTGTAATGTATGGAGGAGAGAGAGCTGTATGACTATTACAGTACTTCTAAATATAAAAAAGTATATCTATACTATGCAACCTTTAGAGCTCAAGCTATGCACTACAGGGTACAGTATTATAAGTTTTATATTATGTATTTGTAACACACATGAATAATACAAAAAATAAATTTTTTTTAACTTCACCAATGTGTAATATGTATATGAATTTCCAGTATGAAAAATTAACAACGTATGTTTTACCCGTAGCTGAGATGATGTTAAGAGTTTTGAGCGAGACAGTGTGAGCACAAAGCTGACCTAACAACCAGTAGCATTTCTTGGGAATATTTCTCGGAAACTTTCCTAAGTAATGTGACCACCAAAAGACATATGGGTTCAGGTGACTGTACACTGAGGCTTAACAGGTATGTGGGACACTCGTACAAAAAAATTACCAGCTTGGTTCACAGGACTGTACATATATTTGTTTTCCTCCAATTAATACCAGAGATATTGAAGTGAATTCTACTCTTAAGAATGCTTCCACTTTTTCTGTCAGTTAACTCACCAACCCTGGAACTATCAGCAGAGGCAACAGGTGATGCTACCACTCTAAAGTTGAAACAATTAACAGGAACAATCATTCTTCTTGTACAGGTACTTGTATGTCTATCCAAAGACTAATAGAAACTCTAAACCACATAAAAAAAAAGTGTTCGGTACATCAAAATAAAAAAAATGGACTTCCAGACTTCTAAATAAATGTTGATTTTTTTTATAAATTTATGCTTAGTAGGAATAAATTTTTTGGCCTACACCTGGATCTGCTGCTGTCAGGATTGATGAGTTCTACCAACCTACCAACAGCACCTTCTGTTCTCTACGGTAGCAAGGGCATAGTGTAAGGTCTGTTTATGCGCACCACTAAACCACAATAAAGAATATTACAGTAATTGTTTCAAATTTTTCAGAGAAACTTACTAACTTAGACAGACCCTACTGGCAGTGATTCATATTTTGTATTTAAAGGAAACACATCAAAGGAACGAGGTCAGAGTGAGTGAATGTAGATATCCCTTGTTTTTAATGCTGTATACAGTAGCACTACTCTATTATGCCTTAATATATTTCTGTGTTCAGAGGTTAAGGTTCCAGGGTCAGATAGTTACAGTAAGACTCAACAGTCTCCTACAGGTTATAGTTGAGAGCAGTTGTTAGAGTTTCCACCACATTATCATCCTCCAGGTTTTACCTTTACATAATCCAGTTAGCTTCAAGTACCCTCCTATAACTCTTCTATACTGTATAGCGTAAGTCTCCTAGTACACAGAGGGTAAGTGCTTCAGTATTATCAATGTCCTAGTACTATCTCATGCAAGTATAAGGTTCTCACTTGAAGAACATTGTATCTTCTACCTAAAAAGTACAAACTAAGTCTAAAACTCCAAGTCTGATTGTGAAATTCTACACTGGATTAATGTATGACTTATCAAGGTTCATGATTAAGAGCAACCCTTCAGTTCAGAAATGAATCCCAAGGGAGAGCTGTACTGTAAATTCTCAGGTTTGGGTATACCATAATGTTAAAGTGGAACATTACACAGATATATACACAATATACTGTGGCCTTGGTCAGATATAAAGAAAGGTGTATACAGCATCATTTCGTAATTTTCACGAAACAAGTTCTTCTCAATCATCGAGGGATAACCCGATAGGCCTACGTCACTACAATAGCCTCACGTCGATTCACTACAGACAGACAAACAAATACAGCACCTTCCAATACTACCTCATCCAACTAAGAAAATAAACTAAACCTCACTACAGTAGAATCATTCCCAACTAAAAACTAGCAAACATTAGGTAAATTTATCTCAAAATCTTATCACTGTACCTTCATAAAACATTTGTAAAGTAGACAGCTAGATAGTGATGATCTAATGCAGTGTGATGATAGCTTCTTGACTTGCTAGGTTGCCACACACTGCTATATAATCTGCCATATACTACTGATAATCTGCAACATACTACTATATAATCTGCCACACTAGATAATCTGCCACATACACAAATTCTAATCTACCCCTCATTATATAGCACCTACTATAGTACTTCCCACTATCATTTGTTTTTACACATTCTTTCATTTCTCTGTATACTTAACCTCTCCTCATGTGACTCATATACAGTACAGTACAATATACATTTGCCGAGGTTATGATTCCTTCCTGTGTGTGTGTGTTGGGGGGATGATGCAGTACATTATTATTTCCTACTTTAGTGTCTTTTCGCGCTTCAATGATGATTTACTACGACAACAACCTTTTCTTCTTCATTTACTTGGTGCACTACAGTATAACTTAAATGCATATTCACACAATCTCTACTAAATTTACAGCTCAGTGACCTTTCAATCCGCTCTATTTTGTAAATATTTTCTCTACAACATTTCCGCAAGTTTATTTCATTAATTTTCCGAGGGATTTCACTTCTTAACCTTGTCTATCATTGGCAGGTCTTGCTAATTTCAGAAGGAAGGGTGGGTGGGTAGGTTTGGGTGTGTACACTGACCCAAATACTGCACAAAGATAACAGAATTATATATATATATATATATATATATATATATATATATATATATATATATATATATACTTTTTAGATAACCAGTTACATATGGATACAAATGGCATACCCTTTAAAATTTACAAGTCATAACTATCTGTAGGTAAAAAAAATCATTGCTTTGAAAATTGAGGGCATATACAAAACACACTGCTTAATATACCAGTGTAATGTATATGTGATTTACTTATATACAGGGTTGCAATTCTTTACCATTTTTTCTTCATGATAAACAGGAAAATTAATATACTCTTATCTAGTGCAGCACACATACGGTAAACTATATCTCATGGCTTCTGTGCCTCTGTCTTGACGTGAGAGGGCAAGGGTGACACAAATACAGACCATCCGAGGTCAGTTTCTTCTCACAGTGACAAGGACCATCACAACAGACTTACTCACTATCCTTATACACCCTGCCGTACTGCTGCCATACACCATTGTCTGTACAGTACGTATAACATTATACATTCTAGTATAACAAGAAATGAAGAGCAATGTGGTAGTCATCTAACCATTACACACAAAACATCAAAACTGCCTACCATATCACAGTTTCTCCTATACAATACAATATATATCTCATCAATCCATATAGCACGCGGACTTCCATATACAAAACAATACCTCACCAGTCGGGGTTCGATTCCCAACTAGTGAGGTATTGTTAGTATATATTATATATTAATAAACAATTATTTAAACTCTTAAATTTTTCAACTGATCACCTGTCTGTGATATGTACTGTATGTATATTTACAAATATACACATCTTTATGCACATTTTAATATGCATGTGGGTGTGTAGACATGTGACTGAGAGAATGTGTCTAAGTGTGTGAGTGAGTGACGGTGTGTTCTTCCATGCAGACTGAATGTGTGGGTGTGCATGGTACAGTCATTCACAAAAGTCCTGTCCCCTCTTCTCCTGAACCACAAACTCTTGAGATTCAGACTCATCAATATGAAGCATTTATGGACAAAATAATGCATCAGTACCTACTGCTTTGGGTTCACAAGTCTGAATATCGGGGTTCGTGGTTCAGGAGAGGCGACAGGACTTTTGTGGGTGACTGCACATATTATAAAACTCTTCCTCCCAACTAATACACTGCAACGTGAGGACAAACTTCATACAAGTCGTAGTAATACAGTAAACTCCCATTAATCTGGAAATCTAGACACTCCAACAAAACCTGTCTATCCCATCTACATTCTCTTTATCAACAACTACACCAGTTTTATCATACACTACACATTGTATACTCTGCAGTGCCTTATGAGAGTGCATAAAAGTCACAAGAATTTAATGTAAAGAAAAGGACTCAATGGCATTTAACCACTCCAATTCTGAGTAGCGACGGACCTCGTGGGGTGTAAACATGTCACCTTATATTATGTTTCCTATGTTACCGTTGTGTTGTGTAATGTTTTTTATGTTATTATGGGAATGCATTTGTTCTTCATACTTCATAGAACAGGAATACAACAATACCTTGACGTAATCCTGTTTACAAAATACCCATAAATATACCTAAAATGACTGTATGCTGGATCTTTCACTTTGACCATTACCTAAATTACTCCAGATTATCTAGGGCTTACTGTATACTGTACTCCTTAAAAATTTAAAAAGAAACACAACTACTATACATTCTCAGGTAACCTAATGATTCATCCAAGAAGTAATAAAAGTGAGCAGTTTTTTTCTTCTATATAACTTTGTTCTATGACACGGATCCATTAGTACTGTCAGCAGCTATGAGTTGTGCGTGTTCATCAGCTTCCTTCTTGACTTCTTTAATCTTATCCAGGTTGGAGAAGATCCCATTGACTAACTGTTTATAGATACGGTCGCTGTAGTAGGTGTTGGTGGGGAGGACGCCCTCCATGAAGCCAATGTGTCCCCCACGGGCAGTGACAATGATGGCAACATGACTTGACTTATTGGCTGCCTCAACTGGGATACCTGGCCAAAGATACATCACATTAACTCATGGTGATTCACCCTTAGTATAGGCAATGAAAGAACTATGTCATTTAGCATCACTATAATTATGTAGTGGTGACAGTGATGGTGTAGTAACTGGGAATACAGTATATAGTATTTCAGTCAATTTTCAAAGAATACAAATACCCTGTATTATATGTGCTGGTTACATAATAGTACAGTATTTATAGATTGTGTGAAGTAAATTGATAATGCACAGTACTATTTTCAACACAGTACAGCTCCAATAGTAACACGCTTCTCTTTTCAATTATTTTTTTTAATACTGGAAATAATGGCAGGTTGATTTTATATTTAGGTACGTACATCACAACTATACCCCCCCCCCCCCACTCCCTGTTATTTCATTTATCATTTCCACTACTTATCAGCCTATTAGCCATTCGTGCAATTGGTCTATCCAGTGTTGATACAGGAGGAAATTGAACTCCGGAAACCTGTGATGTTTGGTTGGGTCCCCGCTGGATAACACCCTTCTCACTTGTGTCTGGGCCAAGCAAGATTCAAACCCTTGACATATTGGTGAAAGTTACTCCAATAAAAGTTAAAACAATGCAATAAGATATAAACATAATTTTCAGTATGTACGATTCACACATTATCAACAAATAGAGTTCTAGATGGGACACATTGTTGTAGATGTGGAAATAACTGCTTATAAAAAATTTACTGTAGTTCTTTGTATTAAAATCAGATTACCATTTAGTAATATATGTTCTGTTATTTAGTACCCAACTTATACTTTGTTTAATAAAGAAGCTAAATGAACTCAAGAGATTAACTGTTAATTATCCTCATCACCCCTGGTCAGCTCACTACCCAGTTGAATTTCCATATTCCTTTTGAAAATATTTTTGTATTATACTTTCATTCCCAATATCATGCCTAAAATTTTTGTATCTTGAATATTATAATAATAAGTGTGTAGTCATCAGGTATATTTGACTCATTTACCTATCAAATATACTGAACTGTACTGCACTGTATAGTATATGGAAAGATGGTGACTAGTAATTACGAGGAGACAAACCCTTCTAAATCTTCTATTGTACTGAAGGCTGTCAAAACCCTTCATCATTTGCATCATGTTGTCTCACACAAAATCGTTAAGATACTATTTTAGAGCAAGTGTACTGTACCCCTGTATAGTGACATACCTTCCATTGGCTGAAAGGGATCATCGGCAGCAGAGAGACACAAGAGAGGGACCTTGATGTTGTCCAGTTTGTCGTGCAGGCAAGCAGTCCGGTAATACTCCTCCACATCTCTGAACCCAAACTGCACTGCCGTAAATCTTGAATCAAACTCCCGGATTGTTTTACTCTGGAAAAATAAACAATACTGTACACTCAGTAAGTTGACTAAAGCCAGTACATGCCCATTAGTTGCCAACAGTGTATAACAGATAGTACATAACCAATAACCCATCCAGCTAACAGGCTAATCAGTGTTAAGAGGTTAAAGTAAAGTAAAGCAAATTAAAGTATTGTATGAGAATGGAAGACCTAGAAATTCTTTAACGCTTTCAAAACAGGGATGGCACTTTTAAAAGTTTATTTGGATAATGAAGACAATTTCAATCGGCTTAGAGGGGAGCCCGGACACAAGGAGCTAAAGAAAAAGTTCCATTAAGTTTTGTCACTAGTACATCAACAAGATTTTCTCATAACATCTACAAATCTCATATATGTACTGCTATATATCTTCTTTTAAGTCTCATTGTCATATGCCTACCCTATCTCCATGAATGTCCATAATATTATATTTTCCATTTATAATTTTGTCTATTTTTATTTTCTTTGGTGTATTTTATATATTTTATATTGTTGTGTCTGACTGGGCTTTTGATTATAACTATACAGTTCCTTTCTTGTTGATATGTTTAGTATGATGGAGTGATGTTTTTATCCCATCATGTTCAGGTACGTTCATGAAAATCCTGTTCAGCCATTATCATGTCAGGTTACCAAGAGTAACCATATTATGAACAATGATGCTAATTCAATTGTCAATACAACAGTGTTCATCTTTCATCACCTCAACATTAATCTATTTGGTAACTCAAGTAAACTGTTTCTGCTGGTGCAGGTATCAAAAGTTTTAATAAAAGTGAGAAACCATACAGTACCTCCATGACATGGTCAAGGTCCCACTTGTAGTCTCCCTCCAACTGCTTCCTCATACTTCTTATGGACTCACAGAGGCAGTTGGCCAGGTGGCGGTTTAGCAGGAGGTTCCAGAGAGGTTTTTCCAGACTCTCGGTGCCCACAAACACATTCCAGGGGATGGAGAGCACCATGGCTGCCACCAGGTGCTGGGCAGCTTGCTCACCTCGGGTCACCAGGTAATTGCCCAGGATCATGCTGTAACACATGACTGTCAATTGTTTACCTTGATTATTTTTTAATATTACTAAAACTTCAGCGAATATTTAATTTTTAAAGAATTTTGCCTTATCTGGAGCTACAGTATCCCATAAATGTGTGTAAAGAATTAGGTGGTCATTCCCAATCTGACATACTGTAGATACATATACAGTACCTAACATCTAAAACTTCCACATGCCTGAGGAATCACCCAAGACAATCTCCTCAAGAGCTTCACTTGATAAGGAATATCACCCTTTAATCTTAATAAACAGTTGACTCCATCAATCACTTTCATGGTGGAGAAACAATGACATATTTACTTTTCCTCCAGGCAAAACTCCCCAATTATTTTGTATCTGATGTAGACTTGAATAAGAAGTTTTGTGAAATGCTGAGGACAACAATATAGTAATAGTAATAATAATCATGGTAATAGTTGACATAGAAGACAACGTATAAAATCTGTTCCATTTATTCTGCCTCACTCTCTCTGTATGTATCAGAATAAAAACAGAAAATCCATCTCTTTCCTTACCACTGACTAGATGAATGGGATATATATAGTGTTCTGAATCAATGTCAAATATCACAGTTTATGGTCTAAGATCTTATAGGTAAGGTTTAATTCCCTGGCTGAGGTCTGTCTTATTAGCATCCTTATTTTATTAGTAGTATTATTGGTATTAGGAGTAGTAGTGGTAGTTAATAGTAATAATAGTAGTATATACAGTATTAGTAGTATTATGGACTCCAGCTATTAGCATTGTTACTGTACCCTCCAAGAGATATGCCAGTAGCCATGAGTGGAGCCTTGGGGTACTTGGCACGGATGTGTTCAATGGCTTCCTCCAGGTCATCGCTGTTGGCTGCACAGTACGTCCTGGCTGTCTGTCAAATTTTAATATAAATTTAAAATCTGCACACACACAACACAAACATTAATTAACAAAAACAAGATTCAAAGCTTACTAGTTGGTAGGCTGTGCTGTGTAAGGTAGTAAGTTCTGTCAGGATATGAAAATTACTTGGGGTTTGGTGACTGATCAAGGCCCTACAAGAAAAATCAAGCACCCGGCAATCAGCAATGATGAGGTAGCTTGACTCAAGTGAACGTATATCTTGCACATCCAGAATCTAGGCAAATGAAAAGACTTCTTGGTTCCTCATGCCCAGACGATAGATCTATTTAGGTCGGTGGTGCAAGCAGGGAAAACACACTTCTCCACTGCACACATCGGCCAACAACTTCCCTCTCCAGAACTCCTCAAGTGTGACACCCAGCCATTACTACTGTATTCCACTCATAACCTTTCATAAATGAACTTGTAAACCTGTTGGCTAGTCTGCTTTAACTCCTTGTCCTCCACTCCTTACATATTTCTATGTATATGTTACACCAGTGCCAGTTATAAAGAGACTGTTGACTACAGGAATCACGACAATCTACCATGGCAACAGCACCTCTACAAGGGTCCCATGAATGAATATCTAAGACAGTATTGTATGTAGAAAACTATCTATATTTTGGATGGTAATGGTAGAGTACAGTGGTAGTGGGTTTATCTTTTATCCTCTTCACCACTGATTGGCTCGTTAGCTGCATGGGCAAATATCTCACTAGTGCAGGGCAAGGATTCATTTAAGAACTCTTTTTAGTACTATAATACTTTTATACAATCTATGGTAATAGCGGAGACCAATTACGCACCTTAATTACAATACAGTACGACATTTCACCATAGAACATAAATAAACATTCCTGCCCCAAAGCTATGACAAAAATGCAGGAGCAGTATGTTTCTTGTGATGTATAATTTTTTTAATTTATTTCAATTTCAATTAATGGTTGTGAGAGACGCTGTCAACTGACATGAAAAGCCCTATTCTCTTCTCAGTGATCATGCATAGGAACAGCAGAACCCCCCACCCCCCAAAAAAAATATACAGTAATACCCCGATTTACACGGTTGTCGTTTACGCGTTTCTACATTTACGCGGTTTCGCCAGAACCGGATTCCCATTTTACGCGGTGCATCTACTCATATACGCGGACCCATCTCTTCTACTAACGTAAGTGTTAAACCTAACCTTTATTTTTCCTAACCTAACCTTAGGTAAGAGTTAAACCTTGATTTTTTTCTAACCTAACCTGACGTAAGTGTTACACCTTGATTTTTCTTTTACCTGGTACAGTATATTATTCTATTATTGATATTTCTCTAATATATTATGTGTGTGTGCATACCATCATAAAGTTTAGATAATATTTTTATTACAGCATAGGTATTATGTCGTCAAAAAGTGGAGTTTGGAGGTCGGACCAGTCTCTATTGGAATTAATCCCATATGTTCTGTTATTCCATTTACGAGGTTCTCCTTTTACGCGGTTCCCCGTGGGTTCAATTACCCGCGTACATCGGGGTACTATTGTGTGTGTGTATAAATATATCCTGTATATATATATATAAATTAATTTTGGTTTGGTTAGGTTAAGTGAGTTAGTTTGGTTCATTTGATCAACCATATATTATAGAATGTAGCAGTATCTGGCACTTCATCAACAATAGCAGTTGCCAGTAGTTACGAAGAGTGACTCAATGACATACAGTATTCATAAAATTAACCAAACTAAATTACTTAACCAAGCCATTCCTAATGTAAAATACTAGTTATTATGTATTCTTATATTAAAAAATAAAAAAATTAAAAGTAGCTAATGCAGAAATATACAGTGAACATGACAGGCAGATGTGGGAATCCTCCCCCCAGACAAACATAAAAAGTTTACTTACAGTGGTCCCTCAGTTAACGAACACAATTCGTTCCAGAGGGTCGTTCGTTAATCGAATCCATTGTTTCAATGGGATTTTGGGTAATTGGTTCCAGCTCACCGAAAATTACATACAAAGTAAAAAAAATGCAGTAAAGTACACTTACTTTGAGGTATGTATGTAGAAGGCTCCTGGTTGATGATGCTGATGTGAATTTGAAGTGGGAGAAGGGAGGAGAAGCACTTTACTGCTTCTTGGAAGGCGAGTCACATAATAATGTCAGGAACCTCTGGACTGACAGATTCTCCAACAGGAAAATCCATTCTCCTTTTTGAAGTGGAAGGCTGAGGGGTAGCATCTTTCTCCCGCTGCCTTTTAGAGAAGAAACTCTCAATTTTTGGTTGTGGGGCATTTCTCCTCCTGATCATTAGCTGGTTCTTGAAGAATGAGACCACTTTGTCCTCAACAGTACACAAAATAGGTTCTGTTGTTTCCACATCAGGATGCCTTGAAGCCAGTTTCCTGAGCATCTCCCAGTGGTGAACAACATTTTTTAAATCGGAAAAAGACATATGGTCATCAATTTCCCTTTCCTCCTCACCATTGTCTGTTTCTAACATCTCATCCAGTTGCTTCAAGTCTTCAGGAGTAAGTTCCTGCTCATGAGACATCACAAGCTCTTCCACATCATCCTCCTCCACTTCGAGTCCCATTGACTGACCAATGGACACAATCTTCTTGTCCAACTCCGTTTCTTCTTCAAATCCCTCAAAATCATGGACTGCTGATGGCCACAGTGCTTTCCATGCAGAATTCAGGGATCGAATGGAGACTTCTTGCCATGATGACACAATCAATTTTACAGCCTCCAGGATGTTGTATTGCATCTTCCAGAACTGTGACAGTGTTAGATCAGGATCAGTGGAAGTTGCCTGATGGCACCTTCTGAACATTTTCCTCATGTACAGCTTCTTAAAGTTGCTGATCACATTCTGGTCCATTGGCTGTATGATTGATGTAGTGTTGGGAGGAAAAAACAACACTTTGACAAAGTCAAATTGAGACTCCAAAGTTCTGGCAAGGTCAGGGTCATGACCAGGCACATTATCCATGAGGAGAAGAGCCTTTAAAGGGAGTTTATTGGTGGTTAGGTAGCTCTTGACAGAAGGGCAAAACACCTCAACAGCCCATTCATTAAAGAGCTGTCTTGTTACCCATGCCTTACGGTTGGACTTCCAATAAACTCCAAGCAGTCCTCTTACCACTTTCTGTTGCTTGAACACCCTGGGGTTCTCAGAGTGGTAGACAAGCATAGGCTTCAGTCGGAAATCCCCTGAAGCATTGGCACCAAACAATAGAGTGAGACGGTCATTCATGGGTTTATGCCCAGGTAAAGAGGCTTCATCTCTGGTGATAAATGTTCTTTTGGGCATCTTTTTCCAGAACAGCCCAGTTTCGTCCACATTGAACACTTGCTGTGGAAGATAATTTTCTGTATCCACCAGTTCTTTAAATTCCACTAAAAACTTTGCTGCTCCTTCCTTATCAGCACTAGCAACCTCACAATGCCTAACAACACTAAATAAGTCACTTCTTTTCTTAAATTTTTCGAACCAGCCTTTGCTGGCCCTAAAATCTTCAAATTCTGTGCCTGAAGAACCAGGTTGATCTGTCTTTAATTGTTCGTAAATCTCCTTGGCTCTTTGAAAAATAAATTTAGTAGAAACTGAATGACCTTTCATCTGTTTTTCCCTGATCCAGATGAGAAGTAACCTCTCTGTGTCTGCTATTAGGGATCTACCTTTGAACACTCTGGTAGACTTGTCTATCACTTTCACTTCCTTGAATTTGTCTTTCTGAGCAAGAATTGTCGACACAGTTGATGCCGACATGCCATATTCTTTGCATAGCACATTTGATCTAATGCCTTCTTCGTGTTTTTTAATAATTTCCTGCTTAACTTGGATTGAAATCGCTTTTCTTGATCTCTTGGGGCCCATGCTGGATTCACACACAATCTCAACATGTGATATTTTAAGTTTAATTGCTGTAAATAAAGAATATTTTATTTAAATTAACACTGCACTACATATTGTCAATATGTAAAATAAATTTCAAAATGACCAATAATTTGCTTGGAAACAGAAAAAAGCGTTTAGTTGAAGAGAGTCTCCAGCAGGTGTTCCCTCCAGCGACAAGACACAGAGACTGGCGTCTGTTTGCTGTGTTAAGAGGCTGGATGCCGCGCATTAAACTAGTCACTTTACCTTCAATTATGTTCAACAATTGTTAAAATAACTAAAAAATTTAATATTAAACTTTTAAAATTATTGAATAGTATAAACTTCTTGATATTTACTAAAATAGTAAGGAATTTAAGCCCTAGAACCGATTAATGTATTGGCGGACTGATACTAAAGCTGGTTGCCCGGTCAGTGCAAGCGGAAACATGTTGAGGTCGGTTCGTGAGAAATTCGTTAACCGAATTTTTTTTCGTTAACCGAATTGAAGATTCTTATGGAAGGAAGTTCGTTAACCGAAATTTCGTTAACCGAATGTACGATATTATTCATTATACAGTTTATACTGTTTATTCATCTGAATATTAAATCTGCAACCATGAATAGGATGTTCCAGTGGTTCACTGCAAACTCCTTAACATGACAGAATATATAAAAACTTAGGTAATTTATGAGAACACAGCTACCACCAGGAGGAGTAGTTCAATTCTGTTCATTTTTTCACATGTTCTTATCATTATTGTAAGTATTTTAAAAGAGGTGATATATATTAGAACCTAATAGAACAACCTAACAAACCAAAGAAACCTACTAACCTTATCTAACTTCCTAGCCGGGGGGGAGGGGGTACACTCAGCCATATTAAACAGAAAGTCCTTATTTTGATATCTGGCACCACTGAATGCAACTTTGTTGAAACGACATAGTGTAATTTACGGTTTTGTGGATGTAAAAGTACAGCCTGGGCCAAACAGGGTGGTTATAAACAGACAGACATGTGGTGACTGCAGATTTTTGGAAGACTTGTAAAAATTTTAAGAATTACTTTTGAGTTTATGGATCCCTCCTCATCTGTGCGCCGCCGCCGCCGAAAACAACACCACCAAACACAAAAACCGAAAACAATAAGGTAAACTTTTTAATAATTTTAGCACACTACCTTGAGTTGAACACCCCCTCTGCCACGGTTGTTGAAGACTGCACAACGGGCACCTGTCTCTTGTACTGTGAGGACAAAGCTCTTGACGTACTCGCTCTGAGAGGACCCGGTAAGGCCTGGCAAGATGATGATGATGGGCTGGTCGACCTCTGATGTTGTTTCCAGCCAGTCCAAGCATATCTGACCTCCATCCTTCAGCTCAAGTAACTCTCTGTAACAAGTTAACAACAACCCTCACGTAACCAGACTAACTAGTGAACAGAAAGAAAAATATAAAACAAAATAACCATAGATAAATGACAAAACTACTCTTCTACAGATAGATAGAACAACGAACCTTTTGTAAGTTATATCGGGCAGTCTAGAGCGGAGGACGGATGCAAGGATGGTCTGGCATCGAGATTCATAGCACCAGGGTGTGGGCCAGTATCTCTCCTTCAGGATGGTGAGATTGGTTTCCAAGAACCCTCGCCAAGCGCTACGTCTGCATGCCAGCAGTGGCCTCTGAGTGAAAACATTTGAGTTATAACAAAAACAGACCAAAGTATGTTCTAAGTGCAGTACACCTCTCACGAATCACCAAATATTCACTAAGTACACCTGTGAATCATCAAGTTTTCACCAAGTATATCTCTTGTGAATCACCAAATAGTCATCAAGTACATCTCATGTGAATTACCAAGTCTCACCAAGCATAGTGCTGTTTTGTACACCCACACCAGCGCAACATTAACCAATCTAGCTGGCCGAAACCTTCATCATGGTATGCGTGGCCTTAAAGTGGACCTTTCTTTCTTAACATGTGGTGGAGAGGTCCTTAAAATGATCCCTTTTGACTGTGTGTGTGTTTGAGATTCATACGTTCCTTACTGCTAGCTCATCTTCTTCTCTTTCTCGTCTTTCCCTTACACCTTACTCTGTTCGGGACTGTAAGCTTTTTTACTTCCCACAATTATAAACGTACATAAGGTAACGCACATAAAAAAATAACTCGTGAAAGCTACACCAGAAGAACATTCGCCTGTGTTCTACATATAGTGGCGTTCTATTGATGAACAGCAGAAACCTGTAATATGTCAGCTTATGGTGAATTATCACTCATCCTTCCTCCACTCCCTACCGCATTCTAACCCCCCTCCCACCGCCTCGAATCTTTACAGCAAGTGACCACCTGAATCCCAACCTCACCCACCACTCCCTAACGCATGTGACTCACTCCCTCCTCCCTAATGCATGTAACCCTCTCAGACCCACACGCAATTTCCTTCCTACCACACTGACAAAATTCTGAGTCATTAAGTCAATACTTCCTGACTTAGGTGTGTGGGACCGACATACTTAGATAATTATCATCAATGTAAAAAAAATATATTTTACACTGTTGATAACGAATGATAATTATCTCTAATTAACACAGGTATTTGCCAGGTAATAGTTGTTATGTAGGTGAGTTAGCAGAATATTAAAGGTGTGCCAGTACAGTAATTATGTCCACGTCATCCATTGTTTGTTTTTGTGTGTTTATTCAATCTACGTACAGTATATCATATCTGAGGTCATTTGATGAATCTCCTCCAAGCTATAATTAATCATCCTAACGCTGACCGAGCCTCCGTCTTCCCATTTCCTCGACTCATTCATCATTCTAGTGCAGTTTTAGGGTTCGTCTTATCGTTCATACCACAGACGCCATCTACAGCCTTCACTCTCCCGTTTTCTGTGATTTTAAGTGTCTCTGTATTTCTGCCCCTCCCTTGACATAGAAGTTGTTTATACGATTTTGTCTGTGCCGACAGTCCCTTTCAAACTCTTTTCAAAGGTTTATATCGGAGACAAAATCATCTCTCTCTCACTATCTTTTCTCTCTCGTTATCTTTTCTCTCTCTCACTATCTTTTCTCTCTCGTTATCTTTTCTCTCTCTCACTATCTTTTCTCTCTCCCTGTCTGAGATATATATAGAGGAGTGTGGCGGGTGTGACAGGGGGTGATGTACATTATATGCGTCACGTGATTATGTTGCCAAGACGCACCTGGTTGTACTGTAGTCAGAAGGCCGCCCTACCTTAATCATTCCTGTGCCGCCACAACACACGGATATAATTATATTTACCAGTGTGTTTGTTTGTCTTCGCTACAAATTCGGACTGTAGCTGGCAAACTCCTAGGCGATATTCTAGCTGACTTCACAAACATTCTACCAATATGTTAATTCTGTAGTCAAATTCATGGTATGAGGAATTACCCTAGTCTTATTGTAAGCCTGACGACATTTTGTGTACATACTTTTGTGCACTTTAAGTTAAACTACATTGTCAGGCTATCAGATGCGTTCTTTACAACTCAAGTTAAGCGGAAAATTGAACTTACCAACCTTTTGAGAATCCAGACATTTCTATTCTAAAGAGTGAATTACGTAAACTTTTAACGCTATCTAGAATATAGTCTCAGGGCAATTTGGAGTTCATATTGGGTGACGTGTTTGTGTGTTAGGGGCTTCTGAGTCAAGGATATGCGGGTTCTTACAATGGCTACAGCGGGGGCAAGAATTCAACCTAATATCCTTTGAAAATCCAACTTTTGACCTTATTATTGCTACGTTATCGAGATCATTTTAAAAAGAGTATAATTTTTCGAAGTGTTATCTTGAATGTTATCAGGTGGTCGATGACAATCCTGAGATGTCGCTTTATGAACTGTGGGTGCATAAGTAACATTAAGATAACAGTGCTGTGTCACGGATAACATTATTGAACAGTTTTCCCTTCACGTGATAACCGACTGCAGTATGTCATAATAACCCAGGGTTGTGTCGCTAACGTGGTAACTCCACCAGAACCTCAGGGGGTTTCGCTGTCCGTCTGGCAACCTTGTCATCATCACCCTGCCAAAAGCTACTGTGGTTGACTCTTCTCATTTTTGTAAATAATTCTCACCACTTATCAGCTTACAGTACTAGCCGTTCGGGTGGTTGATCTATTCAGTGTTAGTACAGGAGGAACCAGACTCCGGGAAATTCTTGTGTGTCCGGGCCAAGCAACAGAACTTGAATCTTGGACGTGTTAGTGAAGTAGAGGATATTATTATTATTATTATTAAATACACAGCGTCAGTACTAGCAACCAACATATCTCCTAGTATTCCCATCCACCACCCATGCATTAATACCCAAAGTGTGTGTGTGTGTGTGTGTAAGACATACGAATTTCTCTTACCAAGGCCGTACACAGATTCTCAAAGCACGGGTGTTTATTTTCCGGCCAGAAAACTTGTAAAAAGATTAGTAACAGATAAATATAGTTCCCCGGTCACAGAGGGAGTGAGGAACTGTTTGTGTGGAATATTACACAGAGCGAGAAAGAAATTCCCGCCCACCCCAGCAGTTACATCATAGGTGAAGGTGGTTACGCCTTGGATTAGAATTGACGTTCTAACAACAGGATTAAATTTATTATCTTATTTCTGATTAACTAACGTGTAATTTAAAGTAGCCATGAACGTGTTGATATTTGTTTAAGTTAAATAAGTAGTTTTATAGCCATGTGAGGAAGATATTACGTAATGATGACACAGTGGTAAGGTTGACAGCTACCATATTTCACTTGTATACCTTTTTCTTCTATTTTTTCCTGTCCACCCATTCACCTGTATGTAAATTAATAGCCAATTTGAGATATAATATTTCAGTATAGTTAAGGATAAGGGTACAATTATCAAGATTTCAAGGTGAATGATATAATTATTGGAACGCCCTTCATGAAGTAGCTGCCAGACAGTACTTTACCCTATAATAGTCAGCATGATTGAGCATTAATGACACCTTGACATTCCAGAAAGAGACTATAAATATAACATTAAATGCTGTAAGAATTCAAGAAAAAACACAGGAAAAATTAATAGCGATAAAAATACTCCTAGTACTATTATAACTATTTTAACACTACATATATAAAATAGCTCAATTACGTCATTTAGAGTATTATTGGTGAGAGATGGGACATGAAGTATGAATGTCACACTGTAGTAGACTCACCTTGACGGCCTCCAGCATGTAGTAGACGAGGAGGCCAGCGCTGAGAGAGAGGCCGAGCACCATCCTGGGACACTCGCTGTACAAACTGTACCAGTCCATCTTGCCTCACTCTCTTCCTCTCTCACCTACAATACAGCTCACTCTCGCTTCTTGCTTACCTCCTCCCACTCCTTACACCTCCTGATGTTTAACAATAAATAGAATAACATATATACATTGTTTAAATAGGATTTAAGTCTTTATCTAAGACAAAATTATTTTTGTCTCAATCTGTGCCGGATGCTTAAAATCTCGTTCATTCCAATAATGTCTGTTTTTGCCCAAATTCTCAATAAGTGTAAGTTATTTAATTTATTATTGTACCGAATAAGACTCTTGAATAAGAATTACATTAATATATCTTTCCTTATAATTTCTATCCTCATGCAAGGCAATATGTCCCGTATCAAATGTTTTAAAAGACTTTTCTGTAAGAGATCAAGCCACTTGTAAACTAAGTCGCCAGTTCAGCGCCACTGTATGCAATTTGTCTTGTATTTCTATCTTATATTTGATATCAGATGTACAGGAATTGAATGGTGGCCTTTTGGCAATACGGGGTCTTCGGCTAATAACACATGAAGAAATATAAAATTACCAAAAGGGCCCGTAGAATGAATCCTTTACCCGGGGCCCTTTTGTAAGTTCGACTTTGGGTACAGTCATGGGTACAGTGGTCCAACTTTTAGCGCATATCTCTCACCATTATGTCCTGGGTTCATTCCCCGGCCCGTGACAGGTTATCATCCAGTGTGACTCTACCAAACATGGACAAAGAACTGAATGGCCAGGAAGCTGATAAATGGTAAATTGATGAATAAAATAAATAACACGCATAAAATTAAGATATAAACCGCCATGAATATCAAATAACTATTATAACATTCATACACATGCCAATATAAACAGTAGTATAATGTGCGCGTGTGAGAGAGAGAGAGAGAGAGAGAGAGAGAGAGAGCTAGCACACTATAGCAAATTTAAGTAGATTTTGACTACTTCCGTCCCGAGCCATGCAACCTTCCCTCTGACTCTCCTGAAGACTTTACTGGTGACTTTACTAACTCTACTGGTGACTTTATTAACTACTGGTGACTTTATCGACTCTACCGGTGACTTTACTGACTCTACTGGTGACTTTACTGACTCTACTGATAATTTTACCGACTACTAATGACTTTACTGACTCTACTGATAATTTTACCGACTACTAATGACTTTACTGACTCTACTGGTGACTTTACTTACTGCCGATGACTGCTGATTAGATTAAAAGTTAGGTTAAGTTACCATGAGATTAGATTAGCATAGGTTAGGTTAGGTTAGGTGGTTAATCTCAAGGTGAAAATAATAAGCTAATGATTGGGTAGAGGTGAGGTGTTTTTTTTTTTCGCAGCGAAGATAAAAATAAGACAAAAATATTTATTGATGATACTTAGGTAGAAGAGAGATAGAATGATAGATAGATGGATAGATAATAACGATAGGTAGGATAGACAGACATATAGAGAGCGATATAGAGATAGAATAAAACTAACCCAAATTATTCGTAGCTAAAACAAAAAATATATTGATTATCATCCGTAGTTATAAATGTCGACAGGTAATTCATAATTAAAGGTTAGGATATAAGGAGATTCTTAGAGGTTAGTATACTAATTTTACTCGTAGTTTGAGATAAATAAATGACCTTAGATACTACCAAAATAATTATTGAGTAGAGACGCCATACATCATCCTGCCTCATAGATTCATAACTGCAGTAACGTTAAATTATTCTTTCGTAAATACATTAACCCTTTTAGAATTTATTATATATACAATAAAGATAATAAAACCATTGAAGAATTTTGTAGTTTAGGATAATCACAACACTAGTTCATAAAGATGCGATATCTCTTTATCTCTGTGAACAAAAATCCTCATTGAACAATTTACCGTGGGATAAAATACCGACAGATATTATCCCATTGGACAAAATCCTATCGAACAATTTCACAGTAGACAAAACTCCTTCATAACACAACCCCATTGGACAAAAACACATTATAATAGCCAAATGGACAAAACTCCTTCATAACACAACCCCATTGGACAAAAACACATTATAATAGCCTAATGGACAAAACTCCTTCATAACACAACCCCATTGGACAAAAACACATTATAATAGCCTAATGGACAAAACTCCTTCATAACACAACCCCATTGGACAAAAACACATTATAATAGCCTAATGGACAAAACTCCTTCATAACACACCCCATTGGACAAAAACACATTATAATAGCCTAATGGACAAATCCACCCCATAACACGCCCCATTGGACAAAACTCCACCAGAACTTACCCTATTGGACAAAAAACCCACTTTTACACACTCCATTCTGCTGTTGTGGGCTCGCTTATCATTGTTTTAAGGTCCCGGACGTGCTGTGATAAGTGCGTTGTGGTAAGTCCGTTGTGTGTGATAAGTGTGTGTGTATGATAAGTGCGTGGGTAGTCTTCGAGCTAAGAGTCTCACAAAGTTTGGGTGAAATACTTATGTAATTTTCATGCACTCAAAGATATTTTTTTTTGAGGTGTAAGTATTTTGAATTTTTTTCTAAGTAATTTAAGTATTTACGACTGAGTATTATTGTTCTGTGACGTATTTTAAGTATCTGACTATTTTTACAAGTATTTAAAGTAGTGTTAGTATTAAAAGTATTTATATTAAAGTATTTTCAGTGCTAAAGTAATTATCTTTTTTAATTATTTTAAGTAATACAGTACATTTTAAGGATGATGGAACAACTTCAAGTTGATGGAACAATTTTAAGATGGGGGAACGACTTCAAGATGGTGGAACAACTTCAAGATGATGGAACAATTTTAAGATGGCGGAACAACTTCAGGATGATGGAACAACTTCAGGATGACGGAACACCTTCAGGATGATGGAACAACTTCAAGATGACGGAACACCTTCAGGATGATGGAACAACTTCAAGATGACGGAACACCTTCAGGATGATGGAACAACTTCAGGGTGATGGAACAACTTGAAGATGATGGAACAACTTCAGGATGATGGAACAACTTCAGGATGATGGAACAACTTCAAGATGACGGAACACCTTCAGGATGATGGAACAACTTCAAGATGACGGAACACCTTCAGGATGATGGAACAACTTCAGGGTGATGGAACAACTTGAAGATGATGGAACAACTTCAGGATGATGGAACAACTTCAAGATGATGGAACAACTTCAAGATGATGGAACAACTTCAAGATGATGGAACAACTTCAGGATGATGGAACAACTTCAGGATGATGGAACACGTTCAAGATGATGGAACAACTTCAAGATGATGGAACAACTTCAAGATGATGGAACAACTTCAAGATGATGGAACAATTTCAAGATGAAGGAACAACATTTGTTACTAGGTGAAACTGGTATTATTAGACGTTACTCTCGCATTACTATTGAGTTACTGTTACTTATGAGTTACTGGGTGTTACATTTGTTACTAGGTTATGTTTTCGTGTTATTTTAGGTGTTACGTTTGATTTTGATTACTTATTGTCACTAGATGTTACTTTGTGTTAATTTTTATGCCACTGGGTTACTGTGTTACTTTTGTTAGTCGTAAGTTCCGTGTGTGTTAACAGGTTTCACTTAAATGTTACTAGTTATCCAGAGGTGTTCTTATAAAGGTTACGTTAGTGTTACTTGTTTGAAGTCTGGTCTGGTGTTACTTACGAATAGTGTGAGTGAGACAGACACACACACACACACACTAAAATAAACTTATTAAACAAAATATTAAATCTCGGTCATATTAAATGGAAAACTCTCTTGTTTTTACTAACGATGGAACTAACCAATTTAGGGAGAGCTTGTCGGGTTGTTATCTTTGGAACTAAATTAAAGTTAGTGTTATCGCCATTGAGTACTACTAAAGTAATCAATCTCTCACTCGTAAGTAAATGTAGGTAGTAGTAATTATATGGCTGGCTGTTTGGTGATATAATAATGTATAAGACAACACAAAACAATCAAATGGGAATTAATTATGTATAACACAAATATGAGGGTGATGAAACAAGCACCTTCCTCACTTCACTGATGATGGCACGAGACTAAACACTGAATGACACTCACTGACTCTCTCACCTCCTCACCAAGGCCCGGCACCTACTGACACCACAACCTCTCGCTGCATACCTCCTCCTCCAGCTCCTCCTCCTTGGAACATTGATTTTGTCAGTCTAGCTAACTTATCCTCCTGCCACCTTGACTTTTTTTTTTTTCTGTGCCTCCCGCCTTGAGATATATAGCTCCGTAGACTCTAATTTCCAGGGATTTTTTTTTTTTTCTAGAGATAAACCCAGAAACAGCAAGGGGGGGAGGAAGACGTCATTTTTATCTATCCTCCTTCACAAGATAAAACGAATGTGTGTGTAAAGATTGAAAGTATCTTTGAATAATTATTATTTGATATCGGAGTGATAAATAAACCGTAGTATCGTCCATATACATTATAAAACAGGTAATGAGGGTTGTATCGTACACCCGACAGCATAGCTACACCGGCACGAGAAGCGACGTGTGTCAACCGTGACGTCACATGCCGCACTGTGGTAGGAAGACTGTGACGTCACCAACTGATTGATCCTAATGCCACCAGAGCATCAACATTAATGATGGATTTTCAACTTCCGTTCGTCAACAACCAACTCAACCACCTTCATCCGCTCAACAACATACAACATAAATAGCAAAAAAATAACACTTCTACTAATATTTTCTGTTATTAAAATCAATGACCAGAAATAACGTTTTAGTGATGTAGTTATTAGCGTGAAGAACAAATGGCGGGAAAAAAAAACGTTCAGCTATTGTTATGTATCTGTTGTCATCAATAACCCCACCCAACTCACCTTAACCGAGCCTTAACTAACTAAACCTAACCTAACTCTAACCTAACCTAACTCTAACCTGACCTAACCTAACCTAACTCTAACCTAACCTAACTCTAACCTAACTCTAACCTGACCTAACCTGACCTAACCTAACCTGACTCTAACCTGACCTAACCTGACCTAACCTAACCTAACTCTAACCTAACCTAACCTAACTCTAACCTAACCTAACCCAACCTTAACTAAACCTAATCTAACCTAACCTAACCTAACTCTAACCTAACCTAACCTAACCCAACCTTAACTAAACCTAAAGAGACTTGAACTGATGGAATTTTGACCAAGGTAATATTAAATAGAAGACTACGGCAGACATTATAAGCCAGGTTTTGTCAATATTGGAAAATCAAGCCCAGACATAAGTACGACTGAGTCCACTTTTGTCCAGATATAAGGAAGACTTTAAATAAAACTACATTTGTATCTCTCTTCAGTGTTTAATCAGTCAATATACAACGGCAGAGCACACACACACACACACACACACACGCGCACGCACACAAACGGGGATTTAGTCTTGAGGGATTGATACCGAGTACTAGGGCATGATACCGAGTACTAGGGATTGATACCGAGTACTTGGGCATGATACCGAGTACTAGGGATTGATACAGTGTACTAGGATTTAAAAATAAGTTAAATAATCATCCCCTCACCATAAGGGCTATTAAAAAGGGATTAAGGTCTCTCATATAAGACTCTCAAAAGGATAAAAGACCAGGCGAACATTCCCTTAAGGGCTCAAGGTATCTCCCAGTCACTCCTGAACGGATCTCGAGTAACTAAAGATACCCATATGATAAATTTCTTGGAATAAATTAAAAAATATTAATCTCAAGAATTTCGTCACTGTTCAACTGTCTGCATCGAATACCAATAGTTTTAGTTCACTGATAAATTTAATTCAATAGTTTAGTTATAAAATACAATACGTTTCTTGTACTGAAGGAATGTTTTAATATTATACACAACATTACCGAGAGATTAGATCCAATTATACACATATATTCTAAACTTTCTGTATAAAAAGAAATAATGTTTTGTAATTTACCTAAACACTAGTTATGTGAGATGTTTACTGTAGCTAACAGACTCATTAAACATTCAGAGAAATAGTTTTTATAAAGTTACTGTATTTACATATCTTGGTATTACATATATAAACATACAAGTATACGTTTATCTAATGTATATATGTGTGTGTATATATATATGCCATATGTGTGTAGGATATACAAAAAAAAACTCTTATTCTATTAACAACAGGTGTGTACAGGTAGCAGCCACAGGTGTTGTGTGTATTTGTTGATAATTACAAGTGTTATGAATTATATTTGACTAGAGGTGTGTGTGTGTGTGTGTGAGAAGGACCATGTGAAGTGAATAACGCAAGGAGAGAGAGAGAGAGAGAGAGAGAGAGAGAGAGAGAGTTTGTGTTTGGGTGAGGAAGGAAGTATAACAACACCGTACTTGAACTATTATAAGTAAAAATTTAACTTAGAAAGATCTACAAAAAGTCACTACAACAAGATATACATAGAAGAATCCCTTAAAACTTCTTGGTGTTTACAGGAAAGGGGAAACATATTTTAAGGGTAATTTGAGAATCATAGTTCATGGATTCACTGTTATTTTATCATTATTGTTTGTTTTCTCGGTCTGGTTAACTCTTTGAGGATATTTACAGTTTGAAGAGGTAGCTGGACCGTCCAACAACACTGGTTCCTTGCTGTATAAAGACAACAGGTGTGTATCTTAGTATATTGAGAAAAGAAAGGTTATTGGTTAATTCTCAAACTATAGAGATACAAGTGAAGAATACTATACGAGAGATTAAATGTGGGGATAATTAAGTATCTATTTCACTCATATAATCTTAGTTTTATTTGATATTTATTGAAAGAAGAATAAAATTACCGCCCGCTTGTCAACATTCCACGGGCGAAAAAATTGTTTCATACATATTAGCATAAAAGAGAGACTATGTATTTATTTATTGAGATCTTATAAATAATTAATTATATTTAATACTTAACTCATTGAATAATTATCCCCACATCTCGGTGATTGGCCAGTCAACAGCCAATCAGACACTCGTTTGTTAATGTTTATACCTGTTGTCCTCATACACATAACACTGAACTATTTCCTCTAGCATACACTCAGATTCACAATAAATTATACGTTTTATTTTGTCTCCGTATTAACTTGGAATGAAACAACACACCTAATCACTAATGTAGAGTCTGTGCAGTTTTGTCACCATTTTGACTTATAATAATTTACGAGGAATATTTTATTGTAAGCATCACCTGAGGCTATAAACACGACCATTCTTTTAATTTAACTCCTTGAGGACGATGGTTTTAACTACCTTGAGGATTATGGTTTAACTCTTTTAAGGACTGTTGTTTTAATCTTTTAATTACTACGTTTTAACCCTTTTTGAGGATGATGATTTAACCCTTTCGAGGACGGTGGTTTAACCATTTGAGGACGATTATTTTAGTCTTTTGATCACTATGGTTTAACTCCCTCGGGCTGAAAGGGCTAAAAAATGCACCTGAGTTAATAATATCTTTTTGCATAACATGAAAAATTGCCTCTTCATAAAAAGTAACTACCACAACTCCCCTCTAACTGGCCAATTAAAGAACTCATTTAAGTTACGACACAAGACTAATAACATCCTCCCTAACTGATAACGAAAGGCGTATTTATCTAACTTGTTACACGAACTAGTGGTTACAGAATGGCGACAGCACTCCACAGAGACTCAAGAGTTTGACTATTATATTTTTCCCATCCCGGTCTGGTCCCTGTTTCATATATTTATTGCTATTTTATGACTTTTATCGTCTATTTATGCTTTGTTGTCAGTTTGTCTTCACACCTTGTTTTACTGCCACTATTTATTCCGTTATTATTTTTTTTGGTCTTTGTTACACACTGTTCTTTATCACAATTTCTTTTTCTTCTCCTTATACTACCCCCTTCTTCTCTTTTCTCTGTCCACTTTGTTCTTTGTCAGTCTCTTTCTTTTATCTGTCATTCTCCTGTTTTCTTCTCCTCCTCCTTCTCCTCATTCACTACCCACTTTCTTTCTTATCTTCTGTTCTTTCATTTGTTTCGTATTCACACAGTTGTTTGTTTACTCAATAAAACCAAATATTTTTATCCCAGTTGAGTTATCAGTTGAATTCCTATGTTGTTCAGTGGTGGTATAAGCGGCTTCCTCTGTTAAGACACTTTACCAACGCCTCTCTTAAGTTCGGCGGTGTTGTACTCTTCCTTCTCCCCCTTCGTCGTCTCCTCCGTGTCTTCAGAGTTATTGGAAGATTTCTTAGTGGCGGCGTCAACGTTGTCATGAATGGCATTGTCGTATTCGCGTGTCTCGTTCGCCTTATTCCCGTCGATGTTATCATAGGACTCTATCTTCCCGTCGATGTTATCATAGGACTCTATCTTCCCGTCAATGTTATCATAGGACTCTATCTTCCCGTCGATGTTATCAAAGGACTCTATCTTCCCGTCGATGTTATCATAGGACTCTATCTTCCCGTCGATGTTATTATAGGACTCTACCTTCCCGTCGGTGTTATCATAGGACTCTATCTTCCCGTCGGTTTTATCATAGGACTCTATCTTCCCGTCGATGTTATCACAGGACTCTATCTTCCCGTCGACGTTTTTAGAGGACTCTATCTTCCCGTCGACGTGATCATAGAAGTCGATGTTATCATAGGACTCTATCTTCCCGTCGGTGTTATCATAGGACTCTATCTTCCCGTCGATGTTATCACAGGACTCTATCTTCCCGTCGACGTTTTTAGAGGACTCTATCTTCCCGTCGACGTTATCATCGGACTCTAACTTCCCGTCGATGTTGTTAAAGACGGCGCTGGCAAAGTTGTCAGCCTCCTTCCTGATTTGTTTCAACTGGTCGACGTTGCTGAAGATGGCCGCGAGGAGCTGACTTATTAGACGGTCACTGTAGTAGTAGGTGGTGGGTAGGACGCCCTCCATGAACCCTATGTGGCCACCCCGAGCCGTCACGATGATGGCCACATGACTCGACCTCTTCGCCGCCTCCAGAGGTATGGCTGAGGAGGAGGAACCAAATATATGTGAGATTATGGGGGTCGTCACTACAGCATCCTCTCCCTCTCTCTCACCCCCGCTCTCTCCCTGTCCTTCCCCCCCTCTCTCTCTTTCTCTCCCTCCCTCTCTCTCTCTTTCTGTCTTGGGAACCACAGGAACCAAACCACTTATTCAAATACTCAATCCCGAGAAATTTTACAGAAAAACATGAATGGACAGTAGCCCGGGTGTTGATGATGGTGCAGATGATAGTGAAGTTGATAGTGTAGTCAAGGACATAGACTACGAGCTGTACCCCAAAAACAAACACAGGGCCCACAGCGGTGATAAATATTCATATAAGAGAAACAATAATAATGAAATAATAATACAATAGTAACATTAATAATAATAATAACAATAATAATAATAAAACTAAGAATAGCAATAAACAATTCTATCAGGGAGTGCAATAAAAAACCAATAGCCATGTAGTACTTCAAGAGCTGGAAGGGGGTACTGGATGTCACTGAGCTGAATGAACAATAACAATACGAATAAAAATACTATCAACCCTAATAATAATAAATAATTCTATATGAGAATAGAATAGAGGCGTGTAATACCGTGTAAAGGCTGGAAGGGGTCATCAGCAGCAGTGAGACACAGTAGAGGAATCTTGATACGGTCCAGCTTGTCGTGAAGGCAGGAGGAGAGGTAATAGTCCTCGGCGTCACGGAACCCAAACTGCATCGCCGTGAACTGGGTATCAAACTCCCGGATGGTTTTACTCTGCGAATAATAATAATAATAATACTAACGATACACAGTTATTATTATTTAGAAAGCAGGGAGAATGTGTGAAAATTTCTCTTTACATTCTTCCTCGTTGCATTATGTATAAGCAGGTAATCCTTGATATCGTGTCTAAAAGCGATAACTAATATGGATTATTTTTTGTTTTCTTTTGACTGGCCATATACTTTAATGCTGATTATTATACATATAACGTTACCTAACCTAACCTAACCTTAACGTATCAAACTTTGGATATAATTTGGCAGTAAAAGACGTCTCCTGAAGGTAGTGGGGTGAGAGTCCTGCTCGGGTAGGAGAGTCTGAGGCACAGATGGCAGAGTGACCTTCACATGGACGGCTGTGTTGGAATATTGATGTTGACTGGATACACTGACTGCTGGAATTTCACGTTATATGTGTGCTTACGTGAACTTCATACACATTAATATTTTTTATTCAAGAACCGTAAATAATTACTATATTTTAGGATATGCAATAATCAGTAACCTAAAAATCCGTAGGAAATTGTGTAGAAAATTTATTTGTAATGATCAAGTTACTATTTATTGCTCGTCATAAAATATAATACTCATTCAGGGTTCTCGGAAAAAATAAATTACTCTACACTATACAACACAAAAGAATTGATTACGTTTTATGAAATTTATTTAATAGCTTGTGTGTTGGGCAGCAATAATTCCAGACTTGGCCAGTGAAAGTTTACTCGATAGAACGGTTCAGATCAAAGTACTCTATGTTAGGTGTTTTATCTAATAAGTACTTTAGTCTCGTGAGTTTCATCTATCTCAGTTGTCTTACTGTTTTATTTCTCCCTCCTGCGGCGTGTAGTTGTGTTAGTCAGTCTTATTGATGACATTCCTGGTTGATTTTCTCCTTCACTCAAGCACCGAGAAAATTTTCGTCTTACACTGCCAGACGTACGATTACTTCAGCCATAGTGACAATTCCCCATGTTGGTTACATATTTAAACAATGATTTTTTATAACAATAAGTATATTATTGGTTGTGTTGTTACGTCGTAATGTAAAGAGTATTCAGTAACCAGTATGAAATCTTTTCCCTGAGTTACTGCACCAACTGTCAGTGACAGTCCGTCACTCACTGACGTCATTAACATGACGTCAGTATTGATGAAAATAGGATGGGGAAAGTTGTGCTCAAAGAGGGGTGACCAAACCTGTTCTAACTGCCCATAACGTTTGTAATTTTTTGTGTCACTTGGACTAAATACCTTCATAACTTGTTTGAGGTTCCACTTGTGTTGGTCGCCGGCCAGCTGGTAGCTCATACTGTCCGCGAGTTGACAGAGGCAGTGGGCGAGGTAGCGGTTGAGCAGCAGGTTGCAGAGAGGCTTCTCCATGCTGCTCAAACCCAGCACCATGTTCCAAGGGATGGACATTACCACTGCCGCCGTCAGGTACTTGGCGGCCCGCTCACCCCGCGTCGTCAGGTAGTTCCCCGTGATCATTCTGCGGGAGGTACAGGGTTGATACAGTAACTTGAAGATATACAAAAATATGATTGAAAGGCAGAGACAGATGGGTTGGCAAACAGACAAGGAAACACATACTCACCCCCCTAGAGATATCCCGATGGCCACTATGGGCACGCCGGGGTGGGTGCTACTGAGGTACTGCAGCGCCTCCTCCAGGTCATCACTGTTGGCGGCACAATAGGTCCTCGTGGTCTGTAACACGAGGTCACGTCAGCACAACTCGAAGTCATGTGTGTGTGTTTGAAGTTGAGTGGACATTGAGTGTATGTGTGTGTCCACCACTGACCTTATATGGAGTGTTACTTTGGGACGCATTGCAGTAGTAAGGTAACCCCCCCCCTCCCCCAAGCCACCCACCTACCGACCCACCACCCACCCACCACACCACACCTACCGACCCACCACACCACACCCACTCCAACAAATATCTCAACTATATTATTTATGACAAATTTATATCATTGTTTACATACGTGTCACCTCAGGGTTAAACTAGCATGATAAACACTGGTCAGATGGATCATATACTGTACTTGGTCTGTGGTACCTGATTCTGTCTAATTTGTGTTATTCTGTATTACATTCTACGTGTTAGGTATGGTCTCTACAGTGTGGCTCATGTCTGCTGGGTGTGGCTGGGCTGTCTGATACCATGGATGACTTTCACAATGTCTAGTTATGCGTCACTGTACTTTCTTTCGTTCCAGTAATTGCAGACACAAGCTTTTCCTCCGTTTATTTGTGTGCCATGCCACTCAGCGTCTCTTTGCGTGTTAATAACTGGACAGATACAGGGCAAACCAGATATGTGGCAAAGCATAGTGTAGATTATGCGGTTATGGCCGGATTAAGCATTAAGCTTAAGAGGGGCCTGAGGCACAGATCAACTTGGGGCCCCCTATCCTCAAGGTATATATATATATATATATATATATATATATATATATATATATATATATATATATATATATATATATATATATATATATATATATCAAGAACAAATATACCCACATTTATCAATGATTTCATCAATATTAAGCTTCGACAAAATAGCACATTTAATGTTCATAAGAGACAGAAAATTGAGACGTTGCTAGGACATCGTTGAACGAAGTTCATGTTTTATGTGCGTTAACTTCGAGAATGTTTGGAGTGGGGGCCCCTTAGAGTCGGGGGGCCTGAGGCCAGTGCCTCAAGTGCCTCATGGTTAATCCGGCACTGTGTGCGGTTACCAAAATCTGTGAGCTCGTGTACTGTACCGAAGACCACACGAGGAAGCTTACGTGTAGTCCCCTGATCTATCTTTATGACACCAGAGGTCAAACAACACAGTAAAGTTTTGGGCATCAGTTCTCCTTCCCGTCCTCTGGCTGGCGTCCACTCCGTTCAGCCGTAAGTGGGCACCTAACGTTACAGTTGAGTATGTGAAGACGGTCGTGAGCAGTGCCGGTAACATTATCTCCTTGTGTACTAAAGACAATAAATAAAGTTATCATTTCTCCGGTTATCATCACACTAGTCGTTCGGGCGATCAGTCTGTTTGTTTTTATGACCGTCAGTGTCCAGTGTTAGTGCAGAGGAGGAAAATGAAGAAAATCCAACCCAGGCCGGAGTTGGCATCCATAACACGTACAGTAGAGACGCAACAAAAAACTCACGTGAGAGGCCTGACTTGTAACAACGCCCACCCCCTACACACACATACCACACAAAACTTATATATAATAACTAATATTAATTTTCATGGAGTCACAGATGAATCACGTTCGCAAATTAGATGGTTTTAATAACCCCAACTATAACAGACGCTGAAATAATTTACTATTAATTTTGTATCTCCTGGTAAGAATGCGAGGCAGTAACGTCTGTTATAGTGTGTTCACCGGCAGAATTTATGAATTACTTTAATGTTTTTCAGTAAATACTAAAACAACACTTAAAAAGTTCATCCAACAATGCGAAGGTTGAGTGGATGATGGTGGGGTGATGGCGTGGCAGGGAATATCAGCCAATAGCGGCCACCTGTGTATCGCTCATGACTGTTAGTTAGTGTTTGGTTATGCCAGATGGCGCTGATTCACAACTTCTTTAAAATGTTGTTTTGTGACATTCTGTGGCCTAGTGCGTGATCATATTTATGTCTATCGAGTCACTGCGGAAATTTTTAGACAGAGAGATCGAAGAACTCCATGCCCACATATGTGCATATTTTTTGTACGTTTAGCCAGATGATGAAGTGAGTATGACGCCATTGGCCACCAGCGCATCTAAACCAATTCACCAGTCAATCACGGCCTAGTAAATGACTCCTCCCCCTTTCAAAATTTTTGGAGCAACAAACAAGTTAGACAACATGCAAGACAACAGTGTGGCCAGAAACGCTGAGGGTGACTGACTGGACGTTGCTCTCTGTTCGCTTATCACACTGACCTATTCACCTAACGAGTCATCTTTTACCTTTGTCCTGATGCAAGAAAACTCCCTCAAGACCCAACACATTGACCGAAACTTAAGGAGCAACAACAGTCTATCGTATACCCATTTATACATCCGGATATTGAATTTACAGTGAGTATAATATAATTTAACTATAAACGGTCAGTAGTAAATACAGTACACTATTTATACATCGTATTTAACTCTCGGCGTGACTGTAAATGACTGTAGGTGAATTATTACCACTAACTGTATGTGTGAATGACTGTGCGGCTGAATCATTCTTACAAACTATGAATCTTGTGAAGTGAAGTGATTAGATGTCTTATCTTCAGTCTACTATTTTTGAAAGGTAAATTAGTGGTTTGATAATGACTCTAAATATAAAATGATACAGTTTAACGAATGAGACGATAAACTTGAGATAATGTGATATTTTTTTTTTACTTATTTATGTATGGGTAAAAAATCTTCAATTCTAAAAACACGGTCTAGAATGGTCGAGGTTATATAAATGAAGGAAGATACGGGAGGAGGGAAAGAACGGACGGAAAACAGACAGACAGACAATCAGACACTTGTAGGGGAGGGGGTGAAAGTTAATAAGACATAACCCCTTGAGTATGCTGATTTTACCCTTGAGTACGATGACCTAACCCATTGAGTACGATAAGTTAGCCCCTTGAGTTTAACGTCACTTTATTCAAGGGGTTAAGTTATCGTGCTGAAGGGGTTAAAAGTCAGTATTTAATGCTTTGTAAGTTACTTTGAGTCTTTAGTTCTCTCTCCATTATTCAACCATTACATAACTAAGTCAATCTTTCTTACCATGAGTCTTACGCCACCAATACCGCGGTTGTTGAGGACGACGCATCTAGCTGGCAGGTGTCGTACGGCCAACATCAAGCCCTTGACGTACTCGCTCTGGGAGGACCCTGTCAACCCTGGCAACACCAGCACGATGGGACTACCAGCACCCACCTCAACCCCCGCCAACCAGTCCAAGCTGATCTGCCCTCCGTCCTTCAGTTGCAACACTTCCCTGTGAAAGGTCAATTATTGTGAGTGTGAGGGTGGGTCTCTGGATTGGTGTGGAGGGGTGTTCTCTCTTTCTCTCTCTCACTCCTGACTTAGGGCTGGGGAGGGGGGGGGGGGACTGAGAGAGGGATAACTAAGTAAACAAGACGTGTCCGGAGTGGACCTTAAGGGAAATGACTCCGGTGGGTGGCTGGCGAGGAACATCTGAAGAACTGTTATTATTATTATTTATTAGTATTGTTGGTGTTATTCATATTATTTTCATCCTTGGCAATAAAATTTTCATCAGTAGTATTATTATCATAGTTTTATCAATAGTACAGTACTACATATACTGTATAAAATTTAGCATTTATAAGTAATCGTTATTATTTACACCACTACTGCTACCTATTATTACTATGTCTACAACAGATGCTATGAGAGAACTACATCACTCGCTCCTCACCTCTTGTACGTGATATCTGGCAGTCTGAGCCGCAGGAGGGAAGCCAACACGGTCTGGCAGTGAGACTCATAGCACCAGGGTGTGGGCCAGTACTTCTCCTGCAGGATTGTGAGGTGGGTCTCCAGAAACCTTCGCCACTCACTTCGTCTGCACGTCAACTGAGGCCGCTGTGGTGGTTTAAAAAAAAAGAAAGAAATTTAAACAGTTTATTTAGTTAGATTAGGTCGTGTTAGGTGAGGTTAGGTATTCATGCTGTTTGTTAGTTTACATTTAGTTGTGTTGGATTAAGTCAGGCCAGATTTGTGTAAGGATGAATTAGGTTCTATTAAACTGGCGTTATATTGTATTAAGTTACACTAGGTTAGGTTACATCAAAATAAACAAAATCTCTGCAACTCTACATCCTCTCTCTCTCTCTCTCCATGTAGTCAAAGTGTGAATAGCGCCAATCACTTTAATCACCACTTATCCCCAATAAAATCTTGCAGCAGGCGGAGAGTGGTGAAGGATCCTGGGTGACTCTGGTCCCTCTATTCACACCCCCAGCGGAAATTGGCCATGAAGACCGTTTACCTTAATACAGTTATTTAGGAAGTATGGCGTTGTAGGAGGCTGGCGCGTATATAGGGGGTATGTGTGTGTGTGTTTCAGTAGGTGGGTGTGGATGGGTGGGTGTGGTGTATGTATGGGTGGGTGTGGTGTATATATGGGTGGGTGTGGTGTATGTATGGGTGTAGGTGGGTGGGATGGTGTGTGTATGTAATGTGCGGATGTTCAGTGTGTACAAGTGGATATATCTTTGTGTGTGGGTGTCTATGTTTGTATATTCACCTGTGTCAACACCTGTAGTATAGCCCCCTAACGTATTTCACCTGTTTATATATCGTGACACTACCTGAAGGGGGGTTAGATTAGAGTGTTTTAATGACTAGGTGTAATAAGGTGCCTAATCTTCACGTGGTCTCTTGTTCTGAATGATTTATGAGAGAGGGATCATATGAAGGATCTCTACCCCAGCTTATTTCACCTAATCTAACCCCATTTGGCGGGATAAGCTTAGCATTAGGGGAGGTTAATCTTTAGGTGAACTGGGGTGGAGATTTTTCAAGTGATCCGAGATGGGAAATAGAGTATGAATGTCACACTGAGGTAGAGGTAGACTCACCCTGACAACCTCCAGCAAGTAGTAGACGATGAGGCCAGCGCCGACGGAGAGGCCAAGCATGATACTGGGACACTCGCTGTATAAACTATAAAAATCCATCTTGCCTCACTCTCTCTCCCTCCTTCCTTCCTTCCTTCACCTCACAATACCGCTCACTCTCGCTACTTGTTCACCTCCGCCCACCTCCCTCACACCTCCTGCTGCACGACACTCATTACTCATCCCACTCAAAGCTGTGAGGATGTTAGTTTCAGCCCGTCACGTCTCCACTGGAATAAAAAAAAAAATCCGTTGGTCGTATAAAAACAAAACACTTAATTTTTTTTTTAATATTTCTTTATGTATCAATTTCCATAAACAAATCGTATCAGTATAATGAAAAGTTACAATATAATATAAAAAATGAAAACTTTGTTGGGAGTTTAATTGTAACTTTTTAGCCAATGGGCGGCGGCAACACGAGAATACCGTTTCCCTTTAAAGACGAACATATTGGTTTTCTCTTTTTTTTGTCTCGTCTTCTCGGGAATTATTAAAAATCAATCGTCACTTCTATTCCGGCCTATTCAATTTGGAACTTGACAGACTTAAATTCATCCAAGATTCCCTATAATTTTTTTTTAATTTGTCGTTTATATAGTTTTCTGTAATCAAATGATAAACAACCTACAAATCGTGAGACAAGTTTACTGTAGTACAACGTGTGTACATAGGGAATACAGTTAAATTCACAGAAACAAGTAATTATGGGTCAGTGAACTGTAGGGGTATGTAACCGTGGACAGTGTCAGCCCCTAGCCAGTGTCAGCCCCCGTCTCTCATTGTGACACTCGCCCTGGGGTCTACACTTGGTGAGGCACTTCCACGCAGTAGTGCCGGGTGGGTGAACTGCCACCTAATTGGATACTGCAGTTGCCAGCTTAACTTCGTGGTAATGATTTTCTAAAAAAACTTTCGTTGGAGTGAGTTATGTGGCAACTGGCGATGATGCGTGTGTGTGTGTGTGTGTCTAAAGTTCCCTCTTGTTAATTATACCCCCCCTAGTGTATTAACATTTTAGCTGCGTCACCTTACTCCGTGAATACCAGTTCTGGCTCACTGAATGAATGAATGACATTGAATAACAGGTTAACTTTTACCTCAATGATTTGCATAATTTCCTGACTGACTGACTGGCTAAGGTTTCTCCAACTTACTTTCTGACTGACTGGCTAAGGTTTCTCCAACTTACTTTCTGACTGACTGACTGATTTTTTGCTAAACTGACTAACATAACGTACATAAATATTACACACACATGTAAAATGGCATCTAATTCACACTGAGACGAGCTTAACCAGATGTGTGGGAAGATACATAACACACTGTGTCTCATCAACACACCTGACTATATACCTGTACCTTATATCCCATTAACACACCTGTCTATACTTGTACCTTATATATCATTAACACACCTGTCTATATACCTGTACCTTATATCCCATTAACACACCTGTCTATACTTGTACCTTATATATTAACACACCTGTCTATATACCTGTACCTTATATCCCATTAACACACCTGTCTATACTTGTACCTTATATATCATTAACACACCTGACTATACCTGACTATATTATCTCAACATACCCGATATTGTGAACTTATATAATTACGTAGATAACTATTTCTAATTGCTGTAAAATATATGTATATACGATTCTATTATTTACTATGGAAGGGGTTCGTTAGAGGGGGTTCAGTAGTAAGGGTTCGTTAGAGGGGGTTCAGTAGTAAGGGTTCGTTAGTGGGGGTTCAGTAGTAAGGGTTCGTTAGAGGGGGTTCAGTAGTAAGGGTTCGTTAGAGGGGGTTCAGTAGTAAAGGTTCGTTAGAGGGGGTTCAGTAGTAAGGGTTCGTTAGAGGGGGTTCAGTAGTAAAGGTTCGTTAGAGGGGGTTCAGTAGTAAGGGTTCGTTAGAGGGGGTTCAGTAGTAAGGGTTCGTTAGAGGGGGTTCAGTAGTAAGGGTTCGTTAGAGGGGGTTCAGTAGTAAGGGTTCGTTAGAGGGGGTTCAGTAGTAAGTGTTCGTTAGAGGGGGTTCAGTAGTAAGGGTTCGTTAGAGCGGGTTTAGTTAGAAGGAGTCGTGAGTAAAGTTCGGTATGTGTCTATGAATGTCTGTCTGTCTGTCTGTGTTTCTGTCTATCTCACTAATTTTAAAATACACACCAGTTCCAATAATTTCTTTGTCTGTTCATCTCGCTATCGTTTGTTTCATATTTTTTCGTATGTTCTTCCTTTTCATTATTTTCGTTCACTCAAGAGTTTAGTTCACGTATTTTTTTATTATATTATTTCACCTTTTTCTTATTATTTCTGTTTTATTTCATTATTTTTTCGCTCGATTCTTCCTATTCACATATTTCAAAATACTGTAAGTGTAACTGTCATCACGATCTACAGTTCACGACCTACAGTACATTACCTACAGTACACGATCTACAGTACACGACCTACAGTACACGATCTACAGTACATTACCTACAGTACACGATCTACAGTACACGATCTACAGTACATTACCTACAGTACACGATCTACAGCACATTACCTACAGTACACGATCTACAGTACACGCCCTACAGTACACGTCTACAGTACACGCCCTACAGTACACGATCTACAGTACACGCCCTACAGTACACGCCCTACAGTACACGTCTACAGTACACGCCCTACAGTACACGATCTACAGTACACGCCCTACAGTACACGTGTACAGTACACGATCTACAGTACACGTGTACAGTACATGATCTACAGTACACGTGTACAGTACACGATCTACAGTACACGTGTACAATACACGATCTACAGTACATTACCTACAGTACACGATCTACAGTACACGATCTACAGTACATTACCTACAGTACACGATCTACAGCACATTACCTACAGTACACGATCTACAGTACACGCCCTACAGTACACGCCCTACAGTACACGTCTACAGTACACGCCCTACAGTACACGATCTACAGTACACGCCCTACAGTACACGTGTACAGTACACGCCCCACAGTACACGATCTACAGTACACGCTGGACAGTAGCCAGCGACACGACCAGTTCTCTTCCTGCACTATATCGAGCTATGGTTCAGGGGCTTCATTATCACACACGAGTAACAGATAAATACACTATATTATATTGGAGGTATCGATCGTTGCGGCGGTGTGTGTGTGGAGAGCCTGGGGGTCAACCTACCGCACCGGCCGGGGAACTCAGGTACGATAGTAGCTCTGTTGTATCCGTGTCTTATCAATTATTATTATACACAATATAACGGTATCAGTTAGTTTTTCAGATAGGAAGCGGTTACACACATACACACGCACACATGGAGTAACGTCACGACACAGCAGACACACGCACACACTTAACGACATCACATGATGACCGTCATGTAGCGGCGTGGGATGTGGTTGCTCAGTCAGGAATACTGCAGAGCCTCCGTACGACACGTTGGCCGGCCGGCAACTGAACTGACTGGCAGTCTGGCACCAACCGTCCCCGTCCAGCAACCATTGAACCAGTTCAGTGTGACTGTCTCATTGAGAGGAAGGATGTGAATGATGTCTCCATTACATACAGGAACAGACTCCTGCTGAGGCAATCGTCATCGAGTAAATCCCATCCCCCATAACAATAAGGGGTCAAAATCCTATTAGTTCCAGTTTCTCTAATAAAGTGTTGAATTAAAAAAGATTTCGTCCAACAATATTTACACCGGTCGCACATTTTATGTAATGCAGGACTAACTGTTGGTGGGGTCGCTTCGTGGTTCCAGGAATAGTTTATTGATGCACTACACAGTACACACGCCCGCCGTGGGCCACGTCCACAGCATGTTGATGTGATTTGTGTTAAGGCGGGTTTAGAATTCCTCACTTAATCAACAGTAACAACTCCCATGACACTAATCAGACCTCAACCAGAGGATATAACTGAGGTAATCTCATTAAATTCATCCATTTTAAGTGAGCAGAAGTTACCCCAATCTTACCCAACTCAATTTTAACTTAACCTGTCTTCGTCCATACAGCGAGGTATTCAATTCTTTTGCCCGTGTTTTGTGCGAGGGTGTAACTTACAGTACTTTACAGGCAACACTAATTTTGTTCATGAAAATACTTATATGACGGTATTGGAATTAAGAATCAGCGTTTACAAATAAATTTTTAGTAAGACTGTAGGAACATGGTGAAAATCAGTAATAGATGAACGTAAATATTGAGTCTTGCCCTTTCATCTGACACGGGAATAACACGTTAGGAACTTAATGTAGCTACAACACGCTAACTAGACATAACACACAGTAAAGAGGCGCTACACTGACTCACTATATACAATGAAATGTAAGATAAACGATACTGGTGGTAGGTCAAGCACATAAACAAGAACATTTATCTAATATTAAAGTTATTTCAAACACATTTTCTAGTAAATTGTCTATAATAATAATCTAATATACAATAAAAAGTCTTTAGAATAGTATATACAAATTATTGGTATTTAGTTCATTTTTATATTTTATAGAATTACAGTATTCGAATCTCAATAAGTTAATAATAATAATGATTGCCCCCTAATTAAAATGTACCCAGTAATCTGAAAATGATCATAACAAAAACATTGTTTCCTTGGACGTATAAAAAAATATATATATACATTAAACAGGGGTACCTAGTGACACTGGGATCCCGCTTCCTTTATCACGGAATAAAACATTGAAATTGAAAATTGAATTAAACATTATAGTACACAGATTCACTTAGTCGTCTTTCCAGAACATAATACAATAAACTTTCTCTCGCTTCATTTTTAAGACTTACGCGTGAGCACGAACATCCAGGTCCTAATTATCTAAAAAGGTGTGTAAGCATGTAGGCTTACGTAAGGCAAGTGTACTGTACTTCACCACTACGAGACCCCGGCTGGTGGAATGGTCACAATCTTACTGTTACCTAATCCTCTTACTCACAGTGTATTGCCGACCCAGTTTTGACCGAATTACCATCAGATATTGGGTCACTATACTATACGCCAGTAATTCCACGTCTCCTACCCTATCAGTTACCGGTATAAGGAAAGTGTCAGTTTTGTTATGAAAACTTACTTGTGCTGGTAGAGACTTCAAGAGGGCAGCGCAACAATGCTGTCGTAAAATGGATTTTGTCTCGTGATATTCACCTTTATTGATTAAGCGCTAGTGACTGGTAGCGTGGACACAACAAGAAGCCTCTCACGCTTGCTCTTGTAAAGCCAGGGGGCCGACCTCTTAACCCAACCCTTAATGGCTTCCCTGACCCAGTGTTGCCGTCCACCACACTCAACCACTCCACCAGCTGGTCTATTCTGCCCGCCCTTCTCCACAGGGAGTAACTAGAAGCTCCTGCAAGTTGCTGTAGTTAGTTTGAGTGAGGTGAGGTGAGGTTAGGTTATTCGAATTAGGTTAATATATTTGGGTTATTTCAGTTAGATTAGGTTGAAATTAGGTCATGTTCTTTGTATTAGGTTATGTTATTTTGGTTAGGTTAGGTTGTGTGGGTAATTAGAGTTATTTTATTATTATTATTATTATTACTATTATTACTATTATTATTATTATTATTGTTATTTTATTCTATTCTATTTTTGCCCCCCAGGCCCTGATGTGGGTCACCTGTGTCTGAGTGGGCTAATGCCAGTAAAAAAAAAAAAAAGAAAAACTACGCTGTGTTAGGCTATTCATTTCGTTAGGTTATTGGAGTAAGGTTTGGTTATCTAACGTGAATTAGAAGATAAAAATTTACAGTACAGTTGGTTTGATGGGTATAATAAATCAACAATTACTGTGTACACATTTCAACACAATATATACTTACATGTACTTTAAATATCACCGTTGCCTCATCTGAAAGTAAGGAAATATACCAATTACTAAAATATAACTAGAACATTAATTTTATCGTGTTTTACTAAGTACACCAAGATCTATTACAATATTCCACATTAATTTCTTGACACTTTCCGGTCTTTTTTTTGCAATATCAATATCAGAGCATTTTATCCGATGTAAATAATATTATGAGGTTTTAAAGTTGTGTAGAAATTGTTGTGTAGTAAGTGGTTGAGCTGTATGGTTGATATCTTGACAAGCCTAGCGTGCTGTTGGTGGAGATGATTATTGTGTTAAGTACTTACCCTAACTGCTGTGTCACTCACCAGCCTAGGATGAGATTCAAGGATGTTTATATTTCTTCTATATATTTTTTAGCTGTAGAACTGTAGATGGTTATATGTCATGTTGAAGAAATATTATATACTGATTATAGACTGTTGTAGCAGCCTTATATTTAGAATTAATGTAACTACGACATTTCTCCTGGATGCTATATTTCAATTAAGAATGACTACATTATTATTATTATTATAAAATTACTACATCAATATTATAATTATTAAGATTTATATAGCTTAAACAAATCTTAAATGCAAACTTTACTTACCACACCAGAGATTGATTTGTTAGTTCCCAGATAATCAACCGTAAAATGACGTCATTTCACATTCCAGCGAGGTAACTAGAGAGCGAGGCTTAGAAATAAGAAATTCTTGTAGGGCTTTCGGTTTTTGCTCTTCGTTGCAATTAAACGTCTCCTCCGGGTATAAAGAAGAGAAACATGACACAACAGACAGTGTTCTGGGTTATAGGACTAAAGTACCTGCGGTTAAGGTCATACAGTATTGTAACTAAATCATTTCTTGGTTAGATGCTGTCTTAAACTGTTTCTTGTTGTGCCTGGCAGCAGCTTGACGGCTGTGTGAACTGTTGGTGGCTGGCTGACGTCACGAAAATAATGTGGCTTTCATTCTCAGTGGACTAACTACTGTACTACTTCTCTCGTAGTCTTTGTATACATAGTCGGTCTGTAGGGATTACAAACCGATAATTCAGTCTCGTAAAATTAGGCGAGAACAGCAGGACAAAAGCCAAATACGGCGATGCAGTAATGACTCAGTACACTTGGGAGTTAGTTGAATCAAGTCAAGACTTGGTTGGTGTGAGTCATGTGGCTGGCAGTGGTGTTGTAGGGTTACATGAAGTTATGTTGTCTAGCACTCAGGATGAGATGGATGAAAACTCTAGGTGGTGGTTTTCTTATATAAAATATATTATATACAAGACAGTCTGGTGCTGGAGATGCCGTGTGGTGAGAAGCTTGCTCAGAAGACACGTTCAGTGAGTAGCGTACTTGAGGAGGTATCTGTGCAGGAGCTTCGTTAAGTTAGAGGAGATGTTGCGTGTTGCTGTCCTCCAGGTTGAATGAGAGCTGGAGGACAGTGAGGAGCTTGCGAGGAGGAGGTGTTGCGTGTTCAGGAACGTAGGGTAGAAGGAATCTCAATGGAGAAACTGAGAGCTTATATACACAGTAGCCGGAAGTAAACCCGTGGGAACTCGCCGGTTGCTGGACTCCGTTGCTAGGGCAAGCTTCACAGGTGGCGACCCCAGTGAGAAGCTTGCTGGTTGCTAGGATACTGTCGCTTTGGAATGCGGCTAGGCTTGTAGGGGAGAGATCCACTACAATACTCCCCTTCCCCTCCCAGCGCTGCAGGAGACTTGTTGTCGGCAGGGTTGTATCTCACATGAGAGGCATAACGGGCAGGGGTGTGGATCAGTCGGCCGCTGTGGGAGACGACTCTGTCTAGATACACGAGATCTGTGGGAGAAGGAGGGTTGTGGAGGCGATGAATGTCGTGCTTCCCTCGCGGCAGGTACAGAGTCCTCAGATGTGCCTGCTGGGGTGTGTGGGTCTGGATCAGGAGCAGGAGCTGCGTCAGGAAGAGGGTCCACGACAGCAGCAGGGTGCAGAACAGTAGCAGGGAGTACCTGAGGGAAAAAAAAAAGGGTGTGTGGGGCCGCCTCAGGAGCATGGGCCGCGTCGGGAGCAGGGGCTGCCAGGCAGGAGCGGAGGAGGGTCCGCGTCAGGAGGAGGGTCCAGGACAGTGGCAGGGGGTACTGCTGGGCCGGGAGCGGCATCTGAGGCAGGACGGGTGTGTTGGGGTAGGTAGGACGTGGTGCTTGGGGCAGGAAGAGGAGCTGGTGTCTGCTTAGGGAAGCAGTGCTGCTCTAGGGTGTCTAACCTGCGGTGTAAAGACAGTAGCTGTAGAGCCGATGAGAGCTGCCTCTGTGTGGATAAGCCAGTCTTCAATGCTGTGATTGAAGACTGGGAGAGTGATCCGTTCTTCCTCCATCCTGTGTGAGTGTGTTTTTCCGGGGGTCACCATTTTTAGGGTTACCTGATGTTATGTTGTCTAGCACTCGGGATGAGATGGATGAAAACTCTAGGTGGTGGTTTTCTTATATAAAATATATCATATACAAGACAGTCTGGTGCTGGAGATGCCATGTGGTGAGAAGCTTGCTCAAAAGACACGTTCAGTGAGTAGCGTACTTGAGGAGGTATCTGTGCAGGAGCTTCGTTAAGTTAGAGGAGATGTTGCGTGTTGCTGTCCTCCAGGTTGAATGAGAGCTGGAGGACAGCGAGGAGCTTGCGAGGAGGAGGTGTTGCGTGTTCAGGAACGTAGGGTAGAAGGAATCTCAATGGAGAGACTGAGAGCTTATATACACAGTAGCCGGAAGTAAACCCGTGGGAACTAGCCGGTTGCTGGACTCCGTTGCTAGGGCAAGCTTCACAGGTGGCGACCCCAGTGAGAAGCTTGCTGGTTGCTAGGATACTGTGGAATGTGGCTAGGCTTGTAGGGGAGAGATCCACTACAGTGTCACGGGTACAGGTGGTCTCCGTCCTGGAGATGAGATGTGTAATGAATGAGAAGGCAGTTGGAGAAATTCACTACACCTGTCAGCCTTCATCACACATGTCAATGATGTCAGCCTTCCCCGCTTGACAGCCTTCACCATACCTGTCAGACATCATACCTGTCAGCCTTCATTACACCTGTCAAACTTAACCATACCTGTCATACATCACCACATCTGTCAGCCTTCACCATACCTGTCAGTCTCCACCACACCTGTCAACCTTCTTCACACCTGTCAAACGTAATCACACCTGTCAGCCTTCATCACATTTGGCAGCCCTCATCACATCTGTCAGCCTTTTATCACACCTGTCAGTCTTCATTACACCTGTCAGCCTTAACCACACCTGTCAGCCTTAACCACACCTGTCAGCTTTCGTTACACCAATTAGACTTTACCACACCTGTCAGCCTTCAATATACCTGGCAGGTGATGATGATGCATGGTAAGTGTTAGTCATTTAATGCTGTGAGTCATATCCTACACAGTTGGTCATTTTGTATACAGACCATAAGTTGTGTTGTGTTGGCTCTCCTCCCCCCCCCCCCCCCCCCACATCAAAGACTCATCCACGTGTTGACTCAATTGATCTCGTTATTCTCTCTATTTAGCCAAACTATTTCAATCTGCCTCTAGGTGATTGTCAATACAGTATGTAATTTAGAGGAAAAAAAACAATAGTTATTTTAATTTATGTTCACTAATTTACAATAATACAGTATGTACATTTACACATCATTAACCATAAACTCTTACTGTAGCCAATAAAAATTGTAGTACAGTACAGTACTGTAGTTTGATGTCAGAAACTTGGGTACTGTATACAGTTTCTCATAAAAAATATATATTAATATGCAATAAAAATTAGAACAGTATGCCTTTCAAAATATCTTGCCAGGTAAACAACTCCCAAGCAGAGTACAGTTAAATGTTGTCATAATGTCATGTCTACCGTAACTATAACACAAAGCCAACTTGATAATTTGAGATAATTTTTAATATCGGTGATAAATTTTAAGTGGAAATACAATCCCTACCAAGTACAGTACTTTATCATCTCTTATTCACTGGTCTAGTTCAGTGGCTGTTACCATACAAGTATCATGACTGTTACTTCCTCTGTTAAGAGGGAAATGGAGCTGAAACTGCCTTGTGCAAAATTCATAACAATTTGGTAGTAAACACTAACACAGGAAAATCGTCCTTTCTGGTCTTGCTGGATGTCTCTGCAGCTTTTAACACGGTGGATCATCTCTGCTGCTTCAGGATCTTTGGTCGTTTGGTGTCCGTGAGAATATTCTCATTACTCGAGTCATTTCTCAGAGCGATCTCCATGTGTAATGGTTGGTGGCACCATTTCAGACCCAGTTCATTTGCAGTTTGAAGTCCCGCTTGGATCAGTTTTGGGACTACTTCTGTTTACAGTCTACATCAGTAGTCTTGCATCTCTGTTGGAAGCTCATGGTGTTGCCTACCATTTCTATGCTGATGAGGTGAAAATAATAAATGTTGAGGAGATAATGAAATCCTTGATGTCTGATATTAAAATTTGGATGACTAGGATAAATTTAAAGCTGAATGACAGCAAAACTTTGACTATCGCCATCCAATGAAATAGGAGGGGAGAGAGCACAGATGATTTTGGCTTTTTAAGCCTTGGGGGAAGTACAACTCAGTCCTGTCGATTTTGTTCATAATCTTGGAGTATACTTTGACTCAAAACTGAATTTTAAAGAGCATATAAATTCATTTGTTAAAGAGTTTCAATTTTCAGATTTGAAATCTATATTATGTTAAACAGTTTTTAGATACACCGTATTTTGTGACACTTACATTCACTTATTTTGTCTTGGGTTGAAATTGTTTAGTAACTCTTTATGGGTCTGCCTCCCAAATTATCTACAGAAGAAATTTCAGTGTTTAACAGGGTTGCCAGGGTTAGTTTTATCCTCCCAACGAGGACTCCCACCACCACATTCTTGATCGAATTACATTGGCTTCCAATTAAAGCTAGGATAGTTCAAACTCTGTCTAATGACTTAAGACACTGTTTGGTGAGCCTAAGTATTGGCCAACCTATTAATTCCACTGATTACACATTGAAATTATTTTGTGTAGTAGTGTTGATCCTTCAAGCCTGGAGGAGCCAAGAGTAGTACGGGAATGTTCTTTTGCTGCTAGATCCTTTTCCCAAACAGAACCCAGGTTGTACAGTCCCTCCCCCCCAAAAAAAAATTGTCATGAGCCATGGTGGACAATGTGATTCGAGGCTTTCTGAGCAATGTTACTCGACCTGTTTCTGAACGGTTGGTAGTTCTACATCCATGACCTTTAAGCATGAATGAGTATATATATTTTCGAGCGATACATACATTAATATAGCTTAATGGATTTCTTGTTATAGTAATGAAGTATCTAGTATGCCAAACAAGGATGACTCCCTCCCTCCATCTCTAGCTGTTGCTGATATGGCCAGTAGGCATACCAACTTAGAGGATGCACTGGGGATCATATTAGAGCATTTCAAATTGTAGTGACAGTTAATCTAACAATACACTTTGGGGGGACTGTACAATCTGTTGTCTGCATCCATGAAGCAGCCTTTAAGAAACTATTTAAGACCTTTCTTGTTTTGAAAGCTTACGATCCTCAACAGGGTACGGTGGTGTAGAATTACAGGGTTTAGTTAGTATTAAAACTGATAGGGTATATGAATGATAGAAGTTGAACTGTCACGTTTTGTGATCTTTTATTGTAATACAGTATTTCTTTTTATTCTCTAGTCTTTGACTTTGTAGTGTTTCGAGCGCTAGTAAATTCTTAAGAAGAACCGGTGCTTTTGGGAAACAAAAGACCAGCTATTATTATTATCCAATGCAGGTGTTTCAAAATATATAAAAGTGAACACAGAGACAAAATGCAATCTGTTAACACAGATGATGCTTTTAAGAAATTGCATAAATGAAGAAAAATAATTATTAAATTGCACTAATTATTACTAATTTAAGTCTAAAATTAAAATTATATAAAGTATATCTTCATAAATAGAAAGCAAGAACAACATAATTTTAAACAAGTGTCTCTTAATTACTGATTAACCTATGGCAAGACATCCTACGCATCAGTGAATAATGAGGGCAAAGTCATGGACCTCGAACCTTTTATTTGATGATTATCACCCACGACACACCTGCGAGCGGTAACACAGAATCTCTTCCCAAAACAGGTACAGAGCACAAAAATGTCATATTTGTGACAGCTCAATTTTATCACATTGTAAATGGCCACTGCTTCATGTGAAATTTTAATACCTACAGTTAGCAATTCGGAATCAAGTACAGGTGCTCCTCTACTTACGAACTTGTTACGTTCCTGAGGCTTATTTGTAAGTCCAACTTTACTCCTGTATATACCAAACATATTGTAAAAAATGAAAAGATTATGGTTCGTTAGTACAGCTATACCCTTTAATACAGCCTTAACCTTACTCACTCATAGGTAATGTTTGTTTTATCTGGAATTTTCTTCAAAATAATCCAGTCCCATCCACATTAAACACCTGTCCTGGCAGGTAACCCTCCCTCAGTGATGATGTTTGTATTTCTGAAAGTTTGTAAGTTGAACGTTCTTAAGTAGAGGAGCACCTGTACTGTATGTACGGCAGACAAAGCTAGAAAAATACCACATACAAAACCACTAAACCTTTTCCCTTGTAATATGAAAGACCCAAACCTAACTTTATCTAACATTCTAGAGTAGTTTTGCTTGTTAGAATAAGTGTGGTTGGTTTGTGTTACCTGAAAAATAAGTTGTTTCAACATCCTGTTCTTGGTTGTTTTAACACTGACACTTTAGCATTATGTTGGATTAGAAATATTATATGATCATGTCATCAGCATGTCTATTTAGCATACAAAACAAAACTACATAACAGAACATGTTCAAGTCTTGCTGTTTTGTATAACAAAGTACAAACACTCATAACACACTATGTAATATGAGCAGAAACTGGCACTTTCTTAATTAAATTACATTTTTTTCACTTTTCATTTTCATGTAAATTTTAATTTCCAAATTGTACTTCAGATGAAAATTTTGTACAACACAACACACAGGGTTCACTTACATTTTAACTGATAAATATATCACAAAAATAAGGAATTGATCCTGAAATCACATTTTATGACCAGCTTAAGACATGCAACTTGAATACTGACTGAACAACTCAGAGGCTTCACTCAAGGATTTCCAGAAGCCCTCCATTTGAGAAACTGGGCTTGACTCCAGAAGTCCAGCAAAACTCAAAAACTTGGAATAGGATCTCCCCTGGCTCAACCAAAGCCCCAATAAATAGGAAATGACACTACTGAGAGCTGTGAGTATCTTTTCTGGAATTCTGAAGTATGGTAGTATAGCCCAGTCATGCAATTGGAGGGTTCCTGCAAGTCCGGTGATGCAGTGCACAAGTCACCTGATTCACTGCATCAATTATAAAATTAAGAAGATTAACTTACCACTTTAAGGCTCACTAACAAAGGTTAAAAAATAATAATATCTGTAGATGAATGTGTCTCATCATCCTTTGCCAGAGCAGCCAAGTAACAGGTGTAATATAACACCAGCTGGGAGTATGCAACATGCCACAGTAATTAACACCAGCTGAGAAAAGGCACCCTCAATACCCTCAAATAAGCAATGATTTAGTTTCTAATTACAGCTACAGTATTAGGGTGTGTCATACGGAGGCGAATTTTTTTTTTTTTGAGTTTGAAAAATCAGCCCATGGTATTAATGATGTAGTTCTATGTGCAGAATCATGTGATATCTTCAGATTTGAAAAGTTTTCATTTTTTGCTCGGTAAATTTTAACTTGAAATCTTATGAAAATTCAGTATTCCCACCCTTTTACCAACACCACTAAATAGCTTATTTAAAGTAAAGTAAATGTATCAGGTTAATTTATTAGGATGAAAATGATCCAGAATAGTGAAACGAATGATCTTGACACATTTATTAAATTTAATATTCCTTTAGAAAACAAAATCATCAAATACAAAAACCGGTTTTACTACTACGACCCGGTGTTGCTGCACACCATAGAGAACATGTCTTTCTTGCTTCTGTTTCTACTCATCACCTCCCTGCTGACCACCTGAGCTCGGATGTAGCCTTCCCTCCTCTCCTGGCTGTACACGTGACTGCTGGCCTCGCTCACTTGCTGTACACAACGCTCTATACTCTGGGTGTGCGAGGGCCAGGCAGGGACATGCATGGGGTTGTCCAGGAAAGCTCTGACTTGAACATTGGTGAGGCTGCAGGTAAGAGGGGGCTCACTGCCAGCCTGGATGTTATCCAGATCTATGAGATCAGTGAGGGTCTTGGCACCTAGATTGACTTCAGGAGTCTTCCTGACCCTGAAGGAATCGTCACGCCCAGATCCTCTCATAAGTCTCATATCCAAGATCTTTGTGACTGCCACTCTTCTCTCCTCCTCATCCTTACTGCAGAGCATTGTCTGCAGAACTGCCTCGGGATGAGCATACCAGGAAGATCTCCTCACAGTCTGCTCCACAATCTGAACAACCTTCCTTGGCTGACTCCTCAGGAGCTCAAGCTGGAAGAGAACATGCCTCGGACCTTCGGAGAACGATGACTTGACCTTGGTGTTGAACCAATTTGGCAAGTAGACACTCACGATGAATTGGACAATAAGTCTCAGGTTGTGAAGCTGGTTCCCTTTCAGTTTATGATGAGCGACCCAAATTCTGCAGAACCTGAGAGCAGTTGTGAGCTACCTAGAATGTGAGACTGGACCTATCTGCAGGTAAGCAAGTCTATCAGGCATGACCCCAGTTTTGATGGCACTGCAAATCATGTAACCATAGTACTGGTCAGTACTCAGGTCGTCAATGACAGTATGTGCAAGCTCAATGAGTGGAGGGCCAACTGTGATTTTTTCAAAGCTCGGATTTATTTCTAACTCAGTGGCAGAGTCCAGCATCTTGCCAAGAGGACCAGACCATCTGTTGTTTGAAAGAGTCTTGCCACCCAGCTCCTGGATCAGATGTCTGAGTGGCAACTCGGTGTGGAGGTCACAAACAATCCAGACCAGCTTCCTCCCAATCTTCCGCTCTATCCACTGTATGACCCCCCCTTGCCACCCTGTGTTCGTGTTGGTGCTGTCCCCTCCAATGGCCTGCAGGGTCTGGTCTACGTTCCTCTCTCTGAGCCAGTTCACAATGTTATCTGCCACTATCTCAGCTGGTTTCCTGATGTCATCTTTCTCTGGAGTGAAATGCCACAAATACTGCAGCAGGAGTAGTGTTCCTCCTTCACCATGGCAGGGAACAACTTGTCAGAATCTCCAACTTTCATGAACACTTTAGTGTCATCCCTTCTCCCATCAAAGAACAAACAATTGATTCCATCTTCTCTTATCCCCTTTTCAAACTCCTCTTCTAGGTTACTGACAAGTTTCTCCTGAGCTCTCCTTACTTTGTTATGATCTATCACCAGGTGAACATCATCAGGTGTTATCAAACCACCGTCAATCCAGGCAGCTGTTGCTATCTCTGCAGTTTCTCTGAGACCAGTGTGGTGTCGCATGCTGGCCAGAGCTATGCTCGGGATATCTTTCCTATTTCGAATGTTATGCCTGGAAGGTTTGGGATCATTATTTTCTGGGTTAGGGACAAAGTCACCATTCTCCTGGTCAGCACTCGGATCAGCCATGGGGAAGTCATTAAACTCTGAATCAGCTTGACTCCAATCATCGGCCTTTTTTACCTCACCCTGGGCCTTCTCAAGTCTCTTTTCCTCGGCAACTCTTCTCCTCTTCTGTCTCTCTGTGGCAGCCTCCTGTCTCTTGGACTCCGGAATATCTTGGCTAGAAATCATGAGAGCCCCTATACTGCCAGTCTTCTCTCTCTGTGCTTTGACAAATGCCAGTTCGATCACAGGAATCTTCAGTTCACGCTTGCAAATACAGGAGATGTGGGCCTCGGATTTACAGTCACGATCGCATCCAAACTCAGGACAGAGAACAATTGGGCACTTGCAGGTAATTATATCAAATAACTGGTCCAGTTGCTTGGCAAAGCTGTCCTTAACTGCAAGTTTTCCTCTCCAAAGAGAGATATCTCTTGCCTTTTCCCAACTGGCTAGCAGTCTCTCACTAATCTTCTTCTGACTTGTTATGACTGGAGGCTTGAACTGAGCGTTAGCCAGAGTGTACTGTGCCAAGACAGCTTTGGTCATATCACTGGCAATGTCTTTGTTTGTGTAAGTTCTTTGGTTCTTTTCACTGATTTGCCTGATTAAAACACCGTATCTCAAAGCATCTCTCAATGTAGGCAACTCCGACTTCAGGAGCTCTCTCCCAGACCCAAGATAGTGACTGAGATGGCTGGATTTTTGGTTCCTCGTCCTGACACAAGCAGCCATCGCAAATATTATCAACTTATAAATGCATCAGAATCTGAAACAGAAAAAAATATTGTTAGTTGGGTTGTTAAAGAATGAAGTCAGAAAGCAATGTTCACTATTTAATTGTAATGCACTAATGCAGCTGTACGTTAGATTTTCGATAAATTTCACGCTAAAATTTACCTAGCAAAAGGTTGCAAAATATTGAAAATGAAATTATTTTCTGTTTATATACACTAAAATCTACCAAAAAAGTGATGGGCCATTAGTTTTAGCTGATCTTCCCTCCTATGACACACCCTACTACAGTATATAAGTAATGACAAAAACTTCACCGAGAGCGACTTTTAAATCACAAACACATCAATTACTGGGAATAAATAACTAAACTAAAAGTGTGCACGGGTCTTCCAAGCCGAACTCCTGGCACCTCTTGGACAAACCACCTGGTGTGTTCTCACTACTGGCCGTCCCTTCTCACCAGCCATGCCTTTCCAGATGGTATAACTCATTTCATGGTCTCATATCACCACATAATACAGCACTACTTCTTTGATCTCACCACTTGTGTTGAGAAATCTCACTCGACATGGCTCAACAACAGTTACATCAGCTTTTGCATTTTTCAGTAACTATTCATTCCTAAAAACATTTCTTGTAAATATTCCCAACAATATACATTCAAGTTATTTTGGAAGACCTGTTAAGAGTAGTCATATTGTGTTCCTGGTTAGCTCACATGTACAGTTCTCTATTCATTATACAGTACCATCAAATAAAACTCATCGCATATGAAAAGAATTAAAATTTCACAAGTCAGCACAATTTAAATGAAACATACCCAACACATTGCTGAACAATCTGTCACACAATATTATACAGTTCAGAGTACGGTAATAACAGAACATCACCAACAACAATTATTTTTGGCCACATTAGTAACTTTAAAGTCAATATATTCATTATTGCATACCTTCATTCTCGCTGGAAAGTGTGAGGATTTTGCCATTGCCAATTGCGACAGGCAGGATATTTCCATACCCTTACATGGCAAACTTCTCTTCAATCTAGGAAGGTGGACCCATTGCTGCACATACCAGCATAAGCTGTTTTACTCAACCAAGGGAAAAAAATTTTAAGCTGCACAACATATTAAGCCCTTTAAATTTTTAAATACAGTTAACTCTCACTTTACGCGGTTAATGTAACCCGGAGGGTACCACGGAAAGCGAGAAACGAGTGAAGTGAATAACATAACATATGGGATTAATTGAAATGGAGTCCAGGCCGATCCCCAAACTCCACTTTTTGACGACACATAACTATGTTGTAGTAAAAATTTTATCTTAACTTTATGATGGTATGAAAAAACAAGTAATATAGAAGAGGTTAGGTTAGGAAGAATAAAGGTTAACATAGGAAAATTAAAGGTTAGGTTAGAAAACTAAAAATTAGGTGGAACACTTACGGTAGTAGAAGAGATGGGTCGGCATACGGGGATGGAGGCTGGTTCCGAGGCAGAGGGCAGATTACTGGCCCTCAGGTGAATCACCATTACTAGGTGAATCACCATCACTGTCACTTACAGTTGTCAGGGCTTCCCTGACAAATCCCTCAAAGTCATCTTCACTGTCACTATCACTGGCTTGGGCTGGCTGTGGTGGGTTGCGGGCGAAGAAATCTGTTATGCTTTGCTGACGGCTGGCGTTGATGTTGTCGTGATACACCTTGATGTATGGCTCCATAGCCTGCACCAGCCAGGTATGGAAGACTTCATAGCGGTCATCATCATTGTCGCGGGAAAGGAAGGACTTCATTTTCTCTGCACACTCCATGGCACCCTTAATATCACTATGACTTAAACTGTGTTCTTCGGAGAATGACGCACCTTCATCCTCCTCTTCACTGACGTGTTCTTCCAACATCTCGTCGGCAGTCACTTCAGGATCTCTGATCACCTCCAGGATGTCGTCGTTGGTGGTCTCGGAGAAGCCTGGAACTGTAACAGTCTGCGCAGCTTCTCTGGCAAGGTCCACTGCTACTGCAACATTCTGAACCTCACCAGTCACAGATTGACTCCTCCTCTCACCTGGTATTCCGTGCAACACATGTCTCCATGCGTGACGAATTGTAGCAATAGACAGCTGATCCCATGACTCCACCAAGAAGTCCACAGCTTTCTTGATGTTAAATACTCTCCAGAATTGTTTGAACAGTATTTTTTGCTGTTCCAACTGTTGATCCTCATCTTCTTCGCTCTTGCTATCGGTGGTGGTGTCACTCAGGTTACGCAACTCTTCCCTGGTGTTGGTGTAGTCGTTCAGGAGCTGGAATTTTTTTGTTGAGAATGCGCTTTTACATTGCAGATTAACTCCTGGTCCATGGGCTGGATTAATGACATAGTGTTGGGAGAAAGGAAGACCACTTTTACGTTGGGGTGACGATCTAACAGTAGGGGCGAGTGTCCTGGTGCGTTGTCCAGCAGCAACAAAATATTGAATGGCACATTCTGTCGCTCACAGAATTTTTTTACATCGGGAACAAAACAGTCATCAAACCAGGAGAGGGACAGTGTAGAGAACATCCACGCCTTACGTGCGGTCAGCCAGTGGACATTTAGCTTGGTCATGTCCATGGTTTTGTAGGCGTGCAGCTTGCGTGCTGTGTGGATCACCGATAACTTGAGCTTACAGGTACCGGAGGCATTGGTGCTAAACAGGACGGTGATGCGTTCCTTCTGCATTTTCCGGCCCCGAATCCTGCTGGCATTCTTTACAACGAAGGACTTGGAAGGTAGCTTTTTCCAGAAAAGACCAGATTCGTCCATGTTAAACACCTGGTCGTCACTGTACTGTCCTTCCTCCATAATCTCACGTAAAAACGGAGGAAATTCCCGAGCCGCAGCACGATCAGCACTCGCTTCTTCACCACCAATGTTTATATTGGTGATCTTGTTCCGGATCTTAAACCTCTGTAACCACCCAGAGGAAGCATTAAAGGGTTTGGGCTCTGTAATTCCCATCTTTCGTGCCACTGCGATGTACAGTTCACGTGCGTAGTCCTTAACAGAGTGTGTGTCGACCACCATGTTCCGTCGCGCCTGACGCACCAAGTACCTCACAAGTAATTTTTCTGTCTTGAGAAGCACCTGGTTGTGAAAATACTTGATCATAGAAGCACCTGTAGACTTTGTGATCTTCATGTGCTCCTTTATCTTGGCTGCATCCTTCTTTATAGTCCGGATCGTAGATTCGTTCACACCATGCTGGAACGCCAAATCAACCTGCCTTGTTCCTTTCTCCAACTCTTGGATGATGGTATACTTCACCTCGTAGCTTAAGGAACGTCGTGTCTTCTTTGGCTTAGTGCCGCTGGGTCCAGGTAAGGAAAGGTTTCTCTCTGGGGGTGGTGGTCCGGCGGAAGCCATTTTACGGAACAATGGATGCGCGTTTACACGGAGTGGCCTTGAGGGATGAAACTGCCGCGGCTAGGTCAAGCGTCGTCTTTCCTCCCTCCCTCCCTCCCCCGGGTGGACACGTCATAATACTTTAAGCCAATTACAGCAGGCAGCAGAGGGGGGTAGGGATGCATGGCCAATCACAGGTCTGATACGTCATATGACGTCAGTGATAACGCAACAAAGACACACACTGCGCAACCTTACCGCGCCGCTTGCCCAAGCGGAGGGAGGAGGCGAGGAGTACAGGCAGGCAGGCGGGCAGGTGGGGCGAATCTAAAAATAGCGTCACGCCGGACACTCTCCGCGTAATGGGGTTCACGTACCGCGTAATTTGAGCACGTGAGGTTCTGGCAAGGCATCGCGTTAACGTGGAAACGCGGAATGCGGGACCGCGTAAAGTGAGGGTTAACTGTACAATTATTTCCCATAAACACCTAATGTACAAAATAGGGAAGAGGAGGAAAAAGAGAGAAAGTGATGCTGCTTAGATAAAGAAGACTCCCGAACACTTGAGTTATAACTAAGATAACAAAATAACTCTTGAGATATTCACCAGAAAGGACACCAACCTATGTAACACTGGCACAGGTTCTCGTGAGAGGTGGCCTGTGCAATAAGCAGTTCAACCTGTCTGTGCACATCCAGTGGCTCGTCGTGGCAAAAGTCTCGCCCGGTAAGTTTGTCACGGACCCTATTAACAATGGCCACCGCTTTCTTATTAAGAGCCTCCGAAGCACCGGAATCATCTCGCCCTAATTCCAGTTTCTTAGTTTGGGAACCGGCATGAATTGCTGATGATATAGGTGTGGCCTCCATTATTGGTGTGTGGACAGTGTCTGTTGCACTAACGGCACTACCGGCACTTTCACTATCACCAACCACTGAACGTTTACTTTTTGGCTGTGCATGATCCATCAAACGCCAGTTGAGCAACGGATCATGAACAAAGGCTTCCAGCATGGCCATTAGAGAGTCCTTGTTTCTACGGATTAAACTCATGACTGATTCGCATGTCATTCGGTAGGTACCATCAATGCCCGTCACCTCCATGGCATTGATGAGCATCCGGGTCAGACGGAAGGGTATTTTTTCAGGGAACTTTTCACGTGTCATGGCAACCTCAAAGCAGTCACCAAAATCAATATGAATGATCTTGCCTGACAACTGATCCAACATCAAGTTGGATGGATGACGGTCACCCAAACCCAGCACGTACCCTACCATTGACATAACAGCTAAGGAACGAGTATAGTTTGTGCGACGATCAAACCACACTTCTGAGGATGGACTCTTGAACCACAGAAGCCGGGCAAGATCATCCCCCTGGGTGTGCTCCAGAGCGTGTTCAAACACTTCAACTTTCTGCATGAGGGTTAGATGCTCCAGATCTTGAGCCATGCGCATCATTATTCTGTGCTCAATATTCAAGAGAATCTTCTTCTTTTCCCGCCAGTCTCTGATGAGAGCATGTAGAGTGTCGCAATGTGGCACCCACCCAATGAGACCAGAGTTGGTGGACAGCGGAATAACGGCAAAGCGCTGAATGGTCAGGTTGCGACGAAAAGTATCGGGATTGCTGATGAGCAACGTATTCACCAACCCAAAGAGCTGCATAACTCTTTCATCTTGTCGAAGGTCCTCGTGTCCCTTCAACAAAAAGACAAAGTCTCGGCCGTTACTTCCTCTGATACAAAGTTTACGAGGACGTTGTTTAGAAGACAAAACCTGCAGTGATGACTGAGCTTGGCTAATACATATGACGGGATTGTTAGGAGCATAAGACCCGGGAACAGCGATGTCAAGATCCCGACACTTGAGAAGCCTCGGCGAGACGGACTGTAGCTCTAGTGACGTAAGTTGGGGAAGCTGGCGAGAGATGCGACGGAACACATGGTAGTAGAGGTCCCATGCTTGGTTCAGCTCGCGTACATTTCCTGACCTCTGGTATCGACGACACCATTCTTGTGCTTCGTGTAGGTCTCTACCATAGGCCTGTGATAAACAAAATAATATAAATTATTATAATGCTATAATTCATCTTAATAACTACCAACAACTTCATGGGAAACACTTCAAATATAGTGACAGCACATTAAAGAGTCTCCCTCACAAACAAAGATTACACATGTACAGACTATCTTCCCACACAGAGTACAGTACAGTATATCTTAGGCTGATTTTCCATGTCTATCTGACTTAAAGTCTTACAATTATTCATAATCACGGTGAGTTGACTGACAGATATTATGTAGAGTGAGTGTAAGACAGATACTGACCTGGTTAAAGGACATCTCCTTCAGTGTCTGTGGTCCTCGCTCCATCATGGCATGAAGAGGCTCCAAGGTACGGAACATGCCCGATTCATTCCTCTCTCCAAAGTATAGTCGACTGGCCTCCTCTAGACCTTCGTGCCAAATTTCATGCCACAAAATTGCTACACGGATAAGCTCTTCTGATACCTGAAGATTGAATGTGTTATAGTGAATTTTTCATAAACTTTAAGGTAATGATTTAATGGTTAACTATCCAGTAAAAGTCTATGCATCATAAAGACACTTAAAAGTATGCCCCTGTATATTGCTTGCTATAAACAGATGAATCCTGTTATCGTATAACCCATCCCTATTCTTTCAAAAGCACAAGATTGGTAGCTCCAACAGAAATAAAGAAATATATCTGAGAAGAAAATGACATTCTGGAGTTCTGCCACTGACTGCTACCAATGCTGAGAACTGTCCCACCCATCCACCAAGACCTCTGGTAGTCACGGCTAACCTTCTCAAGCATGGAAAATGGCCATAAAATGGTGATGATGACGAGTGACAATGGCCACAAAACATTACACAAGACAACACTATACAGTACGTCTCACAGGATGAACCAAATCACAGTAGATGTACCGAAGACTGGACGAATATGTCACATAACTCTTTCATGGTCTGTAAGTGATGAGTTTTGACATAATAAGTATCCATATAAACATTAAATACAAAATAAAACCAACTCACTAAGCACATTTATCTTACCATCATGGCCTGCTGAACTAAATTGGCAGAATGTTCCCTCATGTTTTTTAGGATTTTCTCAGCAGCCTGTGACCGCGCTGCCACAGATGACTTGGCTGCTACAGTCAGGGGATATATGAGAGCCTGCACGAAGGAAGGATGGATAAAGTGAGTGATTTTTAAGGTGAAAAAAATAAAAACACTTTGGGTAAATAAACCATCAAATATGAAAGGTCTGATTCACAACTAAACACCAACATCAGAACACTCAACACCTCAGGACTAACACAGTCTCTAGCCCATTTACTATAAGCAACAGGTTATCATACAAAAACCCTGACATTTAATATTAAGGTGATGCTATATTGGTTACCTGGGGGTGGTGCTTGCCAATGTCCATCAACAACTGGTGGATCAGCTTCCCTACCAGCGTACGAGGTGTGTCAATCCTTGCTATTAACTGTGGTATAACCTGTGGTAAAGAGAGACAATAATGGTGACTGACCTTTGACCCCTGTGGCTGTGACCCCTCTAAACATCAAGCACATTTTAAGGGATAATGATATCTAATATATCTCAGAATTGAATCGCCTAGAAATGTAAAGAAGTATGTTGTTATAGAATTGTTTTGATGTTTCATTTTCAGGCGTTTGTAAGAGAATGATGAATATATACAGATATATTAGAAATTTACAAATTTTAAGGTGAAATATGAATTTACTTTATGTTAAACTGGTGACCCGTGAATTGTGTCCAGTATTACATGTTTAGGTTTAGGCCAGTACCATTATCATATGAACCATCTCATATATAATGGGTAGTCTAAGATATAAATTCCTATGGAAATGTTAAGTAATGCCTGAAGTTATATTTTCTGTTGTACAAAACTTGAAATCACCTTCACAGAATCTTTGTCATTACACATTTCCTAATAAAGATGCGTCACTGGTTTCCAAACATGACGTGACCAAACTTAAAGAAGTGTCTACAGTATAAGAAAAAGTTGTGTGTCTTATAACTAGTAACCACGTTTATTCTGTTCATATCTGACTACCAAGTACACTTTCGACCTACCTGCAGCCAAGTGTCGATCTGGATAGTCTTGAGGCCATCAACCAAAGCCTCATAGACTCCAGGCTGATGACCGTGCTCAAACCAGACGGTGAGAAGTCGCAGTGTGTCCTGGAGGCTGTTGCCGTCACTCAGTGATATAGATCGAATGAAACCTTTCACTGCTGCCACGGTGAAGTCTCCAGCTGATTTCTAGAACAGAAATATTTTTTAGTTCATTTGTGAAAAATTTCTCTCAAAATTAATTCAGATTATATTTATAATGTGTTAAAATTACTTAAAACTATTTTAGTATACGAATAACCATTTCTTTACAGTACACCTGAAAAACTTCATTAATCATGGAACTTGGAAAATCCAGTTCCTGTCAGGCCCATTCATCATCATCATCCACACTCTCGAGGGAAAATGTAGAATCATCCTGTCTTCATTTTTGCTGACAAAACACAAAGCCCAGGTGGCAGCACACAAGGATCCTAGAGTTCTTTGGCACAACACCCAACTGTATACAGTACACTTATCAACTGTCCTTTTACTGCCATTCCTTCATTCTAGTTACTATGGCCCCCCAAAAATCCATCAAGTTTACCTCTGTCACTTCAAACATTCCAGAATTCTCTCACCTTCTTCTTACTAGGAGTGCCTGATTCCTCCCCACTGCTGTCTGACTTCACAATTAAGTCATTCTTGTTCTTGTAGAAAAGTATGGCCTCGAAATTCATGTAAGCGTAAGCATGCCAGGCCTTGTAACAGGACTCGTCTGTTTCCTTGGCCAGAGTGTAGTAGCTGAGGATCTGACTGATGTTCTCCTCATTAAGGCCATGAAGTTGTTCATACCTGAAATACAAAGAGGACGGTACCTCAATATTATAACATGATGATTTAACAGGCAAAGGGTAAAAGTGATGGTTCAACTTTGTGGTGCAACTTAGAATTGAGGTCAAACTTTTTTTGCATAAATTATGTCCAAAACTCAAACTGCAAATATGGATTCTGTAAAGCACAGTATCTGTCTTCTCTGCTGGCTAAGCATGGCCACAATTCTCAAGATAACGTTGAAATGTGACATAAAGGCATACATGCACCCCAGAAGTGTCCTAAAGGTGTAATTATTTGGGTTGACAAAGTGGAAGAAAGACATTCCGCCCAAATGAAAAATTAGATTTAAAAATTATCATAAAACAAAAATATCAGGAACAGATTTTTTTAAATGAGATGTTACTGAAATATGGAAAAATCTTAAAGCTTGGTAAATCGAGGTATACCTGTATATCAACTGACTAGTAGGTTAACTTACTGCTGAATAAATCAATTAACTACCAACAATGAGACAATTTACATTTTGGATTATAATTTAGAAAATAAATAATTTCCCAAGACTCACCATTCACCCAGCTTGAGGTAGACCCTTGATACCAACTTGCGCAGCTTATTATTGTCTCCATTCTGACCAACAACAACGGCTGGTGCCAAGTATTGCAGGAATTTCTGCAACCGACTGCAAGAGACCGGATTAGTGCAGTGTACCTGACTCTTGTTGATGGAAACTACTTACATGATATATAAGAGGCCATACCACTAGTTCAAAGTCGACGTGGAATTAATTTTCAAGCCCAGACACACACGACATTATAAACATTTTATAAGTCAACTTTGAACCACTGGTATGACTGCTAAAATTACTAAAAAAATAACCTACAATAAGAAAGGACAAGTTTACCCTATTAGACTCACACATTAAATGTCTCTACGACTAAATATCTGACTCGCAAATTATTAATCATTTCTATTTATTCCCTTTCTTGCCAATAACATATAAAAAGTACCACATTTGCATATTTCACGATTAACTGACAATTCACTGTACATACCCATAAGCCTCCTGGCGCCTATTGTGATACGTGTAGATGTGTTTGCAGTACTGGTAAGTCACATGCGGATGGGTGGCTGGAAGTGTTTGAGTGGGATTAGTGGACGGATCACACCCTAGGAGTCGCACCAGAGTTTTGTGAGACAGTGCAAGGCGACCTGATTTGCGACAGAGAGAGGCAAACTTCAGCCAAGGCCTCATGTCTTCCTGGGGGCTGACAACCAGGGAGCGCACTTGGAGTATTTTCTGCCAATCTTCCACGACACGTTGACAACCCTAAAATAATATAATCATATTAATGAGAGAATTCAGTTTAGTACTCAAAAAAGGGTTCATTTATATTATTGTCACTGTTTTGAAAATGCAGTGACATGAATACATCTAAAACAAGAGAGACAACATGGCATTTAGCTTCCAAATACAGTATCCTCCCTACTAGTGCCCAGCTGTCACCTACATGAGATGAGATGAATGCACCAAGACTCACAAAAAACTAAATAATATAACTTAATAGATAAAATAAATAAGAATGATTGAACATAATGAATAAGTAACAATATTGTCAATTAAAATGTTTACAGAAGGTGAGAAAACTGTAGCAACAACTAAACACTGGATGGGACTTGACCATAAGAAAGTGACAAATCCTAGAACAATGTGGAAATGCCATGAACTTGTCTTAATATTGAATCTCACTCAAAAAACATTTCTCACCTGATTCTACAACAAGATTCTTCAAAGTGCTATAATATTCATCCAATGGGAAAAACATATGTTAATTTGTGAGGAAATAAACTAAGAGATGAAGAAAATTTATACCTAAAACAATATTGGGGGGAACTGGCTTGTGTGTGATTCTGCAAACCAAAATGGAAATGATGAACAAGATCAATGTTTCTTTGGAGGCTGAGCTTAAAACTGACCTGCAGTCTTTCCCACCAGATCTGGGTGATGGGTTGTTTCCTCTCAGGCACTAACTTGTACTGTATAACCTCTTCCAGCTCCGCCAGCATCTGCACGGCCACCATGGCATTGTACGCTCGCTGGTAACTCTCCCCCACCATGGCTGTCAGCTCTGTGTCCAACAGGTCTCGGGCAGAGTCGATTAACTGTGGATTTTTCACATGTTTGGTGATAATAATAATAAATCACACACAACAGTAACATCAACAAAAAATTCAAGACAGTGAAGATATATCTTATTTTTATATTATACTATGCAATACTCATTATGTACAGTGTGTTAACAATGGAAAACAATTTGCCAATGAAAAGCAATATTTTTAATGGCCTAAAAACAAAAATTGTGTGTTTTGTATAACATGAATATCAGTAGTTATCTTGAGGAGTCATTTTTTCAATATATGACAGCTTCTGAAATATGCCTCATTATAAGTATTGTAGTGAGGTGCATGACTCCCCATACACTGCCATTGTGACCGAGTCTTGTTTATTCTTCAAGTTTTATAATAAAAAGTAGAAAACTTTAAGAACTTCAAGAGTATGTATTACAAACTGGCTAACCTTGCTTCTTATTATCTAAAAATTTCAGAGAAATCGAAACTTCTCAAAAAAAAAATTGTCTCGGATGTTCTTAAATTCCAGCTTGGAGTTCCCCCAACATCTTTATTTTGGTTCATTCGATGTTCAAGTCAACAAGGAATAATGACAACATGTAAACATTAATAAGTCAAACTGACCTGCTGTGCCACATGATACTGGTCTTTGTGCACGGCAAGAACAGCACGGTAGAAGGCCCCCTCCTGTGTGTCTCGAGGGATGAACTTGGCATAGTCCTCCATCATGGTCCACTCACCCATCGCCCAAGCTGACGCTGCCGCCACACGTGACATTTGACCGCGGAACTCATTTGGCATGGAGCCTCCCCATCGATCACAGGCCACAGTGTACAGCTCTCCCCTACACCATAAATAAACAGCATAAATATCCAGGTAGCACAGGACAATATACACTCAGGTAACATGAGAAGGAATAAACTTATATACAGTAAGTTCTCTATTGACTTCATGGATGAGTTCCTAGAAAATGCAGCATTAGGCAAAACGACATAAAATAGTGAGGATGATGAAAGAGAATCAACTACATATGATAATGACTGAAAGAAAAAAAAATCCTCGCATTACTTACCATTCCCCAAGAGCTTCCAGACACCTCATCTGTCCAAGAACTAAATCGAGGTCATCAGGTCTTGTCTCTAACTTAGTCTGGTATGCTTGAAGTGCCTGGTCCCAGTCGTGCAGCTTCTCATGCCAGCGCTCCTGAACCTTCATATCTGTGCGGTTGTTCTTACGGGCGTACTCCAAGAGACCTGCGGGAAAAATAAAAAATAAATCTCTGAAACTTACAAAATATGAGCCACGTATTCCTGGAAAATAAATTATATTGAGTCTAAAAGCACGATAAATCAAATACCAGACGTTATATTTTGTTATTTAGTGTTACAGGTTTAATTTCTCTACTTTGTTGTGTTTATACAGTTTCCTTTCCTTGCCGTGTATCCTTCAATCAAACACAAGGCTGGAAAAACAACCCCACTTTACCTGCAGCAGCTTCTTTCTGGCCCAACTTGTTATTGATGGAGATAAGATGCTCCAAAACTTCAGACGTGGGGCCCTTGTGGAACTCTTCCTCCTTATAGTGCAGGGCTTTCGCATAGGCACGACACTCCATAGCCTTCTGGCCCAGCAGTGTAAGTTCTAGAGGCAAAGGACCCTGAGAGAATAAAGAATTACTGTGATAAATCAAATACATACATAGATTTAGGTTTCATGGTAGCAAAGGAAACACAAGCGGACGTCGGGACTTTAACTCCTATGACACTCCCATCTGACCAAATGAGTCATCGTGTTCACTCTCATACAACTGCTGCTTTGAACTAAATTGTGAAACCTTTTAAGTGAATCATTTCCTCCCCCCCTTTGGAATTCTGGTACACTTCATCCCTTTCTATCAAGTTAAATAATGTTATCACCAACAGAGGCACTACTTATGTATGTCTTTAACGACTCACTTTATCACAATGTTCCATAAACTCCGCCAGGTTGAGGAGGGTCTGGGTAATCTCGGGTATATCCTGGGAGGTGAGCGCCTGACGGAGAGACTGTAAGAGGTCGTCCTGGAGACTCTCGTTCAGCTCACTCCAGCACGATACAAAGGCTGCGTTGAACAGGTCACGTGACAGCTGCACGTACGTTGAGGCCACAGAATAACACGATCTAGAAATAGGACAAATACATCAAATAATTTCCCATTACAAATCTTAAGCATTAATCAGCCATGAAATGAATCAATAACCCATCATGTTTGTCAACTGTAGGGCAAATTAGGTTAGGGTATGTTAGCATTAAGGTGGTTAATCTTTATGTGAGATAAGTTTGGGTGTCTAATCTTCAGACGATCCCGAGTGCATGCACATACGCACGCATGCACACACGTACACACTCAACTCCATCATCACTCTTACTGCTGTGACATCCTCATAAACAGTACACTTCTAAATAAAAATCTTCAGTATGACCAAATAATTCAAGAACTTTTCTAAGAACTTTCCACCTCAAGACATTTTCTTTTCAAGGGTTTTCCAGGCTTTGAAAATTGTCTCATAAAAATTATAGTACCTCAACCACCTCAAAAGCCAGTACACATTCTATCTTTATCAACTGATGGAGGCAACAAGAGTATGGTGTCTATATAAAACTCTGTATATCTTTCCCAGAACCCTAACCTTAGTGCTGGGGACGGTGACGCCTTCATCAATTCAATGCTGAAGCGTCTGAGCCATTCCAGCCAGTCATCCTTGCTGACCAGTCGGGTGAAGAGCCACGCTCGCTGGAGAGCCTGTACACCAACTGTGACCTGCAGTGGGTGATATTACATTAATTAGTCAGATTCTTTGCCAAATATCTTTAGTTAATAGACTATCAACTGTGACTTAAAAGAGCTAAATATGAAGACACATGAAGCCTATCCTCTATTATGAAGATGTGGCTCACTATCCCATAAAGACAGAGTTTTAAGCAGATGTCGATCGGGTCGGGGAATGCACACAAGCGGAATAGAAGTTTACTGGACAAATATACAAGCTCTATGACATGACGCATACATCTTACCAAAGCCATCATGAACAAAATAAGTCTTTCGTAGTGTAGAGTTTCCAGGCGTCACCTGACAAAGCTCACCTTTTTGATGGTGGCCGAGTCTGCCTCCAGGTGGTCATCCCTGGTCTTTGGCCACCTGGAGCGCTGATGGGCAAGTAGGATGGTCATCTCATCCTCGGATATTGTCAGCCCCTGCAAGCGAGCGAGAGAGAGACGTTAGTATAAGAAAATAACAATATCATGAAACCCGGTGATGACACGCACTCCACCTGATGAATAATTATGGTAACTCCTCAGATAATTTAGGATGAATTCAATGTACCACAGTTTTTTCCTCTTAACTGTATTACAGAACTAAGAGTGTTAACTTTAGTGGCTGTAATGTGTCCAGGTCCTAGCAGAACCTAGAGACCTAGGGTACATTCCAAGACCAGGCACTTAAGTAAGAAAGACAGCATCAATAGATTTTTACTTTTGCTGTCCACATATAGAATTAAAAGTTTTAAAAGGAAAAAAATAGATATCTTGATCTAATTGGATAAAGTCACACTTCTATATATTCTAATTAGCAATATATGACAAGTGCACAGACAACTAATATGTACCATCACTATTTTTAAGTCACTTTTATATCTTTTAGCAGTGAAAGAACATGTACCTGTGACTATCAACTCTCTGAAAAGACCCTATCCATAAACTTTTAATTCCTTCACAATATAACTGAGTGTAACAGTCAAGAGCGCCTGCCCGCCCGCACGCACACGCACACACACACACACACACAGAGCTTCATAAGAAACTACAACATACAATTCACCAGCTACTGAAGTAAATTGTACTGTAACAAATTATTGATCATTTTCTTCAATTACAAAGGATGAAGGAATCTCTCAACTTACCCTCACCACCTTAGCAACGAGAATGTCATATCTAGGGTGATTGATCTTGTGTTTGGTTGTGATGCGGTGCACGACCGGTATGAAGCACTCATATGTCCGGCCTAGCTGAGTCGCGAGGGCACACAGCACATCCATAGCTTTGAGACGTAATTCTGGGCTTGTGTCGAGAGTTTGCAGCTGAGACAACATCATAACAGTAAGGCAAGTACATACATACAGAAATAAATAAATAAATAATAATTACAACATCTCAAGAGCATTTGTACAATGCTGCTGTGAACATTCAATTTCCACCAATTATTTTTCACTCTGCACTTAATGAGATAAAAGATTGAGGTACTGCATCACCCAATAACATGTACACAAACTTCCTTCTATAGATGAATCACCTGTAATTCTTTTCATCTATTGTATGTACACCAAGACAAATTATCAAGCTTACCAATGGGTGAATAATCGTGGAGGTGTAGTCAGACAGGTCGAGATAATCGGCAAAATGGTCCACAGTTTCCAGAGCGCTGCGACGAACAGACAGAGGCACATCTTGGGCATCAAAGAGTTTAACAATATGAGGGAGAATCATGTGTAGGAACTCCTCAAGGGTGGCACCAAACTTCTGGAATGCTAAAAGCAACTGTGGAACAAAAAATAAATAAATAAATTACAATGGTACAGTGTATTGTGTATGGTCAGACAGTTCAACAGAGACTTCCCTCCATGTTGTGGTGGGAATGGTCAGTAAACACCAGTCAGAACCTCTTAAATCTATAAGACCTGTTCTCCATCTCACTAAAGAGGAGATCTATTAAAATTACAGTAAAATCTTGAATTCTGAAGAAGATACAAGTTAAGAAAGTGAAACAGGCGATGATATAAAGTTCTGTGTATTTGATGATTCGGGTACAAATGTTGACAAATTAATCCCCGATCCAGGAAAAGACGCACAGGCATCATATTTACTTACCCATCAAATTTGTACTGAACCTCAACATAAATAAACTTCAAACAGGTGTAAGAAAACCAAATAAAGAAAGATTGATAGATTGATAGTGGAAATAACATCCCTGGTGGTGCAATAGCTTAGATTAAGTTAGGTGAGGTTAGGTCAGGAAAGGTCAGGTTATGTTATGTTCGGTCAGGTTAGGTTATGTTAGATTAGGTTAGGTTAGATTAGGTTACGATAGGTTAGGTTAGGTTACGATAAGTTAGGTTAAATTAGGTCAGGTTAGGGTAAATCAACCTCACCTTTGCAGTCACTTGCTTCTCTTTAGAGTCATTGATACAAGACTTCAGTATCATGGGTATAAGTTCCTTTAAGTATATCTTGAACTCTGACCCCACAGCCATGGCAATGCTCTCCACCACAGTGATGATCGTGATGGTCGTCTCCAGCTTACCACCCGTCACCCAGAACTCCTGCAACGGCGGTAAACTCAATTAAAGAGTAATTCATCGATATATTCTTGCATTCATGATAGAAGGTCCATCATCATCATTGTATTGTCATCATTATCATCATCATCATCATCATTGTATTGTCATCATTATCATCATCATCATCATCATTGTATTGTCATCATTATCATCATCATCATCATCATTGTATTGTCATCATTATCATCATCCTCATCTTCACCCAAGTCAAAAATGTAAGTGATTTTGGGGTACATGAGAAGTATTAGTTTTGTGCGCCTCTTGAAGCCCACAAACCTCTACCTATACCTCAAGGGGTCGGAAGAGCTACACCAAAGTCTGAATCGGTGGTGTGTCATAAATACCAGATGATTTGTAGTGTTACTTCTATAATTTGTCTCAGTTGTGTGCATGTGATGTGTTGGTTATATTAAATGTTTCAAAGTTAACCCCTGGTGCTGGATAACAAGTATAGGGGTGATATTTTGTGATCTGTTCATTATATTTGTCCTTTTAACCCTTTCATTATGGGGACGTGGGCCAGTTTTAATATTTTATATGGATAAGGTCGCACGATTTTATTCAGCAGAGACCCACCCTCCGTACATGAGTGGTTAAGTGTGTCCATAAGTCACAAAATGCCTTAAACAGCGACACATCACAGAAAATGTCACTATTTCACATACTAATTATTAAGACAAGTTATAACATGAAAGAGTTAAGGATGAGGAAACACTTTATAAAGACACACATGGCGGCAGAGTCTATGTTTGTTCCCAGCCACCAGCAGTCTAGTGGGCACAGAGTTGTAAGTGTGTTAAAAAATATATACATCAGAATAACATGCTTATACCTCCTTGCTTACGGTCCTTGAGTAGACGACATTCATCCATTAATTCTTTAAAGTTTCATGAAAGAGATTGACTCAAGACTTCCACAGTGCCTCAATACTAGTCCAAAATATAATGCACATCTACCACTACTTGTGTCTAACCTTGACCACACAACAACAAAGACTTAAGCACTTTCATCACGACCGACCTTTAAGACCTCAATGATGTCATACAAGTAGTTCCAAATGTGCTGCTTAACAATGCCGATAAGCATAGCCAGTTGTTGAAACAGATAGTCCCTGAAATTGGCATCTGACGTTCTGATAACAATGAGGAGAGAAGGGATCACTTGAGCCAGGTATGGGACTCCCTTCACACCCAGTGACTTGAAGATGAATGTGATGGCCTGAAAAGAAAATATACACATGAAATCCAAAACAAGAAAATTATAAATGTTTTTTAATTTACTTCACAACACCTATTGTAATATTTTCCCACTGTCCAGCACATGGCCACTACAGCCCTGTTCCTTAACACTCTTATAGACAAACACTCCCTCACCTCCCCCTCAACTCAGTCTCCCCTGGCCTCCCCCTCACCTCAACTCACTATTGCCCAACTTTTCAACATCATCACAAAACTTACTACACAGAGTACACAGAAAGTGCTGCTATAGAAAAGGTACTTCAATGCACACAGTTAAAAGTGAAGATGGTAAGTACAGCAAGTATAAAACAGTACTGGAGTGAATTAAGATCACATATTTAAGGAACACCAGTATTAAAGTTGAAGAATTAAAAGTAAAATATACAAAGACAGAGTGAAGGTTAATGTTTCATCACGAGAGGACTCCAGTCATGAGCTGAGGTACAGTACTGGCAGTGGAGGAAAGTTTTGTTGTGAACTAATCTGCTACCTCACTGGAGAAGACCCATAGCATGTAGACAGATGGAGAGACAAATAATTGATACAGATTTCTCTTAGTAGTCTTCAGTAACCAATAAATAACCTTACCTCTACTCAAAAAGAAATTATTCATTCATTCCATAATTTAACGAGCAATATATCTGAAAACGTAATATGGGTCGGCCCAAAAAAATACTTCCACTTATTCACGAGAGATGTGCCTGGTTTCAACTCACCCGGACGACCTCATTGTGGTGTTGGGCCAGAGCTGGGTCTTTGATCACCTTGAGGAGCATGGCAATGGCACAGGCTGGGTAGAACTCCTCCAGGGACGAGTAGTTGAGGTTCACCAGCATCTCACTCGTCCCTAAATCTGACAAAAACAACAAAATCAGACATATTTCTAACACATCAATGGAGAGGACTTAAGATTTTTCAGTGTTGTTTAAGAACTGTAAATACTCTAGTCAATGAAAATTAAATACAATAGTAATTAGTGAAACTCAATTACCACATTAAGTATTCATTAAGGTACAGACAGTGATAACCCTGACCTGGGTATTAAGCACCTCTTTAGAGACACGACCCAACTGATCTCCCATGTTAAAGCTTATCATTCACCACTGTTGATTTTTATCATTTATGTTCACTAAAACTATCTTTAATATCAGCTGGGGTTGAGTTGGGTTTTGTTAGGTTAGGTTAGGCCAGGATATAATCAATGATATCAAATGCCCGGCAAAACCCTTTACCAGCAGTGAGATCGTCATTCTTGGCCTCAGTGATGGAGATGACCGCCACTCCTGTGTCTTCCTGAATCTTGATCATCCCGACATTCATCTTATGCTTGTAAGGGTCCAGCGCTCCCAGCAGACCCAACACCCGGATGGTCTCCCGTCTGTAACACAAGACAATGAGAAAAACACAACACTGGGGTGACGTATTCTATCTGTTTACACGTTAACTGTACTGTACCTTCACTCTTAATATATCGAGCGGGACAAATAAGTTTTACAAGAAGTGAGATTGTCGTTCTTTGCCAGGTTAGGTTAGGTCGAGTCAGATCAAGCCAGGTTAGGTTATAATCACCCTACTTAATCAATGTTAGTTTAGGGAGCAAGAAGTTAAGCGTGTGATCATCTATCGTTATAAAATTACATCGTTGAGCAAAATTATATCCTCTTATACCATGGTGACTCTTGCTAAGGAAACTATCCCCATAGATGTGGTCGGGGAACACCTGATACGATGACTCACAGGGCACCAAGGGCTAACAACTGAAGGGGGAGGAACTTCTACTTGGTCTTAGTTCCAGCCACCCACAGATCAAAGGAGAAAAAGGCACGGAGGTGTGAGCGAGAGATGGGAATAAAGAGAGGGAATAAAGAGAGAAAGCAAGAGAGAAAGAGGAAAAATGGAAAAATAAAAAGAAGGAAGAGAGCAAAGAAAGAATGAGAACAAAAGCAAGACAATGAAAGGAAGAAGGAAAGAAAAAAGAAAGATGAAATGAGCTAAAGAGAGCAAAAGGAAGACAAAGAAAGGTAAAGCAAGAGAGAACGAGAAAAAAATAACCTGAAGAACGATTTACCTAACAGCCGGTTGTTGTTCAGTCTTGAGGAAGGAGAGCAGCACGTCCAGGAGGGTGGGGTGCTGGGTGTAAGGGTGGACCACGTAGCCAGTGTTCTCCACCAGCTGGCCAAGGGTCCACAGGGCCACCCTCCTCTTCCACCCAGACGTGCCATCGCCAAGCATCTCCAGCAACAGGGGCATGAGCTCTATCAACCACTTCTGCATCTCTCCTCCACTCACCTGAAGGAATATTAGCATTACAGTTTACTTATTATCTTTATTAGTAGTATTTATGACTTTACCTGCAGCATCATTAACAGGTTAGGTCAGGTCAGGTTAGGTTACAGTAAGTCAAGTTAGGTTTAGGTTAGGTCAGATTACATCAGGTCATGTCAGGTTTAAGCCTTTGTAAATAATGTCGTTTTTCTCTCCAGGTAACCAGAGCATCTTAGAAATTAATCATCTTAATTCTTTAAACTTTTAGTATTATTTTATTTTCTGAACACCAAAACTTTTCCATACACAAAATATCAACATCAATGCATACATTAAAAAATATACCAAAATATCCAACATATTATTAAAAACCGAGAACTGGAGATGACGATGAAATAAAAATAAAAACAAAAAAGTTAAAAATATAAATTCTAAATGCCGCTGGGAGAGTACCTGAGCCAGATCCCCAATAGCCATGAGGACACACATGGTGACGGCAGGGTTGGGATCCTGGTCCTTCAACTTAGGGACCAACACGGACATGATGGCCTGAACAAACTGCCGCATGAACCTTGGAGCGTTGCCTATCAGGTGGCCCAACATGTGTGCGCTCAGCTCTCTGTTGCGTCCTATCCCACTGTAGTCCAGTTCGTCGAGAATCTGTTAACGATACAAAAAAATGATCAGTTGGTTACCATAAATGAATATAAATCTATCCATAGTACCAGGTAAGTAAAGTATCTCAAAAAAAATATCTATACAAAATAGTGTTGAAAATATACGACAACAGATGAAGGATTCTGACAACCTAACCGAGATAACAGGGAGTGGCGGTGTTCATTCTGAAATTCATAGACACCTCCCCCCCCCCCCCACCACCGGGTAGAGATAGTCAATAGGTCGATAATGGTGTAGGTGGCGACTTGAAAATGGCATTAGGGGTTTTATCTATCACGTGGGAAGAGCCTCAGATACAACTGGCTCTTACTATCAGGAGAAACTTTGAATAAGAATGTAAACTAAAATCAACTAAAAAAAAATCAGTGTAAAATTTGTTCTTGTTTCTATAAGGGGGAGTGAGACGAGACACGAATCCCTATACCTTAAGTAATGCTTTCCTTAGCAGAGGGTGGACATAGGCCGGGTTAATAGCAGACAAGCGGCCGAGTATGGATATGGCATGTTCTCGTATCTCAAAGACTTCATCACTAAGAGCATATATGAGAGCGTTGAGGTTTTCTGGTTGAGCGAGATGACTGTCAAAACTCTCATCCAGAGACGCCAAGACACACAGACGCACATCAGGATCTGAGGAGATAAAAATACATTATATTAAAGAGGTTTCTTTCAGCTTACATAGGTTTGTCAACAAACAGTAGATCAGAACACAAAAATATAAAACTAAAATTCATATTGTACAGTGCAGAGCCTCACACACCTCTCCCTTAATCCTTCCATCTTGTTGTCTAGTCTGTAAATATTCTTATGGCTATACACACTATTAAGTCTCCCCAAACTTCTCTCTGTATTTACTCAAAATAAAAGATAATTATCTTTCCCAAAACTTAACTGTTCTGATATAATTATTATTTTCCATTTCTGACTTTTAATTTCTTTACCTATTTATCAAAACAAGATGTAACGTTTCCTTCATGATAACCGAAAGGACTTAAAACAGACTCTTGGTGAACACAGTATCAGTGAAAATCTTAATGAGTTATGAACCTGCTGAGCTGACCTAAACATGAGTTTAACACGAGTTAAACTGCCTGTATACTAGTACAAACAAAGTCACTTACCCATATCAGTAACACAGACCCATAGAACTTTGCTGACAATATTGAAGATGATGTGATTCCGACTCTGTGAATTGCGTCGACCGAGAGAAGCAAAGGTTGGTCTCAGGAGGTGACAGCAGGTCCGCACTCCCTCCAAACGAACTTCCCGGTGTTCACTGCTCAGGTAATGGTCAGCCACGTGCCTCACAAACTGCATCAGTGATTGTCCTACAGAGAAAAAAAAAGTTAATATACAAATCTTTATCAGACATCATGGGGAGAAACATAATATATCAACCCATATCGCAGACATCATGGGCCAATCACTTTAAATGTCAGTCACTGTGGAAGCTGAGGATTCATTTAGTATCATAATGTCATCATCGTTTTACGGCCACTTTCCACGCTTGCACGAGTTAGCCGTTCTATATATGTGTGGGTAATTCTTGGCATTCTGTTCCTCTCTAACTGTCCTACCCACCCACCCAGAGGTAAGCCAAGAATGACAGTAAAGACAGTAGCTAAAGAACTGATGAGAGAAGATGCAAGAGACTGCACAGTGTGGAGAGTTGACATTAGGAAATCACATTCTTAAACTTTACAAATAGAATGAGTGATGGTTATGTGGCTGCCTATGACCTTCTGGTTTACAAATATTTATGTATATATTTCATTTAACTTAGATTTTAAGAATATGAAGAGTTAATAACAGAAATGTAAAAAGTTGCTGGGGAATCAAATACCAAAACTTTAGGATCATAACCATGAAAATTCTATATTAAAACTCTGGGACGTCAGAAGTAGTTAGTTAGGTCATTTCTCCTATTGTTCAACATGAGTGGTGACGTGTGACTCACCTGTGCCCTCAAAGTCAAATGAGCCGAGAGTCCTGAGAGCCAGGACAATACTGGCTGTGTCGTGGTGATCGGGCGATGGCGGGAGTGGAGGGGCACCGTGTCGGTGTGGGGCAGACCGATGCATCAAGACCTGAGACAACATCCTCAGCAGTCCCTCGGCAATATCTCGCTGGTGGTGAAGAACATAACATAAGTGATACTGATCGACTTACGAATAAATTCAACCGGCATCACAAGACCTCAAATTATATGAAAAACAAACCAAATACCAAAATATTCTATAAATGAAAACAAAATTAAGCCAAAAAAATGGAGGAGTGATCACAATATCCTGCTTCCTGGTAGACTCCAAGATCAAGACAACTTACTTCACCCAAAAAATTAACTAAAAAAAAATAAAATCAATTAGTTCTTCCGAGACAACACACACGGTATTGTACCTTGAGTTGAGGAATTTCCGTGGCCAGTTCCTGAAGAGCGAGGGTCAAGGGGGGAGACAAACCCGTCGCCATCATGGGTTCAAGAAGTTCTTTCACATCGTTGCGCACGGCTCCCTCCACCCCCCGCGCCACCAGGCTCACACAGACATACACGGCCGGCTCTACCACGCGCTTCTTACTTGGTGTATCCTATTAGGGTTAAACTTAGGTGAATGCTACGAACAAGTAAACAATGAGAGTGCATGAACAAAAAAATAAGATAAAACATTGTAATATATAAAATCAATGTTCTTGAGGATTAAATCTATCTGGGAAAGAAGAAGAAAAAAGAAAAAATGAACAGAAAGAAGAAAAAGAAGGAAATAAAGAAACAGAGAGAGAGAGAGAGAAAGAGGATCAGTTTTAGATACTGTATCCCCTATGGAGAACTCTTGGGCATTCATGATGATTATATTAGAAGTACGAATTAAACAAGAGAACAGAGATTAAACAAGAGAACGGAGATTAAACCAGAGAACAGAGACCTCAACTACTGTATTCACTCATTAAGCCTGGGAGGTTGGAGAAGAAAAATATAATCCACTTCTCACAAAACAAAAAGAGAAACCTACATGCAACAGACATTCTTTCTCCATGTAAACTGTTAGATGGAGGTTTCACATCTAACAGACCCTCAGCATAATGGACTTTCCCTCTCAATATATCTAGTGTTTGTGATCTTCTCACGTCAAGTCACGTTACTCACAAGACTCATATTCACCTTAGTGGGAAGCGATGCCTTGATGACTTCCATGATCTTTGGTAAGTACTTCTTGATGGCAGGACCTACAGCCACCGCCAGGAGGCCCAGAGTGACGAAGGCCGCGGGACGCTCCTTGTCTCGGCCCCTCAGGCACCCCAGCAGGTAGGTCATCGTCCCAGAGAGGTAACTGTTCCATGAGAAAAGTAACAGCAGGGTTAATGTATCTTCACACTGCAATTACTTCTCGTTCTTTTAAGTTCAGAATTATTGTGACATTATTTACTGATATGTTCTTATAGTTAACAATGAGGTATTTTATTGTAAGGACAAAGACTGTTAGTGAACTGTGTCATCAGGTTTAGTTACAGCCAAGTGATTCATATTATTTCTCTATGTCAGACTCATCAACAAATATGACAATTTTATTCACAAAGAACAAATTCCAAATTACCTGAAAATAAATATAATTTAATTACATCAGATTTACTGGATTTTATTGAAAACAAAATTTTCATCTTACAGAAAAAGAAGAAGAAAATTTCATGCATCTAATTTGGACAAACGAGAAATATGAAGAACTGATCCTGAAATTCCATTTTATGACCGAGTGTAGGAAGAAAGACTCATGAAAATCCCAGGAAGAGTCTGAGGATCTGGAACTCTGTGAGCCTTAAACTACGACAATCATGGCTACTGTGATGCTCAGCCAACCCTTTTGTAACACTTTAGCCCTTAAAACAACGTCTGAACACCAGAATCACCAATGGCAGCTGACAGGTGATAAGTAGTTAACACACAAAATTACGTGCAGCCAGAGACCAGGACTGCAGGACCATCCTCACCTCCAGCCAACCCCTGAGGAAACCCCAGGGTAGAAGAAGGAATCCGATGTCATTCTTTCCAGGTCTGGTCATAAGAATTTCTAGATGAATCCTTCCTTCATGACCTAACATCTGTATCAGAGGACTGCAGCCACAGGAAGGGAAACAACAAAAGATAATTTCTGAGTGTTGTATAATAATAACCGACTCATAAGAGAAGTTTGCCCTATAAAACATTAGAAATCGGGTAACAGGACTAACCATATCAACTCCCCTCCCCCCACCACAAATCTCTCCAGTGTTATTGTGTAAATGTTGTGTGAACATACTCGTAACCAGTGTCCTGTCGATGCTCTGGGGCCACTTGTTTAAAAGTCCCATCACGGTCCACAACAAGGTTATAAAATATTGAGAACTTGAACATGACACCACTTGTCTACCCCACTCCACATCAAATAAGATAAATGAGTCACGAAGAAAAACAAGACTTCTTAAACCAAAAAGAAACTATTTATGTAATCTTCTCTTAGATCTGTTTCTGTGTCAAGATCTCATGAAGGAGAAACAAAAGTCCGACTCAATCTGTCCTGATTAATGAAAATGTATCCACCTCTACTGAATCCTCCTCATGTACTGGGGACAAAAAACTGGAAATTGGTGATTATCCAATTCAGATAATAATGAAAATGAGATCCTTTGGTTACATAGTTAGGGATGAAGGGTAAGCAGGTCGGAGGGCCAGGGGAAGGCAGAGACTGAGATGAATGAATGAAATTAAAAGCATAGTCCCCAGAGAGATGCAAAATCTGGGAGGATTGGTGAAAGAAACCCAGAAACATTTAGAGTGGAGGACTGTGGTTGCCAACCCCCAGACATGATGATGGAGCTTCAATTGCTTCATTGATATTCATCCAACATACAGGACAAATACACCAACAGCGAAACTCCCAAGGAAAGAATGAATGATCCAACACCCACTTGGATAACATCACCATATTCCTCATCAAATCATCTGCCTTTCTATTAAGTTTCTCAGAATGTATGATGTTGTGAGTAACAGGAGAGCTCTCAAGTGGAAACTCTTCTTCTTAATACATGCAGCTGCTAACATATTGACAATAAATAATGTGTTACTTCTGCCTAGAACTTACCTCCATGTAACTTTTTAAAGGCTAAAATTGCTACAGGAAGGTTGGTTGATTAGGTCCAAACTGTCATAGTTTTAGATTCTCTGGGTTCCTGTCTCACAGATCTTGGCAGGTATATACAAGAGTCAGTCTTGAAATTCTTTAAGTCATAAAAAAATTGATAGTTTCTACAACCTTCTCTCTTTAAAGACAACTGTCAACACTTGCATGAGTAAAAAACAAATGTCAATGAAACTTAAAATGAATAATAAGAAAAGCAGAGCTGTCAAAGTTGTTGTATCTTGGCTGCTAAACATGACACATAAAAATGCAACGTGACGATCAGAGGAACAAGAATAAAAGCTACTACAAAAATACTGATCGGGCTTATAAATACCAGTACTGTCCATCCTGTTAATAAATCAGCAACAGTACAATAAACTTATAATAAAAACAAGATCCCTTAAAAGTGGAAAATGGTCCTGCCCTAAAAAGCCCTTCATGAATAAGCCACAGAAAAAGACTACTGTGTTATGGTATTAATCCCTTGTCCAGTAAAGAAGGGGTTAATACACAAGTTATCATGGTACAGGTACAGCAAATGAATACATAAAAGCTCAAATATAATAAATCAACAAAGAGGGAATAGTCTTCCATCAAAATATATGTGGGCAGTTAAGCAACACTATCCAAATGAGCAGAGAGGTATGAGGGAAGGCAGACATCAAGGTTGCAAGTGTCACAGGCTGGGACCTCAGTCCACATAGATTACAACACCTCACCATTAGGATCAGGACCTGTTACAAATTTACCTAATTCCTAATGGATAACTTGGGTTAGGTTTAGGTTAGTGCCTATTAGGACTGAGGGCCATCTGACCAGCCACAAACAACTGATTTCCAAAATTAATGCTTAACTCTACACTCATGCCTCACACACTAAAACTGTATTGTACTTTCCTTATCATTCTCACATCACGTCATTAACAGTGACACTTGAAAAGAACAATACAATACTGTACAGTATAAAAAAATTAAATGTGACTGGCTGAGCCTGACACATCTAGTTATGTGCTCTCAAATATTTTGGTACATGCAGAGTGGTTGGGTTAAGTTACTCTTCATGCTATTAATATGCATACAATGTACTGTATTAGGATCACTTTCAATTATAATTAGGTTACATTATATATGACAGGGAGTGTTACAAGTTTTAGAATTGAATGAGAGATGCTTTAGTACTGAAACAGAGTAATTTATATTACTAAAAAAATTAAGAATAAATTCAAACCAAGGAAAGGTAATTTGGGAGAAAAGTTTTTTCAAAAATATTGTTAATGTCATAACAGACAGAGTGTGTCCTGTGTAGGGGCAGTAACACACCAGCTCCAAAGAATTAATAAAAGGAAAATAACAAGACCTTGTGTATGTTTACCGGTACAGTACAGTACAGTAGTTATGTGAAACAGAAATAACAACACTTAATACATATGATGCAAGATAAACAAAGTTAAGATCAAAACAGTACTCCTAAAATATTAATACCTGGCACCTCATAACCTGAATAAAAAATACTTTTTTAATTATTGATAATTTAAAACTTTTTAACTGTCAAAATTTATCTTTTCTCAACCTGATGCCAAAATACCCACAGAAAGTCCATAAGAGTGAACACATATGACACTGTTTACAAGACATACTTAAATAGGCAGTGCTCCTCTCTCAGTGAAAACCCAGAGTGCCAGATATAGAGTTTGGGTTACCTTTGACGTAGATTTTCTTCATTATTTTCCCTGAATTTTAAGTCTTTATGTAAAGCAAAAATTAGAGAGGACTCATGTATATGGTACTAATTCATAAGTATACAATAACACCACGAGCTACTGCTGCAGTTTAAGAACACTTACTTATTTCCACTCACACATCATTAGTCTACATTAACACACTGTACATTCAATACTGTACTACAATATCTCTACTATTTACTTCAATAAATAATCATCTTAACCCCCACCAGGCGTTTCAAGTTAAATATGGTCGGTTTAATCCCCGAAAGTGACCGCAGAGTCCACCAATCAACGCTACCTGACCCAGCAATGAAACACAGGTCTCTCATATAAGCATTAAACTTCATCTCTGATCCATAAGCAAAACATTTACTTTTTTCTTTTATATTCCTACAAGCTCTTTCCTGGTGCAACAAGAGGTGGGTAAAACAAAGATCAACACAGACTCTCACGACTATAACTCACACATCAACAGCAGTCGTCTAACCCCAAAACCAACTTATGTCACACAAAATATGAAATACTTAAAAAAGAAAAAAAGAAAAAAGGTTATGTTTAAAAGAGCTGTAATATACAGTCTATATGCACAGAAAAAAAGGTGATAGTAGAACAAGGAAGTAAAGTTGGGCTGATCATACAACATTTGCTCCATTATTAGTGAATAACTTCAGACAGTGTTTTCCAAACTACAGTACAGTATAAGGCACACTCCCCTGGGGACTAGTACCAGTGTCTGGTAATGGGGGGGAGGAGAGATGTTTTTTAAAAAGTGAACTATAGTATTTGAACAGGTCAACACAAGGTCTTCAAACACTTATTCTGGCCCAGAATAACAAAGTGAATAAATTTATGAGAAAACTACGATTATGAACAAGAAATTTAGAAAATAATTTTGTTTTTACTTATTCCCTTCAGCAAAAAACGTCTTGAGAACAATAAAATGGAAGTCAACAATGAACGCTTTACAGCCACAGTCTTTATTTCATTGTGAGGACACAGATGTCTGAAACATTAAAGGATAATAAATCCATCTGCTGCTCCACTGCCTTGTGTTGACAACTGTTGAACCAGAACAACTAGTGATGGTCTGTAACAACATTTAGTTGATCCTGAAAATATATACAAGTTTTAACTCCATCTCAAAAAGGATCTTCCCAACAAGGCCATCAACAATTTCCACCCTTAGTGTCTCCACAGTTCAGAGAATAGGATTGTCTGCAGCTATTCTTATTAAGACAAAGTACTGTACTGTGTTGTGCTGGTCTCAGAAGATAATATAGTGATATCTGTGAGTCACTACTTTATCACTCAACAAACTTTGTGTTACAGTTAACACATCACTTTAACTGAAGCAGGTGATTGCTTAATTTAATTTTCTTTTATAAAAATATACAAGTACATGTATCCTCGATAACTGCGGGGGTTAGGTTCCAGAAAACTACCGTGATAAGCAAAACCGTGCATATCAAACCACATAACTTAGGGGAAAAATTAGTTTTGTCCCACGACCCCAAAGATCCATCCCCTAACTAACCAAAATATACCCCCCATAAATGTGCAGGTACACTAAAAGATATAATACTAATAACATATCTTCACTGATTAATGAATAGCAATCAAACAATGTACAGTACTGAACAATATTGTATCATGAATGGCAGTCAGAGTAGAATGAGTGAAAGGGGCAGTATCGGTGAGACACAGGGAGTGGGAGACATTGGATATTGTGTTGATCTGCTCTGGCTAAAGCAAATCCATCATTGAAATTATGATTTAGGTGATGATAACAAAGGTAGTGGTGATGGTGGAGGGGGAGATTGTGTTAAGTGGTGAGGAGATGATGCATCAATCGGTTTGTTTGGTAACACTGGCTGCGGCACTGCCAGACACAGCTGAACAGCTGATGTCTACCCACAAAACTGAGTGTAAGTATAAATGATCAACGTCATATTCCTTCCACATTACGTTACATAAATTTTAAATTATGGAGATAGAAAGGTGGGGGTGATAAGAGAGGTGGAGTGGAAGGGAGTGGCAACACACAGTGAGTGTGTTGCCAAGAACATGCTTATCCTTGTTGGGAACATGACAACAGTAAACCAGATAATGCACGTCTTTGTCGCTTGGTAGGATCAGAAACCTTAACACTGTTCACAGGTGCCATGGTGGAAGGTAAGTAAAAGCTACAAAAATTGCACCAAAAACAAGCACGGAGCAGGAAACCGTCTTCAAACACCAACCAAAACAGCGATGGGGAAACAAATGCCGTCAGTACGAGCCATACTGCCATCTCCTGGCAGTCACTGTTACCGCTGGCTCTCACGAACCCGCTGCTGTCCCATGACAATTACGCAATAACCCAGATCAATCAGAGATAAGCATACACATGGTCCCAATTGAGGATACCGTGATAAGGCAGTTCAGCGATTATTGGGTCCTGTGATTATCGAGGATATATGTATAACAAATTGATGTCTTGTTGATATAAAAACTAATATACAATGTGAAAGGAGGCAGGGCATGGAGTAACAGATACTTTGTTGAGGTAGAGAAAGGGGGGGAGGAGGAGGGACACTGCTATTTATAGTTTGGAAAACACTTAAAGGCATCTGCTACCTCTTACCTGTTGGTTCTCAGCCTTTACAATATATTTATAAAGTGATTCTGCCACTGGAGTACAACATTACAATTTCAATACAACAGCATCTACTATTTCATTCTAAAACTCAAATCAAGACAATACTAATTAGTAATCATTTCTCTTATTTGATGTACTGTATAGTGAAAATACAACTGTGATTTGAAATTAATCCTTTTGTATATTTTTTGTAAACAAAATTTGTTCAATGAAGCTTCAATAAAACAGCTCCAAAAAGTTATCAAATAAATCTGTGAGTGGATGAGGCACGTCCTCCGTCTGCATTACCTGCGCCAATTGTACCGTAATATACACAGGTTGCCGGCACAAGGTGTGCTTGAAAAGAGATTTACATTGTTCTAGCAAACGGGGGAAAAACTTCCATTCAGATACAGTGGCAAAGCTGTTAAAAATACTGTAATCTCTAAACATCCAATAGTGTCTATTTGCCTTAGTCATTGGTTGCTGTGGCAGTCTAGAATATTACAATAATCTTAGTGGGTTAACATACATAGTACTGTATGAGTAACTACCAGCACAAAAATAGTACAGTATATGAACACAATACCAGAGATGTGGGTTTACATAAATAACTTGAGTAGATCAGAGCAAAGACATTTCAGTAAGTCATAGATACATTGAGGAGTCAAAGAGGAGGCAAAGACATACTGTACATACATCAAGACTAAAAATATAAATATAAATCATCTATAACACACATGAGAATAGAATTAAAAGTGGGGAGAAACTGCCACCTGCCTACTTTACCAACTTACATAGAATTGTATCTGAAACCTCAAGCAATTCAATATTAGAACTTAAGTGTTATGAAATACATATACCGGAGTCTATCTGACCTCATATAATTATCTAATGAAACACTATGAGACCTTTCGATTTTTTTTAATATTTGGCAAATGATCGAAATTCAAATACTCAAGAAATAATTCCTTGAAGATTTTACCCCACATGTTATTGGTTACTGAAGACCACTACCTTTAACCTGTATCAATTATTTGTCTCTCCATCTGTCTACATGCTTTGAGTCTTCTCCAGTGAGGTAGCAGATTAGTTCACCACAAACTCTCCTCCACTGCCAGCTCATGACTGGAGTCCTCTAGTGATGAAACATTAACCTCTCTTGTGTAATATTAACTCTAATTCTTCATCCTTAATGCTGGTAATCCTTTAAATACCTGACATGTATTCTCCTAAGGCTAAAAGAGACACTCTTCGGGCAGCAATAAACTCATCATCGGGTATTCAAACTATTACGATCGCAATTACCATCATTATCATCAACACCACCACCACCATCATTGTCATCACCACCATCAAAATTTTACAGCTATTTTCCATGAGTGATGTAAGGATATTTCTGTACTTGGCAACAATATTAAACAAGTATAAGACCACAGTTGAGAAGCAGAAGTACAGTTCACTACATGCAGGTGATATTTTGGAGAGACAGACAGACCAGGAGAGAAAAAATGACTTCACTTATATCCTGTTTCTGCGGGATAAATTTTAGAGCGAGACAAAAATGGCTCTAATATCTAGGCCAGTATGATGTAAAAGAACAATCAATGTCTATCCTCTCACTCAATGATATTTCTTCCTGTCTTAGCCTTTAATTTAGTTCCAATGCCTCTCCTTAATGTACATATAAAGTCACATGCAGGAGAAATAGGTTTAACATAAGAAGATGTTATTTATTCAGCATCTTTTCCCTTATGTCCAATTATATCATTCAAAAGTCACCATTTCCACATTAAGATAGCCTGAGCATTTGTTTCTCTCCCCTACAGAAACACCCGGCAACATGTAATAAGGCAGCGATGAGGCTGAGATCGTGAACTAGATAGAACATTAATAATTTTGGACTCTATGAACCACCAGAAGATTAGCCCTTCCCCATCCCCACCCTAGATAGTTTTAGGGTGGTTAAGTTGGAATCCACTAGGTGGGGGAAGGGTGGGGGGGAAATTTTTGCATGATCCTTAGGGGCTTAAAGTTACAAATGGTCTTGTTCGTGCTCCCACTCTCGACAATATCTCTGGTGACTAGCGAGTGATCTCCTCTTGTTCCTCCCTTCATCTTATTTTTTTTACAATTATAAGAAACCTCATCAATTATAATAACATTCTTACTGTCATAATTAGTAGTAAGTGGAGAAAATAGAAAGGTATTGTCTGGCAGAGTAAAAATCTAAGCGGTACACTCGCTCCAAAATGTATCTTTGTGGAAGGTCCGATGAATTTCAGAATGAACACCGTGACTACCGTTGTCTCGGTAGGGTTGTCACAATCCTTCGTCAGTTGTGTCGTGTTGTCTTACACAAAATCGTACAGATACTTTTTGGAGAGAAGTGTACCTCAATCAGAAGGTCATTTCCAGATTTTCAAATTTACCTGTACAGTACACCTGTCTGCTAAATACACGAAGCAACATGTATTACAATCAGTTAACATGTGGTGTATATGTTTTAAGGTATTAATTATAAGAGATATGAGGAGGACAATTAGTGAAGGAGAGACTTAGTTAAATGGAATGCCTTTAACCCTCACAAACATAATGTCTCTAAACCACATAATTTTACTTGGGTTTTTTCTTTAACTCTGCCCATTGGTAACTATTCCAAAATAATCTTATGACAATGTGTACAGTATATATATATCTATTCAGTATTAGTTTAATTTTATTGAATTAAAACAAAACTGGTGAAGATAAATCAACCATTAAACTTACTTCTGTGAAAACTTTTCCTTGTTAAGTGCAGCCAGTCGAGGCAGGATCTGTAGGAGGGCACTCTGAATGATGGTGTTCCTACTGTTCCTCTGGTTCAGGACCTGAAGAAGGGACACAAATGAGAACAGAGAGACATTATATTCCATACACCATGATACAGAGGAGATGCTTCAAGCTGCATGAGAAAATGGGGATGTATGAAGGAAAGGTCCTGCCATAAACAATAATTAGAGTACTGACTTACTTCATGGTCTCTTATTGTGTTAGATTTATGTGTATAGTCTAGTTAATATCTACTGTAATTAAGCCAAACTACTGTGTAAATGAAGTTGGACACATGCTGTTGCTACCATTCCATGAAGCGGTGAAAAACCCAAAGAAATATGGTTGATTAATATCTAGACTCTAACAATGTCTGAAGCTTCACATCTAATAAACTTGGAAAACTAACAATGGGAAAAAAATGTGGCAAACCTCCACAGCCTTACTTGGGTACTGATGTCATCATACTTCTCAAGGATGAGCTCTCGACACGTTCGACTTTCACACGGATGGTCCAGAATGGTAGTTTCTGTTCCTCTGTAACCCAAGGATGAAGAACTTTATTAATAACACCCAAAAATAAATAGTCCTAAATAACTTCATATATTTCGTTACTAATTAATTCAAGTTGAGACTGATTAAATTCCCATCTCACTGAAGTGGTTGGGAAGACAGAAGGTGAGGACCCAAGACAACCAATCACAATGTGGCTCCTCACACATTAATTCACAAGTTCCTCTGCAGTCTTTGCCTCTTGGCCCCACACATAAATTAGCTTCAATGACGTAACAAAAATCCCTTTACTCATTTGTCTGATACTGCCTTTTAATCTCAGCTTGTGACCCTTGTAATTGAAAACTTAAATCATCTATCCAGCCAATCATCAAATCAATATCTCTCAAACTTTCACCAAAATCATCCTTCTTTCTCAGCCAAAATACAACCAGTCCTAAGCGGTCTAATAATATAATTCAATCCATCTTCGGGAATAAATACTCGCACACAGAATGTAAAAATTCCCCTCTATCTGCTAGGATTAAAAGCCTGCTGCGCTGTCTCACTCCACCCGACGTAAAAGAACACACACACACGATTTGACTATTTTACTTAGAATATAAAAATCAACCAAGAGGAGGAGAGGAGGAGCAAGATAACTCAACCAAAAGAGGAGGACAAACTTACCCTATGGTTGTGTTAGAATGTGAGGGAAGGGTGGAGAGAAGATCATGGGGTGTGTGAGATGACGAGGGCAGCGACCCCTGACCACGAAGACGCCTCACTACAGATGACACGCCGTCCTGGGTAATACAGCAAGATACAAAACCGCCTGATTGTGGTAATTGCTCCCACGGCGACACAACAGCTTAGGTCATGCATCGCCGAATTAAAAGAAAAGCTTAATAGACTAAAATCAAATAATAAAAGGTAAATAACGTAAGTAACAAATAAGAGAACTTTCGTAAAAACCATTTGAACATTAATAGATAAATCTCAAAGCTTATCTGTCATAAGGACCTCGTTATTCAGGGTCTCCAGTATATATCAAGGTGAAGCTCCCAGAGTTCAGGATACAGGAGGTAAGGGAAAAAGGGATCCACAAGATGAACTAAATTACTACACAGATGACACAAACTAACTCTAACTATGAAGTAAATACAAAAACCACATTAGTTACTTTTCACCACTCGATAAATAAAGATTCTAAACCAAAACAATGTCAACTAACTCACAAGTCACTTGAACTACTGTAGTTAATTTGGACGGGAATCACCACTATCACGCACAGGACACACTGCTGACACGTGGGTGGGTAAGAGCAAGTACAGAGAGGATTTAACAGACACACACTTTTTTCGGAGCAGGCGTTTGGTAGTGAGTGAGGTGCCGCAGCTGTTTGACGAGTCTCTCCCATTCGTTGTTGCTGCAGCGGAGTAGTTCGTTCAAGACCAACAGGGAGCCGTGGATTCGGTCATCTCGAGTGAGGCTGCGATCTTTGTTATTGCCAGAGTCCTCAAAGCCGGCCCAGACCTCAGTTAAACACTGCTTATACCTGAGACAATACATACATGAGGTTAATGCACAAGATTACAGTCACAATGAAAAATAATGAAGAATAAATATCACATCGAAGTAGTAAAATATTAAATTATATAACATACAAACCTAAAAGAGAGACAATATGAATAAAATAAAACTACAAAATATTGGAGCATTGTTTCACACCAACATGTAGAATATTATACAGCTACACGAAGCTGCTCTGGCAACACACACACACACCTACCACATTGTTTGTTGCATTTCTTTAGTCTCTCTCTGTGTGGTAATGGTGAGGGCCACCCGTAGCGCCGCCACAGCATTTTCTCTGATGGCTGGCTTGGGGTCTCGTACTGCGTGAAAAATGACATCCAGGAACTGCTGAACTTGCTGGAAGAAGTAAGTAGGTACCGAGAGTGCCAATTCCCGGAGCACCAATACCTGTGTGGTGGGTAGTGGTAAGTAAAAGATGGTACAGTAAAGCCACCCTTACTGATTACCTCCCACTCTCACTCTCTGCCTACCACCCCTCACTAACTGCCTACCACCCCTCACTCTCTGCCTACCACCCCTCACTAACAATTCTCCCACCCTGCCCACCCCCCTCACTATCACCCATCATATTTGAACCGGTACTTACACCAATTTTCCTTGCGAGGATACATTGGAAGCCTCATGTTAACTCTACCCAAGTCACCAGCACATTTGATCCCATGTGGTCATAATACAAGAACAACAGTAACACCTATGGGACCCCACTTACGTTTTTCTCACTATTTTAATTTTTAGCTTTTTGTGAAATATTTCCTCTCGAATCAAAACACAACAGCAAACTCGACACAGAAGCTTACTGCTGCGTGTCTTCTTCCCTCGTTGCGATCCGCCTGCAGCCACTCAAACGACCTCTTGACCAGATCTTCGACATATTCTGCCGTAAACGTTCCAGAGGCTAGAGCAAGGCGGCCAACGGCTTTTGCGGTCAGTTCCATCACTCCCGTATCTGGGCTGCGATTAACAGAAGGAGAAGCATCAACGCACCGTGGACGGGAACAAGGAGACACACATAAAGGTCGTGGGAATGAGAGAGGAGAATGAGTGACAGGATGGTTAGGTAGTCTGTGGGTCCAGTTATAGCCACAGACTCAAGAGACATACACAGACTCAAGAGACATACACAGACTCAAGAGGCATACACATTAAGCTTCACAGGAAATGAGTGATCTAATACATTAGGTAATAAAATATAATAAAAATACATTATCATCCTCATTTTTCCTACTTAATATAATATCCTATTGACCCCAAGTTGCTAAAATATATATACTAATCTTTATTTTTTCACCCCAATATACTGCTTATTACTATTGACTCCAAGTTACTATAAACACTCCTGTACTGTAGAAGGTTTGAGAAATTCGTAGCTACAGCATTTCTCACTTAAGACTGATCTTGTTATTACCATGAATTAGACCTCAGTATAATAGAGTGTTCCAACGTTATCAGGACTAGTGTATACACCGTACCTGTTCACTAGGTTCTTCAGGTAGTTAGCAAAGCGGCTGATGCGTAGTCCAGTCTGGCCGATGTCGACGTCCACCAGGCTCACTGCAACCATTTGTACAGAGTAGTGAGTCGTTCATAACAATAAGTGACAAAAAAAAAGCACTGAAAAAATAAACACAAAGACCAATGACTTAAAACCTGATGCATCCATAAAGATCTGAGGACACATCACTACCCTGTAATGTGAAGACCAAGAGAGAGGAAAAGTTTTTAACCCCATGAGTTCACGTCGTCATGCTCAGGGGGAGAAGTCATAACATTCGAAGGATTAAGAGGTCTTTAACTTTGAGAGAGGTTAAGGCATTGTACTAAAGGGGTTAAGCCACTGTACTAAGGGGGTTAAGCCACTATAAAAGAAAGAGAGAGAGAGAGAGAGACAGAGAGAGAATCATTCCAACTAATCTCACATTATGAACCTGAAAAATATCTCACTTATAGCGTAAATGCCGCCTTTCTTCTCGTTGATGTCGTTGGAGGAGACCATCTCGAAGATGTGGTGGTTGAACTCATCCAGGAAAGACACCAGCTCATCCAAGGACACCTGTCAAAAGTAACACCCCAACCCACCCCCAAAAAAAAACATTAGCTAACCATTTTACGCTCAAGATCCAAAACTACAAACCCTACCTTCTCGTTATTTAATTTCCAGCTTTAAAGATTCTTACCTTCTCTCTTCAAGGAAACACAAACATTAATGAGGCAGTAAACTCACCTCGTCCATTGAACTATGAAATGTAAACTCAAAATCCCACCTTCACTGACGCCACCTAAACATCACATGACACGCTGTGCTATACAAACACTTCATCACCTCACTACCAAGACTCATCATTCAAAGTCCAGTTTATATTTCATGATTCGCACAAGAAAATACTTAATCTTTTCCTTCTTGTTTAAATCATTACATTGAATAAAATCACCAAATTTTGTTCCCTCGAAGACTTTTTTTTGTTACTTCCTTGTAATTTCTACTCTGGTGATTTCTTAGTACTGTACACTTCAATAAGAGAGATATTATTTTACACCAAATTGATCATGGATTTTTAATACATGTTTTAAGTACACAGAAGCAATGTAATCAAGAACCAATGTAATCAGATATCATACTATATTATCGTGCATTATTCACTTTTAATAGTTTCTCGGACTCTGGAAACATAAACCTAAAACGACTTAAACAAAACATCAATAGCAGAGGACTCAAGGGACGTACCTCTCTCAGCTCAGTGGTAACGTAGCGCTGGAGGTCACAGGCGGCCTTCACCCTCGTCTCCTCCTGCCGAGACTTGAGCCCCACCACAAACTGAGTCATCTTAATGTTACTCATCTTGACTGTCTTCTTCCCCTTCCTTCACTCACAACCTACAAACATAAACATTTCCTCATGATATATAATGTTTCTGGTTGGGATACATTCCTTCACACTATACAATTACCAAAACGTCACATCTGATCATTTCATCAATTATACGGTACATTACGTAAGACCTCATCTACCCCACTTGTCCACAGTCCTAAGTGGTGTTAGCACTGTAACCAACTCACTAGCTTACCTGCCACTCATGGAACAGCAAGTATATAGTTGCTTCAGTAAATTAATTCTTATAAACTATCGTGTGATTAAACCAGCAGCTTGAGGACATTTTTCCATTCAAGATAAATGCTTCTTCCCTCATGATAAAAGACAAAAAGCTGAGAAGGAAATTCTTTTTGTAACATTATCATTTAAAAAATAAAATCAAGAGCTCCAATAATGACAACGCTCCTTTATTTACACCCGACACACCTGGAGTATATCATCAGCTCTTCCATACACAGGTGTTGGGTCGTTAACCAGCTACCTAACACAATATAAAGTAAATCAGGTGGAAGAAAAGTAGTTTAAGTATTCAAGTATTGTCCCAAGTTTTTCTGATGCCACTATAGGGTGCGGTCTACCTGGGACCTGACCTGACCTGACCTAACCTAACCTAACCTGACCTGACCTGACCTGACCTAACCTAACCTAACCTCATCCTCAGCACATTTCACAGCTATAAATTAAGACAATTAGCCTTTCTCTAACATTAAAAAACACATCAAACATGCTAAAAAAAAATCCCTGAATTTTGACATTCAGTTATTAATAAATTTTAGTTAACAAAATAAAATACACGAGAATACAAGCTACCATAATCCACCCCAGCCTTAAGTCATGAGTCACCTTTATTTGAGCCTTTATCTCCCATTTTAACAATTATCACTTACTTCCTGAGGTTAAATTACACTGTGGTGGCCATAATGCTTCACATCTTTTGGGTAAATTAGCTCCAGTTATCTCACACAACGCCCAATAAGTGATTAAAATATATATAGTTAAGGTAGGTGAGGCTCTCTTCTGTGGAGGTTTGTTATGAAAACGTGAGAGTGGAGAGATGCGTAGGAGAGCCGTTCGTGTAGTGACCAGACGAGAATCCGGATTAATAAACAGATTACTAAAACTTACATCAACGAACGCACCTAATAACTAAAATTAATAATAATGATAATAATACTAAATAATAATAATAATAATGTAATCATACTAAATAATAATAATAATAATAATACTAAATAATAATAATAATGATAATGGTAATAATAATAAGAAAAAGAATAATGGAAAGATGCATAGCAGAGCCGTTCGTGTAGTGACCTGACTCAAGCTGGATTCTTCTACTCGGATTATAACTTACATCCACGAACCTATTAAAAAATTAAATACATACATACATCTTTTGATAGCCAATGATTTAAGTGATTGATCTATAGATGATTTTTAAAATAGTTTCTACCACATACATTTTGTTTTCAGTTCAATAGTCATAGATGTTCATATTCTTTGTTATTATTATTATTGCCGTGTTGTTATTATTACAGTATTATTATTATTATTATTATTATTTTTTATTATTGCAGTTATTATTATTATTATCATTATTATTTTATTTTTGTTTGGTATTTTTTTTTCATTTTACTTCTCTGAATTATTATTATTATTATTATTATATTTTCGCCCCCCAGGCCCGGTGTGGGTCAGTGACCTGTGCCCGGGTGGGCTGATCCCCGTTAAAAAAGACAAGTCAATTTATCTAAGAATATGACAAGAAGAAAGTAAATAATTATAAGTAGGTTATCAAGAAGTACGGCTCCCAAGATAATGAACTCAAGGCTGCCATGATAATCAGTTCAGCTGTTGTGTCCACACACCAACAATAACCTACCTTAGGAAGAATTATTGTACTTTCTTTGATATTTAGCTAGGGACTCACCTATAGTACAGTACAGTACGTGCTGAATGACCTTAGTTACTGAAACACAGAAACAACAACACAAATAAAGTAATTCACGCTGAATATTTTCCGATTGATTATGACCAGAACAAAAAGAAATTCACCTGCCTTAGTAAAAACACTTGTGCCCCCCTGTGAGGTTGTTGCTGTTATTCCCTTTATATATACACTATATGTATGTGTGTGTGTGTGTGTGAGAGAGCCCTTAACGGCAGTAATACAGGGTGGTAAAGTTTCGTCAAGACCAGAGACTCCACAGGTGTTAACTGTGGTGGGTGGAACACCTAGGGAGGAGTTATCAGCCTCGCCACACCCCCAGGGGAATAGGGGGTGGGGGTCATTATTCTGCTGTGCAAATCTACTGTACATTATTTACAGTTCTGTGGATGAGGAATGCATTTTACCTTATTTACCTAATGGTCACCCAAACTAGAGGCAGCCGTGCCAAGGGAAGGAAGTCATGTATGGGATCCCTCCATTATTCTTGATAGCCCAATACTGTTCTTGATTCCACAGCTTGATCGCTGTTCTGTATTTCTACCATTCTCTGTGTGAGGAACCATGAGGAACTATTTCTTTATATTAGTCCTACATCACCTACATGTCATCTTAGCGAGGTCTACTTACATCCCCTTGTGTTGTTGGTGAGTGACAGCACAAAAAAATTGGTTTGGGTTCATGTGTTCTTACGTGTAGGATAGATGTTGCAGGTGTCCCTCAAGGCATCTGTCAACACAAGCATCAATTTAAGAGACAACACAAACACACTGTTCAATAAATTACTCAATAGTGTCGGGAGAAAACTAGTGTGATTAATATTAAGCTTCAGTTGCCCTCAGAGATAATGGTTAAAGGCCGTCGACCACAGTTTTCACTTCATCGTCATTACCGTACTATAATTCTTAAAGATTATATGTGAGCATGTCAGTGTTACTCGACTTGTATACTGGCCTACACTGATGTGGATGTTGAAATGTGTCCACTGTTTATCTATTTAGGTCAAAGTGATAAACATAACACAGGATAATACTTCCATTATCTAGAAACACGCCAAACCACCAAACACGCCAAACCACCAAACACGCCAAACCAGTTATAAACTTGTATGGCGACTTTACAGAATAAACATTATTATTATTGTTGTTGTTGAATCCTTTAAATTCCAATTCCAAGAGAAAAATTTATTTTGGTCGAAAAATTACTAAGGCATAATAAGGCGGTTTTAGCCAAAAATTAGATTTCATTGAAAATCTCAGCATAGGTACTCCTGACCATGCTGATTCCAAATCTATGGTCCACGATTCGATTGGTGGGTAATTAGTGGTTGTAAGAACACTTGGAAGATCTTAACTACATTTCAATGTTAATAATTATCCAACTATGGGTTTCTGAGGTGTGATTTAGGTGTTTCTGTGTTATTCTGGACATACTTAATTAGTTAAACCCTGTGTGATCACTGCCCATGACCCCACTTGGACTTACCCAACCTTAGTTAATTCCCAAGTGGCCCACCGCCACATAGCAGCTGATCCATCAAACAGACTGCGCCAAACTTGGCCCATAAACTCACACAAGTTAAAATGTTTATATTGTTGACTATTTATACTTATTTCACTGTTACATTTTCATAGTTACTTACTCTTAGGTGATGAAACAGTAACAAATTGTGTGTGAAGATAATTCTTTTAATAAATATTGCTTTACTCACCATAAGCTGGCTGTAGCATCTACCTGAACTGCGGGCCACATTAAATAGAATTTCTCAATCACTCCACGGGCTACACAAACACATGGTCCAGGCAGCAGGTTGAGCATGCCTGATATTCAGTAATTGGTGAGCCTTTTTAGCAAATGGTGAGTAATAAATTTGTTTTGAATACACTGGAGTAATTCTGAAAAAGTATTATAATTATTAGATAATTTCAAATTATCGTAGTAAAATATAAAAGAAAGAAAAGTATATATATACTGTGTACTCGTATACAGTACATTGGTAATATTGTATCGAGTTATGATGCGATCTTTCTGTATTTGGCTTTCTCGTTTAAGGTGTTGGAGATTTTTCTATAAAATCATCCTGACAACCCTGACTCGAACTTCACCTCAAGGCAGCAAGCTTGAAATCATGCAAGTGCACCAATTATGACCCCACACATAGGCCTAAATACTCTTATAACAGGCTGAAAATTTCATAATGACATGTAATTATTATTATAAGTGTCATTAACATAATCAAATTAAATGTTTCCACTTCCTCTTACAATTTACTCTGTTAAACTTGTGACTGACAGCATTCAACAAAAACATTCTCATATTAGGAGATAGGAATGTGCAGACTAAGGTTTCCATCAGTCAGTCTGCTCATCTTTTACATTTTGTGCCCCACAACAGAAAACATCTGTCCACATGTGTATGTTGATCCAAAAATTGACATCTTCATAATGCAATGTTGAAGTACTGGCCTGAGGACATTCACCCACAAGATAAATGTGTGTTGGGGGCCAGCAAAAGGGACCCCTTGGCCTGCAGCTGCCCACCATTGGTCTAGAATGAACTGCATTTAGGTATATATGTGGTGGTTGATCCAGTAGTCAATAAATTGCATGTTTACTAAAGAGGTTAATGAAAATATGTAACTACCTACTACAATGTCTATTTCATATGAACAATATATCAACACTGGGCATGTAGTCCTTTTAGAAGGCTGAAGACTTTAGGATTGTAGCCCTCTAGAACAGGTTTTGCAGCTTGGAAGCAACATTTACCAAAGAGAGGTTCCCAAGGCTGGGTCCAAAAAATGTTCTTGCTTAGCCCAGTCAGGTTGAGGGTGTTGAGCTGAAACACTCCCATGTGGAAATGTTGCTTGTGCATATGGACTACCTGCACTACGACAGGCTTCTCCAAGTTGCCATTTTCAATCTGCAATGATGGCTAGATATCAGTCATATACCTTACATATTTTGTTTTCACTTGCAAATTCTCTTCAATTATAATTAAGGGAAACCTAAGCCAAAAAACCCAGACTCTTGCTATTCAGATAAAAGTTACAAATGTCATTAAGAGTGTGTGTACTAGCCCCTCCCTGCAGCCCCTCCATCATCCTCACCAACTTCTCCAATACAGTAGTACCCTCTTCATCCTCTGACACCAACAGTACAATATAACAACCATTGATGGATTCTGTATATCTAACAAACATCTCTGCACTACAGTTATATACAGTACTCGTATAGAAACATCAATAGTCTTAAGGATTTTACTATATCAACAGAGAGGGACCAGTGCCAGATGAAGACAGTTTTTCATGGTGCTCAGCTGGAAACTGAATGAAATAGTGGTATTGAGCCAATAGATGGTGGTAAGTATACATAAACTGGTACAGACACAAGATCTAAAACACTGTAAGAGAAGTGTGATCTTAGGGTCTTAAAGCAGACCTTAGCAGCCTCTGGGGGTAGGGTGTGATGAAGTAAACCCTTCCTGTTAGTATGTGCAGTAACTCAGAGCTGCTTGGCTGAACAGTATATCCTAGAAATATATAACTTATCATCTACCTCCTAAACACATTGCAAAAAGTCTCTGTTCATAACTTTATAAGCAGTAATCAGTAACTTCTCATGAATGGTGTAGACCTACCTTGGCTATTTGCTTGGCATATGCAGCAGCATGTGAAAAGGCATAAAGGAGAGTCATCCCATTAAAGTGCTCTTCGGAGTGTGGCATCCTGGACTGGTTGTGATGGATGAAGATGGTGTGTGGATGAAGGTGACCACTTCCAACACCTGGCAAGTGAAACGAGATGTGAAATTTACAGCAAGCATAAATTAAAGATATCTGAGAACCTGTAATGTACACAGGTAAATCAATGCAAACAATTTTCACCTGTGAGTGCTGGGATTGACAATATCTTTGTGCTGGGAATTTGATTAAAAACTCTCTGGGATCCATGTGTGGGCGGGCTGCCTTAACCCATCGGCCCACAATTGCGACACTGGGGACCTCGAGCTGCAGAAAGTAGCCCACTGAGGTCCAGTGGATGGCTGCCTGACTGCCAATATTGGTGGTCTGGGTTCGAATCCTGGCACTCAGAGGTGAAAATTGTTTACATAAAAAGAAGACCCACTTGAGAACTCAAGAAAACTGTTTTACCATCACTTATCTTCCTCCCTTTCCACTGCAGAAACACTTCCTGTATTCTATCAATCAATCAAAAAAGATGAAACAAAAAATTTCTTTCCAATGAAGCAGATCCCAAATTAACCCAGATAATAATGTTAAAATGCTGAGAAAACTTCTAAAAATAGAGACATGGCTTACAGTAACCAGTACAGACTACATTCCTAGTCTATGGCACAGCCTAACCTGGTGAACTGAAGTTATCTGAAACTTTTGAGTCACAACCGACTCATTCAACCATTTCAGGTCTAGAATAATGTGGAGATCACCCAACGACATCAATGAGGAAAATAGGGAGAAGTAGAGTAGGGAAATGCAATATTAATGGCCTATTCTTCCTCACCTCTTAGCCAATACTCACGACTGAAACAATGTCCAAGAGAAAAATCGCCAAAATGTGCTTCAAACTAGAACCAAGCTTGGCCCATATCAATGTTAGACAGATTACCGCTGCATTAATGACAAACTCTCAATTTATGTTCCCTTAAACAGTGCGAACAAGATGCCTAAAACTGAATACCATGACATTTGCTCTCTCAGATGTGAATACCCAATGGGATGTTCTTAAGACCATCACCACCAAGACCTGCTGTGAGACCCTGGCCAAGTCCAAAAGAAACATTAGTACTGGTTCAATGAAAACAACCCGGAAGTCCAATTAGATGTACAGCTGCTACTATCCATCAGCAGGAGGCGTCAGTCCAAAGCAATTTCAGCAGATGAAGAACAAGGGATGGACTTTAAACCTTCGATAACTTAACTACTAACAGCCTGCCTCCCCCCTCCCCCTTTTACTCACCTGAATGTAACACCTAAATGAGAGACTAAGATTCCACCCTCCACCACTGAAAGGAATGCCACCATCCTCTGCTCAACCAAACCAACAATGTGGAAGTTAGAACTACCCAGCAGGTCCTTCAATGCCTCGAGCTGGTTCACCTTGACAGCCCTCTATATTATTATAAGCTAGCCACTAGATCTGACGGAATCCCAACAGAGGTACATTAAGCACAGGGACACCACCTGAACAACTACTTCCACTCTCTTCTGCAGAATTTAAAGAAGGAGAAAATCCCCCCAACAACTGAGACAACAAAGGGCACAGTATAAATACAGGTAGTCGTCGACTTACGACCTATGCGACTTACGTCTGTTCGACTTTACGACCGGCGGTACGACAGTTTTGGCCCCAGCCCCAGTGTAAATAATAAACCAATTGTACTGTAGTATGCAGTGATTTACTTAAACCTGACGACCGTAACAATAATGAACAAAGAAAATGTTGATAAAATATGACTTAAAGATGATTATATTATCATTACACATTACAGTATAATATACGTAAGGTAATTATAACATAGGCCGACTTACGACCAGATCAACTTACGACCGGTCGGCCGTAACCAATCTAGGTCGTAAGTCGACGACTACCTGTACATTACACTCTGCTAACCCCTCCCTCAAAAGTTGCATCTAACCAAGTAGTACAAATGATACATCCTATGAGTAATTTTGTAATGTTGCTGAGCTGGTGAACAGTGGAGCCTCCAGATGAAAAAGGTTAGTGTCAAACCCTGCTACTTGAGACACCAAAATTACAAAAACAAACAATATATAAAAAATACATAAACTGGCGACTGTAATTGCCCTTATTTTCAGCTAAACAGAAAATTAAAAAAATACTGTACTGTTTCCGTCCTTACCATAGGAATCCTCCAAAGAGTAGTTCCCGATTGCTCGACAGTTAATAAACGGTGAGAGAGGATATATGTCTGGCATTGTCTCCTCTTCCAAACTCCTTACTTCCTCATTATCTAAAAGCTGAGGTAACGGATTTGGTGACGACAAGATGAAGGCTGCTCTGTGCTTCATCTGTATAAGACGATCTGTTGCATAAAGACGAGAGGAAAACAATTTAGAGAGTCCAGTGTTTCATGAGGGAGCACCGGTTTTATGCCATGTTTCAGTTCTACATGAGATGAGGTGTCAAGTAATGTAAAACAAACATTTAAATACAAGATAGCAGGAAACTGAACCAAGTGTTGTGAGGACAGATGATATAAACACTGATTTATGATATTTAATCTCTTTATGGATATAACGAGACAGAATTCTCCAACACAAAAAGAAGCAGGACCACCAGAAGACACTGAAGTAAGAGTTAGCAGGGACGCAATCTGAACAATAGTCATAACTGATGAATTTAAGTTTTAAAATATATGACACTAGATTCAACTCATCATAAATATTTGAAGTATCAGTACACGAGGCAACACACACAGTACCTGAATGGTTAAAATTGACAGTGGTGATGGTATCCTCCACCAGCTGCCTCTCAGCTGCCCCAGGCACTAACTGATCAAGAAGGAGCAGGAGCTGGTATGTCAGAGTCTTGCTGTGGGAGATAATTAATTACATTACCAACTTACAATACCTTCCTTTTAATTCATGAGACTTTCCACACAGATGACCCTCCAATACAGTATCCTGTACACAGAAACCACCTCCTCCTGCCCAAAGTAAGGATAGTGAGATGCTTGGTTGTGCTGCATCACTGCTTCCTGTGCTAGTGTCTTGTGGTCAACAGAGTGGTTCAGTCTAAGGTAGGGAGTGACTTAATAATGATATTAATGAGAATAACTTTGATTCAGGAAAGAACAGAAAACCCACATTAAAAGATGGAAACTTATATCAAAACAATACATATTTGATGGCTACTGGGATCCTCTTCATTATAAAAATCAAAGGTGAGGCATCAAAAACACAGATAAAATTAACAGTTGCAGGAGTGAGGTAAAATGCACTCACCTATGCAACATTTAAAACATTAATTACACTGTACAGTACCAGTAAGCTTTGAATTGACATTATATATATTTTCTCAAAAGCATAGACTAACTTGACCATATAAACAAGTTAGTTTTTACATTCCTGAAAAAAGGCATTTTGTCATCCATCAGATATCTGACCTGTTACCTTGTGTTTTAGCAAATAATGTCAGAATTCAGATTTTTTTCATACTCTTTTACATGCTGATTATAGATATGGGTTACAAATGTTAGAATTATAATAATTACAGTACTGTTAATTAATGATCCATGATGTAATTAAATTCTTCTAGTAATTATTGTTAATTAATGAACACTGAAATAATTAAACACATTTATAATATTTAAACCATCAATAATGCTGTGCCAGTAAATCTTGAATAAACTTCATATTAATATTTACTTTAAAAAAAAAGGCTCTTGTCGCCCTAAAAACACCTGACCTTGGGTTTAGGCACATGATGGGTGTGTACAATGCCTTCAAGTATTAAAAACTATAAGATCCTCCCTGTTAATATGTGATGCCACTAAAGTAAGGCTGGTGTTTGTAGTACTCTATGCCAACACTGTGATTTAATATAACTATACACAGGGGAAATTAGCAAAGATCTTAGGACTATTAGTAAGGAACAGAAGTACTGTACTGTACTTAAGTTATGATGTAATATCATTTTCAATTATGTAAGAGACAACAACTACACAAACACCAAAAGATAAATAAAACGTACAATTAAATTCCATTAAAAATTGTTAAATGAACTTAAAATACGAACTACCAGTTACAGAGACATTTCACAATTACGCACAACTAATACAAAGTTTACAGACAGACTGACACACACACACACTTACTGAATGCTATATCTCCCCTGCCTAGGCCAAAGGAATTCTGAAACATTAGCAACACTTACTGCCTTCTTGCCACTGGGATACCATATTCTCGCTTATATATCCATCCCGGTCTGTTGATGACGTCCAATACCCTCGTTAACTTAATTTGTTTGGAGTCCAACAGATATGCATGAAGAATTGCCCTGAAAAATAAATAAAAATTTAGTAACGGGTAAATAGAAAAGATTAACTGAAGAACTTAATAATTCAGAGCAAATTTGGACTTTATTTGCCATTACTATACAATGAAACCTGACTAATGCATATCAAACTGGGCTGAGGGCAGAGTGAACTCCCCAACACTGTGCTGGTTGGTGTATAAGATTCATCATGACTTTACAAGGACATACTGAATTATATGTTTAAAAGCCAAAAGGTTGTATAAACAGTGTGACAGTAAAAATTGTCTATAGCTACAAATATAAACAGATATAATAAAGCATAAGAACATCACTTATCCTCCTGTCGTGTCCATCTGAGGAGCAAGAGACACTTACAGCTTTAAATGAAGAACTTGTTTAGACTGAGACACGGACACCACCTATGGCTGATGGATGCCTCACAAATCAGTAGTTCCTAACCCTGATTCCACTAGTGTATTAGCTGCTTGCAATAACCTTCTGTACAGGGAGGATGTATCAGGAATGTCAAGGGGCATTTAAGGGTAGTAGATGTTGAAGGTTACTCATGGAGGACCTATATGCTATGCTGTATAAAGCTTATTACTGCAAAAAATTTTACCATCTTTGTCTCTAAACATAAACATATATAACAGTAATCAAGAGTGACTGGTAGGTAACTAACTCTTTCACTTTCTCATCTTCCTCGGCCGTGTTCTCAACGGCGCGCTCCAGTACAGTTTCAGGCAAACCAGATCGAACGACAGAGTTTGTGATGAGCTGAACCTGAGACACGCCCATCACTGGGGAGAATTTATTGGTGAACACATGGCACAGAGTTTGTTTCTCTTCTAATTCCTTAACAGGTTCTAGTCTTGGTAACAGATCAACCTTTTCAAACCTGAGAAGAAAATACTAGAGTTAATATAATAGTCACATGCAGTACCAGGTTTAATTAAATTCTACAATACTTTAATACCATAAAAGATATTTTGTGCATAAGAAAGATTTTTTAGGTCTTTATGATTAAGTCCAATAATTCCAACAGCAGTTCAGTAATCTCCAACACCTGGCACACACTGCATTAAAATGGTGAAGGCTTAAGATAATAAGGCACAGATTTAAGTAAGAAAATTAATACTGTAACTTACAAATGCATTAGTGTGTGTCTATCAGTTTTCAGCAACGATAATGTTCTTGTACACACAAAGTACATGGCCATATACATCATTATTTTTATGACAGGTGTTCTGTGTAAGTACAATAAATCCTGCCCAATCCACAGACTTTCAATCAACGGAAGACTAATTGAATACTGTGCAAAATTTGTTCAATCCACTTAAATCTTTGCCTTCCACATAACCACTTATGGGAAAATACTGTAGCAGTTTAAAATACTTCAGGGGAAAATTTGTCCATAACTCAGTAAAACTATATTCAGGTTTTAAGTTTATCTACTATAAGGTACAATACTGAACTGTTATCCTTTTTTAAGTTGGGAAATTAATGGGTAAATACTTATTCTTGAAAAGGATTAAAACATTGAAAAACATTGTTTGAATTGTATCACTTACGGTCGATCATATGCAGGTGACAGGACCTCTTGGGGATGCACAACTGGCACTCCTTTAGCCCTGAGGATGGCCGCAGCCCCAGTGTCAGAGACTCTCTTCTTCCCCTGTATTAGCCACAGTGCCTTGAAGTGGGAACCTATATTCTGTGCAAACCTTAACTCAGTGACCCTCATGGTGGATGGCTACAGTGTACCTCTGATAACAGCAACACCCTGAAAAAGTTTCCAGACATAATTTGCCATCTGTAAAACTCAAATGCACTCAGTAACCATGTACACTCACTCCAGAAAGTATCTGCAAGGTGGGGTCTGAACCGTCTGGTGGATGTCAAGATGAACACTACGACTCCTGTTGTCTCGGTAGGATTGTTAAAATCCTTCGGTCGTTGTCATATTGTCTCAAAAAAAAATTGCAGATTCTTTTTGTAGCGAGTCTACTCCCTAACTCCCCCTTACCATACAAAATGACAGTATGTGTGCTGACATGAAAACTCATACCTCTCGTGGGACGGGCATCCAATAGCTCCACATATGTACAGAACACATGACTGAGTTATGTACTTTGATGCGTTTATAAACTTGTCTTAAAGCACCTCATGCCCGTCTATAGTATTAACTGGCAAATGAAGACGTTTTAATCTTTATAGGTGCTAAGGTACTGGAGAGCCGACACTAGTTTAGTTGATTTCCTTCTGACTATACCATCAATTGGCAGTGTTTAATATATCTCAGGGATCAAACAGAATGAATGATAGGAGGGGCACCTTGAGGAACAGACCTCCGCCGGTGCAGTACTGTCTAAGTCCTACTAGTTTATCAGCATGAACTCACTGCCACACCTGTGACTTCACTAATAAGCTCACGGAATCTTCTAGAATTAAATAATCAATATCTAGATAGTTATACAGTAATTACCTTCCTTAAACAACAATAGTTACGGTATACAGTATACCCTAACTCCCTTCACCGACAACAACATTGTTTACATCAGTGGGATGAAGCCCCAGCCTAAAACAATATTACATTGATTAATCTTATGATAAATAAACTATTATTATTTTAAAACAAGCTAAGAATATCAAAAATTAAAAGTACTTAAATCTTATTAATATATCTTCATAAACACATTAATTACGGCTTAACCAGATAATTTTCATGTTTTCACCAGAGCCTGGAACTTAAGCAGTTTTAGGGTGCCAAAGGATAATACATCTATAAGCAAAATCAGCAGAGACAAAGAAGCAAACAAACTCTTTAATGTATAATTGTTGATGATCAACAAGACACCAGCGGCAGTAATCATATGGTAATTTGTAGTTCCTGGTGGTTGTGTTGTCACAAGTTTTTTGTATTACATTCGCTTCACCACTGAACTGACAAGCCTTGTCAAGTCTGGTCTGAAATGGTTCTCATATTCGATACCGCATTCTCTGGCAGGTTATTCCAAGAGTTCACAACTCTCACTCCAAATAAGTTAGCTTTGACAATTTTCTGTACTTGTGTTTTCCTTGTTCATTAGCTTGAGGTTATATACTGGAGCGGTCTTCCTTAGGGGCGGTCATCCGCTAGCTCCAGACACATGAACACTTGACTGAATAATAATAATAAAATTCATGAGCAGAAGCGCTAGTCCATTGATCTTTATTTAGTTACTTATTCGCAAATACATTTACTCCAAACCAGATGACACGAACCTACCAAACCTAATTTGGGCACTAGGTCAGGTCAGGTCAGGCTCGGGTTGGTTAGTTGGTTGACGCGAGAGTGAGGGGAGGGAGGCAGTGGCGCGTACTCTCACCTCTGCTCATTCACTCCCTGGCGCTCACCACTTCAACACTCTTCTCCCCTCGTTACAGTACAGGTACGTCATCAGGTGAATTGGTAATAGATGATTTGATTTAATATATCTTATTGTCGGAGAATTAAGGTTTATTTATGTATGGTTTTGACGATGGCAGATCCTGGGACTTTTTTAAACTAATTTCCCCAACTCTTACACTCAAAGTTCACAGCTCTTCATTCTCAACGTTATTTCCCCACTTGTCTCTTTGATCATTCACCTCACCTCTTTAACCAACTCGCTTTCATAAAATCCCATCAAACGAAATTTTATAAAGTGCTCAGCTGGTATTATTTTTTTCCTTGGGTTTGTTCTTTTATGATGGTCCTGCTAAAAGAAAACTTAGTTCAGTATTTTGTTTTTGTTTTTTGTACATTGATATATAAACTAACGTCATTTTTTTACACAGAGATCACCCGATTGGCATATTTCCGTAATCTAGGCCCGTAATTGACTCCAGAATGCCAAGGTCTGTAATTGTAACGTATGGAGTAAAATATAGCAAAAACAACCTAATGATCTACATTACATTGACGAAATAAAGGCAGGCGACTTTGTTTATACAGGCTCTCTGTCTATAGGCACAAATATATATTCGTCGTTTTGCTATCGACTTTGATTCTATAACTTCGCTTATCAATACGGACACACATTTATATAACACACAAGAACGATATCAGCGGTAATTAAACCTAACCTAACCTACCCAAACATTACTTAACCTAACCTAACAGTAACTTAGACAAACTTAACCTAATCTAACCAAACTCAACATAGCCTAATCAAATTTATTCAAACCTAACTACCAGTAAACATCTAGGTATCATTAAAGTGTTGACAAAAAATCTGGGGAAATAAACTGAATCTGAGGATACGATTAATAACACCAATATTAATTATTACGTCACTCAGGATTAAATAATGTACGTCTGCTCGCAACTTCCCAATAACGATACGTCTATTACTAATATATTGTACTATAATAAATAGCCTACACAAGAGCTAATAACGCGGAACAAAGTACACCAGAACTCATATATCAGCAATCAGACATAAATACCAGGAATCACTGGAATTACCAGGTACTCAAGTGGTTATTAGAAGTTACATTGAGTCAGGAGGCAAAGGTATAAAGGATTATAATATGTCCTGTCCAGACGTATGTTAGTTTATTAATGTATCAATATATATTACCGAAATTTAGGCGCTGTGTTGAATATAGGATGAGGCTGGAGGTGATATTTTTAGTATCAAATAATCTTAGTTATATAGTCTGTGTGTCTGCCTGTTTATACACCCCACACACAGAACACAGTATGTAGGTATTGGTGTAAATAATGATAGTGTTGTTTACAGGCCGCGAGTGATGAACACCAAAGGAGAAAAATGTCAAACTGTAAATCTCACGTGTGTGATAGTGTGTTCTTCCAGTGACAAAGGTTCAGATATAAAACAATAAAAGTTGTATGATAGCGCCATTACACGTATCTTAAGACATCGTCAGTGTGGGCAGAAGGAGAGGGTGAGTATTCGTATGGTGGTTTCCCCATAGACTTTCGTTCGCTCGTGCTGGCGCTGTGTCTATGGTAGGTGGGGGTATGTGAGTTTGTCCTGGGCATAGAATAGATGATATTGATTTCTAACCCCGGATACACCCTTTATTGCCACCTAACCTAACCTAACACTGTAGTCATTATAACAGATAGTGCGGGTCATAATAATGGTGTGGTGAAACATAGCAGTATAAGTAATAATATTAACCCTTTGTTTGGTCATGTTACAGATGGTGTGGTCACGGGGTGTGGCCAGTGTGGTGGTGGTGGTGCTGGGCGTGGCCATCGTAATCAGTAAGTAATCTCTCTCTCTCTCTCTTTCTCTACCCCCAAGTTAGAAACCTCACGTTGCCACCTTTGTGACCTGACGGGGGTCATAATTATTAACTGAAAGGACACACTGAAGAAAAACTGTTCCAGAAATCAAAGGTCAAAGTTCATACTAGAAAAAAATACACCCCAATTTATTTCACCTGAAGATTAGACACCCAGATTGTTCCAAGAGTTCACATTTATAACTCCGAAAAAGTTTGCCCAATGAACACTCGACTGAGTAATGTCCTCTGAGATGTTTATAAACTTCTACGATATCACCGCTGTCACCCCTTGCCTGCCTATAGTATACAGTAGGCAAGTGTGAATATGTAATAATAGTGGTTGTTTTGGGAGGTAACAAGTAATGTGATTTATGTGCACATGAGTATTCGATAATTTTGAAAAACTTATGTGCACATGATTATCCTATTAGCTTGGAGATACGTACGTACTTAAACTCTTATATATTACTATCAATATGTGCACATAATTCACCACCAATATGTGCACATACTCTACCCCTAATGTGAGTACATACTTTACATTCACGTTAACATAAACACATATTTCCTTGTAAAAATGTGAACTAAGTGCACATAGAGTACATCGCTATTAATACGTGCACTCACTCCAGGGCCAAAATATTTACCTCATGGCTATCGTAACCCCGAGGTGTTATGGTCATCCTCATCAGTTGTTTGTTGAGGCAGGTAAGACAGGTAATTAATTGGCCCTACCTGAAGATTCCGTCTCACCTGTGTCAAAGATTAATGTGTATTTTGACGATGTTATGAGCCATCCTTCACTTGTCTGCGCTGCGTTCGTGTTTTTATCACTCTCTCTCTCTCTCTCGGGAACTTCGACCTACTCATACTAATAAAAAAAATGTGATGAGTTTATTATTTTCTCAACAATAATATAAATTTAAAAAAGAAAGAATATGCAGATTGATGGAACATTAATAAGATTTAGTAAGGAGACAAACAGAGACGTAAGGTAATGCCAATAAAAATGCTTACAAATAAAATGCAATAAATATTCCTATACTCTTTATCCATTTTCATGTTTATTTTTTGGTCATTCAATAAGATACTGCATAATCATTTGCCATCAATATTTCAATAACCATAACGAGAAAAATTTACTTATAAAGCGATATTATTCCTCAGTCTTAAATCATTACCAATTTAGTTTATTTTTCTCTCTACTTTACTTTAACATAATTAATCTTAAATCCCGGCTAGTTAGATCAAAATCCAAACTGAGATACTTTACTTCGTTCTCAGTAATTGTGGTTTGATTTCCTCGCAGTTCTTTAGTAATTCATGCATAAGAATATATAGAGAGCAAATAATAACAATATCCAATTTTGTCAATATCACAGACAAATTTTGATATGAAGCTTCGTTTTATATATATAATTTGTGCATTGTGCAAAAAAGGAAATATCCATCTTTTTATTAAACAAAATAACCGATTTTTCTGTCTCTTCCGATTTTGTTTTTATTTATTCATAATGGTAGCTTATATTAATTGTTTTATTTTCTCTTATAAACTAATAATTATTGATTATAAGTTTGTTTTCTAGTCACATTTAGCAATTAATTATTTGTGTTCTCTCTCACTAATTTATCGTCGTTTATCTCTCTCTCTCACTCCCCGTTCGTGTCTCACTCCTTTCCCCCGCATCTCTTTCTTTAGTCTAAAATATAAATTAGTGTTTCAGGACGTCAATTCTCTCAATAATAATACCTTCGCCTTCCTTTCTCCCTTCGTAGTCTAGGCACGTCATCAGTTACCAATATATATTAATATTTGCCAATGCATAAGTCTTACCCCATTAAACACATTATGTCAATATACCCAATCTTTAGTATACCTTCCCTTGACGAAATTGGAAGCTGGATATCTTTTTCATATTAACAAAAATTAGTTGGCACACTTCAAGGCGTTTTGAGCCGTTAAGTTTATTGAAAATGGAGTTTGCGTTGTTTATATTGGCGCTGCTCCATTTGATAAAATTGAAGTGTTTGTTCTTGGCTTCAGCTGACGCGTGCGGTCGATCAGTTGTTTTCTCCGCGGCCACGTGCTATTAATTTTGTAGTGTTGTATTGTGTTGGCAGCAGGTACTTTCCACGTGTCATTATATAGGTGAATTCATTTTTCTCTGATGAAATTATAAGAAACGGGTTTCTTGTCACTTCACCTAGGCCCATGTGTAACTCATCTAGTACGTGTTTTATGAATGTGATCCAGTCTGAGTAAACATATATATTAATTTAGATGCTGAATATACTGTAGTTTAGTTACAATATTCTGTTGTGAATATGTTGAGGCAAATTCTAGCTATTGTATCTCAAAATTATTTCCATCACATTCTAAAAAGAAATGCTGGGTTTATTTAGTTCCAATATGTCGACTTAAGGTGAAATGTCTTTATTTTTAACATGATGATTATATCAACATGTTAATTTAGTAACAACATATTTAACTGTTAATAATAATAAATATAATGTTTCGATGTTGGGGTAGTGTACTGTTGGAATAGTGTAATTACTAACTTTGTTACGCATATAAAGACCTCCGTTGTTGAAGCTCAGTAATAACGCTATAACAAGAACTGTGTTGGTGTACAGGTGGCAGGAAGGTTGGCGTAGTGAAATTTCAGACAGGAGATGTGGCCACGACTGAGAGCTTTCTGGACACTGGGCTAGATGGCCTCCCAACCCTTCATCAGGTAGGTAGTCTTCTTTGTATACACCAATAATTATCTGTAATAAGTATTAAAACATTAAGTTGTACATAACCTTATACAGGGTAATCCTAATTATTCGGACGAGCTAACAAAGTAAGCGTACAAATACGCAGCAAAATGACTGGGATAATTAGAGAATTCCCGAAATGAGAAGCAATAAAAAAAAGTTAGTATATACTGTACACCAGACTTCAACAATCAAGAATTAAAAATATATTCATTATTTATTTATTTTTTTATTGAGATTTACACGAGTATACACTGCCGCCTGCAGGTCACCCTGGTGGTACACCTCAGACTAAGACGAATCACCTCCCACATTCCTCTCCTTAACTACGCTGTCCAGGGCTCAAATGAAGAACTTTTCGTTGGCAAGTATTATATTATTTACTTTTATATAAAGGTAATACTATCAATGATTTTATGTAAAGTGAACGTGGGTCCTTAAGCAGTAGTGAGGTCACAGTACATTAGGCTTAGAGCCTTAGACCATCATTGCACTCCATTCCATTATCTTTCTAACTGTAAAGCTCGGTACCTGTTTACAAGGCGTACCCAAGGCTCAAAACACATACAAAAATATAAACTAACATTTTTAGATAAGTATACCTCAGTTAGGGACGTAATGCAGTGTGTTCATGAAGAGGCCCGCCGTCCAGTGAGTGTCGTGTGAATAAGTGTAGCTCACTAAACACTGATACACCTGACAACTGAGTAAATTACCAGCCCAACTAACTACTCAAACACCTCTCACAAAGCAATTGGGTCCCTACACTCTTAGTAAGAAACTGTATAAATAAATATGACCATTAAATATAAACTGGTGGACACAAGACCACTACGAGCACCAACTAACACTGAATATAAATATACCCAAACTAAAGCATGAAACTAAATACGAATCAGTACCTCACAATTCGACATTCTGTTTACCATTGTATACCTGCACTGTCCATGCACATTGTTTATATACCTATACTGATCATGTATATTGTTTATATATCTGCACTGTTTCTGTACACATTACTTGTACATTGAATCGATATGAACTTCTATAATGATATTAATGAATTTGACTGACATGACCCCCCCAGTATCTAGCTTAGAGTACTTATCTTCCGAGGTATCAATATCTTTTACTGTCTGTGTACTGACTTTGGCCATACGTGTCCCTCCCTCCTTCCTTCTTCCACCCTCCATTCCCTTCCTTCCTTCCTCCCCCTCCATCTCCTTCCTCGTCCCTCCGTACAGAACTGGTGCCTAAGAAGAAAGACATGCACGTCCAGTGTTGTGGCGGCCTGGTGTCTGAAGCCTTCAAGTTCAAGATGAGGATGTTTACGTGGCAGCACATCTCCGTCTCCCTCGACCTGCACACTCGAGTCCTGCATGTTGTATATGATGACCTGGTGGGTGTGTGTGTCTTTGGTCTGTTATCTGTCTGTTATTTATCTCTCTTTTTAGTCTGTTATCTCCAACCCTGACCTCTTTGTCTATTATAGCATTATTATTTCTCGTCTTTGTCTCATTTCCGTTTCCGTCTGTATGTGTAGAACGGACCTAAAGTAAATAGTAGGGTCATATTGTCTACTGACCTAAAATAAAGTTTCGTATTTTATTGTTGGCTATTTTATGTAGATTCAGACCCAAAAAATCAATATGTAAGTGAAAAATTATAATATATTCTCTAAATCAATGGACAATAACTTCTAGTATTATGATCAATTAAAAAGGAGCTGTAGATTATCTGTAGTTGTGACACTTAAAATTTGGTAGAAATATTTGTGAACTCATAACAGTTTATTATTATTATTCATTACAGGAGTACCGTGTGGACTTGGAGGAGCCTGCCTCACTAGGTATTGGTTCACAGTGGGAAATACGGGGCGGCGGACGTCTGGTAGTAGGTCAGAAGCTGTATTCATTAGAGGGAGATTTTATTGTCTTGGAGACCTTAGACGGAGAAATAGCCGACTACCGACTGTACGACGTCGCTCTACCGCCCTCCCAGATGAACGAGTTGCTCCAGTGTAGAGATATACCGGAGCTGATGAAACCTCTGATTGATTTAGAAGACAATAAGTTTGAAGTAAAAGGCCCGACGACGACGAGGAACATATCACTGGAGGAGATATGCGGTAACCACGTCACCGGGTTCTATCTGTTTTTCTCACAGAAGACGATCTTCCAGCGCGCGTACTCCTGGTGTAGGAAGCTGACGGGTAACCTCATCCTTCCTGAAGACTCTGAGACCAACGCCTACTTCTTTGACAGGTTTATCAAGTACAAGGATCAGTGTGATGACATATGGACCCACCTCTTCTGGATCGGCTCGGGAGGGAATCTTACAACCCGACAGTGGCTCAAACTCACCGACAACACCCCGATCACCTGGTACCGCTTCCTGAGGGAGTACAGAACAGTTACCCCAGAGTTCCAATGCATAGCGGCAGTCACCCACGACAAGTACAAGTGGGCGGCGTGTCCTTGTGAGATAGAGACTTGTGTTCTGTGCAACTTTACCACCCATCCTAAAATGCGCCTCAGAGGTCTATGTAAGAACACTGCATTTGATAGACTATTCTCCTTCCGTGATAATGAGAACTTTGAACTGGTGTTTGACGGCCTGGCTCACGTGGTCATGAGGAGAGAGAACGAGTCTTGGGTCATGAAGAGTCGACTCTACGAAGGACTGAAAGCCACCATGATGGTCCAATCGAAGGGAGAGTACCCAGTGGGCGTTCACACCTGGCTTGTCGACGGTGACAGGTGTAGACACAAAGAGGTGAGTGTTGAGAGGACTTAACCTAAACCAAATCTAACCTAAGAAGCCTTATGATCATATGAACCTAACACCTCATCCCAACAGGTCAAACTCCTTCTCACATCCTGCAATGTGGACGAATACACGTGTGACGACGGGTCCTGCATCGGCAAGACCCGCCGGTGTGACCTTAGCGTGGACTGTGACGACCAGAGTGACGAGATGAACTGTGACGTGGTGTTGGTCCCCCTGGGGTACTCCTCTGGCCTGCCCCCCCCTACCCTCATGGGCAAGCCTGTACCTATTCTCTTCTCCCTCAACGTCACCTCCATCAGGGAGTTCAGTCTCGTCACCTTCTCCATCAGTATGGACGTGTTCCTGATGCTGAAGTGGCAGGACAGGAGGCTCAAATTCAGCAACCTACAAGATAATTTCAGGGCCAATAAGTTGAAGTACCTGAAAGATGTTTGGACACCACAGATGAAGGTAAACTACTATAGTACTAAGAATAGTATCATGTGATATCATGTAACAAATGAGTATACTTTAGGCACACCTACACTGTCTTATGTAAAGTGTATACCCGCATTGTCTAAATACACGTTGATTCAATATATATACAGTACTTGTAGGTTAAGTTAATGAATCAGTAGCTACCTATCTCTCTCTCTACTTACATACACAGATTTTGTTACATTATATCACTGTGCATATACTGTTTTGTTTATGATAAATTAGTATGTACAGTACAGGTACATTGTTGCTGTTGACCAATTATTATTATTACAGGTACAGGATGGTACATTGAGTGCAGTACAGGCACGCACACACTCACAAACTGTGTACGTGGCCAAGACAGCCAAGCCACTCCAGGATGATGACACTACCATAAGAGAGGGTCTGTCTGTCTGTCTATCTCTCTATGTACAGTATCTGTGTAGTGTATAGAGAGTACTTATACTATATTTAAACATTAAACTCAAGATACATTACTGTATTTATCTCTCTCTCTCTCTTATTTCCTGATGTTTACAGTACTTATTGTTTTATTCTCTGAGCCTTTACCAATTTGTCACTGCCTGCCTGTCTGTTAGTCACTCTCTCTCTCTTGCAAACTAATTTGTTCTCTCTCTCTCAGAACATTTTATTATTGTATGTGAAAGGTTTAAAATGTCTCTCCAACATACACGAGGTACACTCACTAAAAGATTATTCTGCACCTTTATGATGGTTACACAGTATGACACACTGGACCAAGAAATAACACCCACCACGGCTTCTGTCCCAGTGATCGCTGTAGATGGTTTCAGAGCCAAGGGTGCAGGATATTTTTTTAGTGAGTGTACATCAAAGCAAGGTACTCTGTTCAGTATTAATTCTGATGTATGACAAAGAGATGTACTCAGTGTTCAGTATTAATCAGAGTACAGATGACCAGAGACGATGATCAAGTAAACCAAATGTACAACTGATTTTTAAATACATAATATTCACCAAGTGTACAATGCCTTCAACCACATGTGTACATCACATTCACAGACGTCGTTGATGTACATAAGTCACGTTCACAGACAATGCACAGTTGGTATTTTTAGATGATTGTACAGTACTGTATATCTTCGTACAGACAACATATTGGTTTGTTAGTACACTGATGATAGGCATACTGTTTACCTCATTGTAAACCCCAAGTCACTGTACTTATCTAAGTACTGTACCACATTGAAGACTTACAGTAAGGTAGCTGTACATCTTAATAGGCTCTGTACTTATCTACAGTATGTACACCACTTTGACATCATGTACATCTAAATAAGACACTATTAATCTGTGTACACCACACTGACAGACATAGTGTACAGCGGGTCAGAGAACATGTTGATCTACCAGCACGAGGAAACAGTGAGTTACAAGTGCCACTTCAAGTTACAGCTGTATCCCTTTGACCGCCAACTGTGCTTCGTTGTCTACAGGATACAGGATGTGACCCAGGATTTGGGTGTTCTCAAGAAGGTGAGTTGGATCTGTAAACATTGTTTATACTGTACACTTATGGGTACAGTATGTTTATTATTAGTTTATAATCATTTTGTACACTAATCATTTTCATTAAAGAATGTTTTGTGGTATTTTTAGACATATCTCAGCTTTTATAATGGGAATCAGTGTGGAACTGTATAATCAATTCACAAAGGATTTGTCAGGAACAGAACCCTCTTGGGACTGCCTGCTACATATAATGTTAGGCTGATCGGTTTATAGTTTTCTGCTGCCTGATGTTGCCTGATTTGCAGTCCCTGACTCCCTAGAAACTTTTTCTTGGTCCAGAAATGTCTTGAGTAAATCTTAGTGGAGAGCAAATCTCATCTGCTGCCTCCTTTATCCAGGGTGTCTATTGGTCTGGAATATCTGGAAAAGGCAGGGAATTTTATTTTATCTGGCCAGCAGACACCGTGATTGAAATAATGTAATTAAAATATTCCAAGTGTCATTACAACCACTAATTACCCCGCAATCGAATCACAGACCATAGATTCGGAATCAGTAGGCTCAGGAGTACCTATACTGTAAAGAGCTTTTCAACGAAATCTAATTTTTGGCAGAAACCACCAAAGTATTAAGCCTTATATCTTAGTAATTTTTTTACCGAAATATACTTTTCTCTTGGAAACAGAATTTAAAGGGCTTCACTAATTAAATACTTCCAGAATAACACAAAAACACCAAAATTGCACCTTGGAAACCCATAGTTGGCGAGTAATTAACAATATCCGATGGGTCTGTGTTACATCCAGAAAATTTTTGGTTGACTGTATGTCTGTATGCTTAATGATGTGGGATATCAAACAATGGAGAGAATTTGTGCTGCCTACAAGTGAAACACGATGAGGGAAAACAAATTCACAAACTATAAAGCAGACGGGTCTCATGCAGCTGATGCAAAAATAAGATGTCACCTGGATGCTAATACTGTATATATTCACCATATGAGCACCACAGTCACATACAACAAGACCCATACAATATTCAACACCACACCTCACGTACAGTACACTACACATCAATAATTTTCTCTGTACTGGTGTTTACTTGGATGTGAAACTTTGAAGCTTGTTTTTGCCACTTTCGTTTTTTCTGTAAGTTATTGTGGTTTGAAGGACAATATCTCCACTAATTATGGCTCAATTGTTGTAATTTTTGGTGGGATCAGTTCTCATAATTTAGTGTACGATCTTTACAAAGTTAATTGTTGTATACTCTTCCATTGCAATTTTAGTATTAATTTCCTCCTCCCTCTTGTTGCAGGATGGGGAAGGGATACAGTTCCTGGGTAGTCGTCAGCTACTGGAGTACACACTAATTTCTGAAACCTTCAAGAACTACACTCTCCATGATGTCAGCCATATTAAAGTGAGAAACGAGTGTTCTCTCTCTCTCTGTCATTCTTTTCTCTTTTGATTATTTCTCTTATTCTTCCCTCTTTATTTAACCAGATTTTCATTTTTTGTTTGCTACTGATAATAAAAGATTACTGTACAATAATAATAATACTGTACTACTACTACTAATAATAATAATAATATAATAATAATAATAAATAATAATAATAATACCTACAGTTATTGTTATTAAACATTACAAAAATTTATCTTAAAGATAACTTGATGGTAGAAGACCAGGTTTTTTTTACACCTGAATTTACAAAAAGAATTGGCACTGTAACAAAGGAGCTTCCATACACATTTTATATAACTACCCGGTATCTCTTGTATATATCATTAATTTATTACAACTGTATTTTGTATTTTACTAATATATTACACTTTGTCTTGTATTCTATCAATTTACAGATTGAGTTTGCCTTCAGGAACCAATATGGGTATTACATAGGCAACACCTTCCTGCCCAGTGTAATGTTGGCCATTATTTGCTGGGCCACACTGCACTTCGATATAGCTGACTTCCAGGTGTGTGTGTGTGTGTGTTTCTCTGTCTGTCTACCTGTGTGTGTGTTTCTCTGTCTGTCTACCTGTGTGTGTGTCTTTTTGTCAATGCATCTGTCTATTGGTCAGTGTGAGTCTACTTGAATGACTTTTGCAAACAACAGATATGTAAGATTTTTTAATATTATTATTATTGTTGTAGCTATAATAATTTCTGGTATCATCATTATAATTACCAGTTTTATTATTATTATCATCATTACAGTGATAATAGAGAAACATTCCCCACCTCTTACATCAGGATCGCATCATGGTGTCACTCACGTCACTGCTAGTGCTGGCCACTGTGTTCACCCAGACCAGCCAGTCCATCCCCAAGACTTCCTACCTCAAGCTCATCGACGTCTGGTTCGTGGTCCTCATCTCCGAGGACTTCGCTATCATCGTATCTTTGGTGTACATCGAGGTCCTAAGACTCAGGCACCCGACCAACACTATCAAGGTGGTACCCGTTGGCTCTGTCATGGCCTGGGATACGGTCGTCAAACAGATAAAAACCAATGTGGATGACGACGAGATTTCTATCCACGAACTACGAAATCGGAGACTTTCTATGAATAGGGATGAGTCTTCTAGCCCCGTTCCAGACCATCAGGTAAGCCCCATGGATAGAGACGACAGCCATTCACCAAAGCCAGTCCCCGTTAGAGCTCTCAAAGTGAACAGAATCCTTCTTAATTTCTTCTCAGTCACTTTGCTTGTTCTTATTCTCTGTTTTGTGGCTATGTGTATCTTCAGTATAATTTCTAAATAATTTCCCACCTCTATGGAGTGATATAAAAGTAAAGTAGTCCTGGAAAAAAATTTTATTTGGATCTGTATAAATATTTGGTCTATCAGCTGTCAAAAAGAGCTAATGTGAGAAATCTTTAAACGATATAACATAACAAACTCATACTAACACTAGATTTTAAATTGTCTTTCTGTCTGTATGTATGTAAGTTAAGTTGTATGTGTACTAGTTGGGGTATCCAGCATTACCCAAGTTTGTTTTTGACACTTACTATTACATGTACAGTATATAACAGAATTTTAACTCTTATTATGTTAAAAATGGGGGGGGGGGGGGGGGGAGAATGCATACACACACTATGAATTAGAGGGGCAGCTCATAGCCTAAGTCTGTCCTTGGCCAAATTAAGTGCATATGCATAATACAGTATAACCATTCCAAATTTCAGTCCTCCTCGTTAAAAACTGTGTATGTTATTCAAAGCAATTCCACATGCCATGAGTGTATACTGTAAGTACATCTGTTTATGCTAAAGTCTCACTTATGTTAATTTATTATCAGATAAATGTTTTAGTTTATGTCTCTGATGTCTCAGTGTTTTACAAGACTTGAGGTATTATGAAGAAAAAACTTATGTTCCTAGTCAATAAGATCTAATCATATAGTACTGTAGGCCTCGGTGTTCAGTACAGTACTATAGATATTTCACTAGATAAAACTATAAATTTATCCAGGAAAAGTGACAGAAATTGCACAAAAATATATAATACAGAAATACCTGGTAAATATAATACAAGAAAGGGGATGATTTACTGAGCTGTGTGTGCTGTATTGTGGACAAGACTCAACATTCAGAGTCAGTCAATAAAGTGCTTGTCATGTTTATTGTCACAAATATATGTTTATTTGTGTGGATTATTTGTTACTGATTAGTCTCCTCAAACCCACAAAGAACCTCAATAGAAATAAGCTTATAATGTTCTTCTTGGACTATCCTGATTCAAATCAAGCTTCTGTTTACCACCATATACCTGCATGTGTGAATATTTTATAGGTTGGTGCTAGAGAAGTCATCCAGCCATAAATCTTTGCCTTAACATTCCTGATAGCAACCGGGTCACCAGAGCTGTGCCCATCCTCTGGTCTCTGTTGCATTTCCTGGACCCAGTGTGTAAGTTGAATTGTTCATAACTCGGAACCATGTTAATTTCACAGCGAATTATGAATAAATCCCATCCCTACCTGTAAAATCAAAACAATCATAATTCATAAATTATAACAAATAACTTAACTAATGTACAGAAATCATTCATTTTAATTACCTTGACCCCTGAAGATGGCTGCTAATAGGAACAAATAGTGGTCAGAGGACTGGTGGATGACTTAATTTCCAGAGGAGAGAGAAGATGGTGTTGAGGCTGGATGTGGCTCTTACTGGGGGAAGTTACTTGATGAGGCTGAGAAGTGAAGGAGATTAGTTGAGGCACTTTACTGATGTTGTAGCATACAAAGATAACCCGAGGAACAGCTCTCATCTTCTCCTCAAAGTTCTTTATCACCGCTTAGACTGTTTGTTATCATTCTTCATCATAGCAAGAAAGGTTTACAGGAGTGAACAATAATACTCACCATCAAGTTTTTCCTGGTTGATGTTGATGTTATAATGTATAACTGTGCTTCATGGTCTTTTAAATGCAGTATTTTATTCACCCAAGGTCCTTGTACTATAATGTGAAAAAGAGTACAGTACTGTATTTGCTTGTGTTACATCTATACAGTGCTGCATACTTTTATGCTGTAGTGCACATGATTTATTGAGGATTAGGATGGAACTAAATGGAACCAAGCAACCAATAAGTGTAAGGGTTACATATAATCTCAAGCTCAGTGACTATGGTAGGGAATGTTTGTTTAGATGCTGCCTTCATGACTGGTGGAGATGGTCCCACTGTGCTGAAGAACAGGATTGTGATTCTCATGATCCTCTGCCATACAACTGGGTGTGTAATGATATACTGACAGTGATTAAGAATACAACTTATATAAAGGATTTTTTTTTTCAAACATACTGTACATACTGTATAATACAAAAGATTTTGTATCATATTTCATCTACTGTAAATCTAGAGTGATCTAAAATGCAGAAAGACAAATTCACTAAATAATAAGCAAGCACCGCTGGTTCAGTTTTAGGCTGTAAATTACAATACAGTACAAATATATGTGCAAGTTATGATGTTCTTTCATAATTGCTCTTAACTATTCATTAATTAATACTGAGAAAAATATAAAACTTTTACAATACATCATGGAGACTAATAATTTTAAACTAATGTAAATAATTCAACATATCTTTGGCTAAATATAATCTTTCAAGAGTAACTAAGGTTTACAAAAGAGTACAATAGTGGTGTCCTATTTTATAATTACATTCATTCAATATTCATTTGTATATTAGAGCTGAAAAACCATCATATCTCTACTTTAGTGAAGGGTTGCACCACACAATGTACAATAAGTTATTTCTGACACACGTGGTGGAGTAGCACCTCAGACAAACCTTTTTATTCTTCACCGCCTCTACACCTTTAAGTACAAAAGATCCAGAAAGTTAAGTTAAAAATTCTTTATAACAAGAATTCTCAATGTTGTCATGGTTAACTATATAAGTGAAGCAGTTGTCAATTACTTGCTATAAGAAACGGTGAGAGAGTGAGTCAGTTATGAGAGCCTGTACAATATACACTCAAGAATAGTTCAAGTGATAAAAGTCTCAAAAGTACAAAGAAGCAATTCATGGTGGTTAGGTGAGGCATTTTAGCATACAAAGTGACAAGTTATGTGAGACAATACTATGGTATATAGTATACATAATCGCGACCTTTTCCACGCTACAGTACACAAGTTACTCGTCTTTTATCAAGTTATCAACAATGTTCAGGAGGTACAGGTGTATGGTACAAAGCAATCTTCTCTGAGAGGTGAAATGGAATAAGTCAAGATTCCAAAGTTTGCAGAAAGAAAGTGTCATTTTAAACATCATAATTTTATCCTAACTTTCTGCTATGAACAATATTTGACATCAAGGTCATATTAATCTTTATAAGACATCTCCAAGACACAAGGAATCAGTTCTGGCAACAAAATTTGTCTGATGAAATTTTCTGGATATTTTTGGAGTACTGGTGCTTCAACTTGTCATCCAATAAGCCTCTTACAAAACAGTGCTTTGTGTAAACAGTCATTAACAGACATACAAAAATGCCACAAGTATAAAATATTGACAAGTTAAAGAAAAATACGCATTATAAATTCCTCTCCGCAACTCACGGTATAAAAGCTACCGGTACTAATGTCCGCTTTGCATCACATCTAGCTACTGATTGAGGTAGTGACCTTCAGGCAATTAGTATTAGTAATTAAGACAAAAGTTTTCCCTTATACAGTACAGTACAGTATTCAGAATCATGGAAATACCAGTAAGATGTGACAGTGGATAGATTCTGCTCACCAAAAACTGTTAGTTCTAAATTAAACACTCATAAATCGTGAAGCAAATCTCATCTTTTTTTTTCCGCAGAATGGCTTGACCTACAGGCAAGACTCCTGCCCAAAACCTGAAATGAATAACAATATAACATCACAAAAATAATACAACATACAAATAAATCACTAAAGATACAATACAGTATAATGATAATATTGGTCAACTTAACTCATAACTTGCTGGAATACAAAATCAGAATTTGAATTCAACATAGAAACTTAAGCACAGAAGAAAGAAGCTGGAGAGATGTTAGTTTCTGTTCCTGTATGTTTGAAGATGATGGTGGCAGTGGTGGTACTGTACACAGGTTGAGGATGGTGGTATTGTACACAGGTTGAGGATGGTGGTACACAGGTTGAGGATGGTGGTACACAGGTTGAGGATAGTAGCACGCAGGTTAAGGATGGTGGTAAGCAGGTTGAGGATGGTGGTACTTAGCAGTGCCCCTTGTAGCCCAGCCTTCATCACCACTCACCATGACCCTGCTACCACCTGACAACCACTCGAGCAATGCACCTTCTCATGTCAACCTGTAGTTCTCTATGTTTTGGCTTACAATATGTGTGGACCAGTAATACACACGAGCACTTTACTATAGTTTTCCTTAAATGTACTGCAAAAACTACTATATGCCGGGTAACCTTTTCCATTAATCCGAGTTAGGGAAAAACTTGGCTTCCCGATGCCACAGTGTCTGGAATTGTCAGCAGCATCTTACAGCTATTTCTGTGTTTAGGAAAGAAGCATTAAAACACATAAGAAACTGAGGATCTTCAAGTGCAGGTTTTGTTTATCCTTAGAGAACACAAAGCTTGAGGAAACATATCTGCACCATCAGTGTCGTGGGAATCTCCAACACTCAATGAGTTGTCCAAAGCCATAAACTGCATTTCAAGTCATTCTCTGTAATTTCTCTAAGTTTCTTCAATTCATACAGGAAGCTTAAATTACCAGCGTTCTCTTGCATGTATCTGAACCTCACTGTCAGTAGCACGAGTGTCTGATCCATGATAACCAGATAGTTATTCCTCTCAAATCTTTCCTCACCAAGATTTGTAGCTCAGCATCCTCACTTATAGACGGAAGTCGTCATCGTTTACTCATCACTCGTCGATCTTTGGATTCAAGTTCTACATCCATCTCAGATACTGTTTTTATCATCTTGGTGGAGGTAAATCCAGTGTCTATACTTCTGCAGAAACTTTTATATCAGTCCTAAATTGTGTTCGGTGGCCACAACTGGCTACAATTCCTTTTTTAATGGACTTTTCTCTGTCCACTGAGCTGCATTTTCTCTATTTGCCTGTCCTTGCTAGCTATGGTATAATAAATAATGGGTTGTATACATTAAACACAAAACAAAGAACACGCATCAAACAAAACCCAGATAAACGGAGATTCCAAGGTTTCAACGACAAATGTCAACGTCCTATTGAGTGGAGCACAACCAAGAACGACCTCATTGTCAAGAGTCTGGGTGTTGGGTAAGGTTGACCATGACTCTGGGTTCTGGGGTGCTTAAGCCAGTTCACCCTACCCAAGGGACGGGCCTGCCTTTGATTATTGTAAACAGAAATATAAAAATATCTTAATATGATATACTTTTGGGTTATATAAGGAAATATACATAAATACATATACAGGTACATACATATACACACACACACACACACATATATATATGCAAGTAAATCACTGTAGGTACGCGTGATCTAGGTATATGCTGATAACCACCAGGAAAGAAGAAAACACGAAGTTCCCAAGCGCTTTCGTGTAATTCACATCTTCTTTCCTTGTGGTTATCAGCATATATATATACATATATATATATATATATATATATATATATATATATATATATATATATGTATATATATATATATATACAGTATATATATATATATATAATTATAAAATTTATCTAAAATAATAAAAAATCAGGCCAAAACTTGACTTTTCGTGTTCCTTTTTGCATATACTGTACAGGTATTATACAAAAAAATATAAATATGCATTTTAGAGCATCTTATTTATCAAAACTTTCCTGGTGAATTACGGGAGGGCATATTCTTGGACCTTAATACAGTAGCTGTCCAGCCATTTCATAATAAACTGATTGCTGTACACAATGAATCTCTTCAAAACAGGAACAATTCCTTTCTGCACAACAGTACTTCTTTGAGTTACTAAAGCCTACTGCTGTACTATTTAATGAGATAACTTCATCATACATTAGTAAAGGCTTCATGGTTACACAGGAACCATACAAAACATCATTGATTCATAATTTATCCTGCTCCCTCTCCTCTTGTTGCCTGTGTTGTGTTAACATGCCTTTTGCAACACTAACCTAACCTCTCCTCTTACTGAATGTGTTAACATACCTTTTGCAACACTAGAGTTATGATACTACACTAACGAGTCTCTACACCTTTGTACTTTTTCACTACATGGTTAACCCTTTGCCAGGTATGGTCACTGTACTGTACTGTATTGTATTCACATCGATGGTCACTGTACTGTACTGTATTCACATCAATGGCTGTTTTATGTTCCTTGCATTCCAGTTTTTGCACAAGGAGGCAGCTAGGAGAAACTTACCAGGTGTACCCTCCCGCCCTCCTGAACTCAACCACTACAAGTTGAATATAACACCATCATGAGTTTGAATGTGGATGGGAGAGTGTGGGAAGGCCAAGAATGACCACAGGCTGTCAGAAACGATCTCCAGGATAAACACCTGATGAGATTGGCAGCACGAGACCACACAACACTGCCATCAAGTTATCACAGCTGACTGACACACTCACAGAATATGGCCATAAAATGATGATGTTATTAAAGTTGTGTTAGAAATTAAGTCAAAACATCCCAAGCCTCTGATATGAACTTCAAAATTAAGTTATTATTGTGTTTTTCCCTAACTATTTATTTTGATGGAGTGTTTACAGATCCATCACATATTTTGTTTTGTTTTTTCTTTGAGCTTCAGGAAGTTGTACTTAACCTACAGATAGGGTGGCCCTCTAAAACTCACCTGGCAAAGGGTTAATAAAAAAGATTCCCAATGACAATAATTCCAAACTAATCCAACCACTGATGGTGTTTGTTAATGCACATACAGGCAGATCATACAACAAACGGGCAATAAATATCTATACTGTATATATAAACCTATACTTAAATACTTACCATGCAATTTACCTAATATATTCTCTCTAACATCACACAAACATAAATAAATGCACTTATACAATGCAAATTAAATCAAAATATTAATAATACACGTATAAGGCAGTGGTAAACAAAATTGTACATATATATATATTTTTCTTCTTTTGTTCTGGTAAAACCTGACTGTTGAAATGTATTGCACAACACATCTTGGGCCTCATCCACTGTGACCAAAACTTAGTCATCAAGCAGGTGTTAGAGATTGCCATAGTTGTGGTAGACTGTCTCTCCCATACTGTAAGTAACATAGCGCGGGGCAAAGCCATTCTCGTCATCGTCGCTGTCTCTGCCAGTAGCTCTGCCTCTTGGTCCTCTGTTGACGCCGTTTTGTCCGTGAGAGAAAACACACGAGTCATATGATGGCGGAGCTGAAACATAAACGTGTAAATTCAAAAAGTGTCATCATTCTAAGGCCTCTGATTCATCAATAATGACCCAAAAGCATAAATAAATATCTGTAGGTAACTCTCACTTAACCTGCTGCTGATAAAGACTAAGCCAATATTATCTGCATAAATACAAAATGTTTTCCTTGATTATAAATGTAAATACCAAGAACAACAACATTCAAAAGCTCTTCACATTTTTACAGTAAAAGACCAAGGCTTACAAGGGTATCCCATCTCAAAGGTGAGTCACGGCAGGGAAACTCTTACTTTTGTCCATCAAGTCTATGGTGATGCATCCCAAGCTAACCCTCAACATTGAAGGCTGACAACTAATTCAAGCATCTTGGTATTACAGCAGCTCTCACAAACACCTTCCCTTATCAGTCTTGGCCATACAGTAATGGATATCCAGAACCTGGCATCAGTTCATCTGCATTTCTCAACAGAAAAGAAGACCGTAAACAACTAAATTACAATAATGAATTACCACACTAACCTTAAAAACTCCTCAACAACACACATTTTCCTGAATAACAACAAGTCCACTTTCAAGTATCATCTTAGGGAACAAACTTCTCAGGAAGACTAATGATTAAATGGCCATGTGATGCTAATGAAGTCACTGAATCCTTTCACTGCACACAAGGAATTATGTGACGCGTCCTCCTTTTTCCACGACAAAAAGTAAATGTTTTTCAACCTACGGTTAAGTTTCTCATTTTGACTTCAGGGTTGCCCAGCTATGAACACGTCTAAAGGTCACAAATCCAGCTCTCTTCTCACAACATGAAGCTCAGAGACATGACTACCCAGAGCCAAGGCCATCAAAAAAACCACTTACATGGAAACCAATTCAAGACCTTCTGCCAGCTTCTAAACCAACTCAAGGATCTCGAGAACAAGTTGTGAGGGACAGATAAGTGACAATGATCCCAATGGTCATTCTAAAGAGAATCTAGAGATGTCTTAAAATGCATTAAGAAGTCAAATTTATAACCAAAGCTTCACAACTCAACATAATTCTATCTGACCTCTTACCAAGACACCTACCACTTCTAAATACCTGTACACTGTTTCACCTTCTGCTGCTACAAAAAAGAAACTGATGTGCCAATTTGTGTCCTCACTATTACACTAGGGACCCTCTCCACTGGAAGCAGAGAGAGAGTTTAATGGCTGGGTTCTCTCACAAGACATTTACCAAGATCCATAGATCATATAAAACAAGGAGTGTTGTACTCACGTATATCTTTGTAATCATCAGGCATGAAGGTGCTTGGGTAAGGGGGCGGGTCATCCCTAAATTCACCATTGTACCGAGGAAGATCATTTCTAGTCTCTTCATGATCTCTGTAAATTTCATGACTTGCCAGAGGAGCACTGGCAATATTTGGAGACGCTCCCAAGGGGGTTGCAGGTTGGTTGGGTAATGACTGCCCATAAGGTACAGTGGTGGCCAATGAAGTTCCTCCAACTTCAGCAGCACTCACAGGCGGGACATATGCTGGGTAAGTTCCATGTAGTGGGATCGACCCAATTATCAGAGCACTTACCACCTCAGCGGTCTTACATGTTCCAAGTTTGGCAACAAACTGCAAAAAAAGGTTTATTATTTCAATTATCAGCATTATCTGGTATTTCTACTACATATTATATATATTAATCGATGTTATACAGTATTACAAGGATACTTTTATGCAATTTTATAAAAAATATATAATAATAATAATAATAATACTTTTACTGTATAATAATTTGTGGCATAATATACAATAACACAAAATAAACATAATTGAAGAGAAAAAAAAATTACAACTGTATCAAAAAGAACTGTTATCATACCACAAAAGTATAATTTATGTCGATGATGTTGCAATGTTTGAGTTGGCTCGCAGGCACAGCTGGGACGGGCAGCGGAACATTCGACCAAACGTCATTCCCCCCGGGCAAGATTTGTGGACGGTAGACTCGCTGGACAGTGCGATGCTCTTCCTTAGTCTTCGAGGATGTAATGTATTCAATGTTCTGTATAAAAAGAATACAATTAACTGAACCAAAAATGTCACACTTCTCCTAAAACAGAAAAAATAAAAGTTTAAGCTACGAGATATAATACTCTGTACCTAACCTGCAACAGACCAAGCAGATTGTAAATACAGTATACCACCGTTTGTAAATATCAAAGACCATAAAAGGTGCACACAGGGTCAACGAACACTCTACTGCTCAACTCTTCCCACTAAATCCTCATTCATATTTCACATTTTTCTTTCATTACTTTATAATCATCTCCATTATTACTAGTACAATATATCTTTTCTCAGATAATCATGACAAGTTTTCGTCGTCAAATGGCCACAGACTGCGACACCAGATATTTTACCAAATCAATCAATCAAAAATCCAACCAATCAATTAATCAACTAATCAATCAAACAACTAATCAGGACAACACATCGGTAAAGATAAATCCATGCTTCACCAACCTGTATGATCTTGGCTTCGGTGTACTTGATGGTTGAGTTGCTGTGGTTCTGTATATGGCCGTTGATGATGATGCTCTCACCAGGAACGTAGCCGGAGCGTGGAGCGGACACCGCCAGTGATATAGGCCCCCGGGTACAGCAGCAGCAACACACTGTCTTTTCTTTCTCATTATACAAAGGATTCTGAAAAACCCCCACATATTTATTAGTTTTAATTACTGTACTATAATACTTATGTCCTGAACTTATGGATTATGTTGTACTAGATCAGTTACTCCACATACTGCCCTTGATACTTTACCCGTGATAGTGAATGAAAATTGAGATCATAGAGGTGATTGACGGAGTATATTATCTTTGTACTCTGATCTATGCTCCAAGGTTTGTCGGCCACGACCTTCACCTGGTAGCGAACCTTTCCGTGTGTTGCCTCAAATGACGACGGAATATTGTGTGGCAAGATGAAGTGGAAGGGATATGAATACTCGCCTGGAATCATTCTATTATCATTATCTGTGAAGGAAATAAAGGAAGACTTGAAATAAATATATATACTGTACGAGATTACTTCCCAATATTAAGGGGTAAGGCTTACTGTTTCGGCCATAATCTACATCTCACCAATTTTGTTAAAAATCACAATATACGACTATGTACTCCTAAACATGATGATCAAGGATCTGGTGTCTGTAATTTGTTATCTGTATAATTACATGTCCAAATGACACTTCAATAATTTTACTTACTTTTCTAATGCCAATTACTCGTGGTCTGTGGTTTTTCCGAGGCTCCCATGGCAGTACGTACTGTCTTAGGTAACAGGGAAATTCTCTCACTGACAGTTACTTTAGTGCTACTACAGCCAGTGGTCTACCAAGAGTCAAGTCAGGTCAGGTCAGGCTGCGCTTTGTTAATTATAATACGACTGTATTTCTGATAATGCAACTTTTTGGTGCTGACATAAATAAGTCATGACCTTTGGATGAACAAGAAATTGTAACTTGTAAATCAAAAATACAACAAGAAAATTTGGAAAGTGTGCTTACATCTGCCGTCCCAGACAGTCACTGATTGACGCATGTATTCTTCTTCAGATGAATAATGGTGTGTTGTTTTTCCTCGCCGCTCTGACCAACGAACTTCTCCTTTGCCCTTGGTTGTGACTTTAAGTTCTGAAAAAGGATGATAATTGTGACCCAAAGACTACATAATACTTCCTCTATCCCTGAGCAATAGGCTGCTCAAGTTAACAGTGACCAGTGTTTGTAAATGGTGTCTGGGAGTATGAGATCCCATTCTATAACAGAGGGAAGGAAGGAAACGGCCTGCAAGATAACCTGACCAATGAAAAACTTCATCATATAATGGCAGTTAAACTGTCCAGGTGAAGCTTTTCTCACCCAACTGAATCTGGGTCAGTTAAATCATATATGAACCAGAAGGAGATTTGAAGTCAATGATCGAGTCATAGCTAATGAGCTGCATATGTTCTTCAGTCAAAGTGTACAGATCACATTTCTGCCTCCACAGTAACCCTCCACTTTAAACTCTGTCACTGTAAGAAACTGGTCTTCTAGATCACTTCTTGTCTCCCCCAAGTTATGAAATAGAATTTAGAACTTCTTTAATCCTTCATTTATGACCTATGGGCCATCTTAAGTGACCTGTAAAACCCTGAACTATTGAGAAATAACATGAAGGTGGCTATTGTCTGAAAACAATGCATGCACCACTAAATACTGTACAAGTATTAAACTCTACCCATACAGAAGAAAAAACATTTCTTTAAAAATACTGATAATCCACAGCTTTCATCTCCTAAGTGGGACTTTTTGACACTTTGACAAATGACTGAGATATTTTGCTTGTCTCCTTTCCATGTCCCAACAGCTCAGATGAACTAGAGGACAGGCTCCCAGTTTGTGATACAAACACAAAAGCTTTAATAAGAGATGAGACCTTCACACATGTCAGTATAAAAACTACTGGAAGCTAGTGGCATTACAACAGATGCCTGTGAGGCCTCAAGGAAACACCAGTGACAGAATAGAGTTTAACAGAGCTAAAAAACAAACAAAGTGCTGTGTCCAAAAAAAAAAGGAGGGGGAGTAAAATCTACAAAAACTGTACCAAGGACAGTGCGTGAGGAACTGTAGGCCAGCTTCAAATGTTTAAAAAGCAACGTCTTAAAATCACTCTAAAAAAAATGGTCAGCATATAGAGGTGCAATATGTTAATATGCCGGCCAGTCAGCCAGCATCTTACCTCACTCAACTGACACTCCACTCGCCCTCCTTCATGCGTTCCCAGCACTAGCCACACCTCCAAACAATTATTCAATTTCATATTCCACACTTTCTTTGACAACTCTACACCTTTATTGTAGTGTACCTAATTAGCAATGCCATTTAATAATTCACAATAATTTCCACTTATTTAGTTTATCATAAGAGAATAAATGAGGGTAAATTAAACCATCAAGCACTTGCTGGGTGACTGTGTTAGTGGGGAGTCTACTTGTCTTCACCTGAGTTAAGGAGTAAGTTATGTGGTGATTATAGGAGAGAGATGACACACTCAAAGCTTATTTGTAGACTTAATAACCTTGACAGTGTTTGTGAATAATGAAATAAGTTAGTGAAATAAGTTAAGTATATTGGTAATGTAGTAAAATAACAACATTATTTAGCATATATCCAGTTTTAACTTTTCTTTTTTTTGGGGGGGGGGAGGAATTGGGGGTTTCCCTTGTGTACATCAAAGCAAGAGACAAATTGAAATTCCTCATAACTGCAAATTTTTATAAACTAAATCCTCCCCGTATATCACGGTTTGGCTGTAGTTACAGACAAGAAGCAAAATTGTTGCTAGGTGGTAGAAGGGCAGCTCTCAGGGGACTCTGAAGGGTATAAATTATCTTATCAAAAGTAATAGCATAACTTAGTACCACCAGACACACCAGCATCTATTTTACACTCCTCTCTCTCTTTGCTCATAGTGCTGTAGGATATAAAATTTTCAGTCACAATACAAAATAGCCTGTACTGTACCCTACTGTACTGTACCCTACTGTACTGTACTGTACTGTACTGTACCCTACTGTACTGTACTGTACTGTACCCTACTGTACTGTACTGTACACTATAATCACTTTTCATCAAGTGATAAATGCAGTGGTCCATTTTATTTGTTTTTCTGGGCTTATACTGTGAAATAAAGGAGTTTACGGCATAATAAAGAAAATTAGAGAACAAAACAACGAAAGTTAAATATAAGACCATGAAATAAAGCGAGTCTACTGTACTGTACATTGTTGTTTCTCTTGTTATAGACGGTCCTGATGATGGCTACTGTCATTACCTAAATGCCAAGAAATAAAGAAAATATATGTGAAGATGGTCATGTTTGTCCCGGCCTCGGTGTCATTAGTGAAGCTGTCAAGTTATGTCATCAAATCCCAAGTTTGTGTCTCCACTGATCATTCATTCAGTGTTCAGTGGACAGACAAATGTTATGTGATTCTACAACCTGAACAGTTTCATCTATACTTTCTGTCGAACAGGCTGACAAGTTGTCAATTAAAACCAAAGACCCTTCAATTTTTGCTAACAAGTCGCATTAAACCTAACACAAAGATTAAGCCTCGTGTCACCCAAATCCTCCTTATCCTTACCTTCTCTGAACTCCCCCACTTGTGTCTAGGTCTGAACAGATGCCACCATGCACGTTCTCACCATCCTCCATTTAAGAAAGCTCAATTTAGAATAAGCAAAGTTAGGTTAGATTAAATGGAGCCAGTGAATGAGTTTTATAAGAGGTGTGAAAGCCTGTGGTATGAGTCATTACATATATTAATTTCCTTAAGTGGTACTGTACTGTACTGCTTGGTTCATCAGTCAACGCTTATTTTCATATCTCAACACATTCATAACCTCCCCACCTCATCCTGTACTGGAACACACCTCAGTACTGGACAGGTATTTCTCCTCTCTCATCACCCACCACCACAACACAGAGACACACACCTCCCCCAGGTCTCAACCCCCCAAACAAATAACTTCATCAGGACCTCTATAATGCCCTGTGGGTTGATGGATATACTGTACACTATGTCTTTGTATGGGAAGTAATCATTATACTGTTCAGTCCCTTTATGTGTCAGTCTAATCTTTTACTGTATGATATATGTGACCACTTTAAGGTCAGTTATCTCTTGTTCACATCATAAAGTGTTTTAGTTACATGATAATCTGAGTTTGTTTTTCCTGGATAACTTTATAAACACTGTATATAAAGATGTATTGGTCTCATTATCCCTGGGCCCTACCTTGGTGGCCCCAGGTCTTGCACACTAATGAAACAATTAACATATCCTCCTCACCTTCCCCTCTGCTCACTCACTTTAAACAGTTCCTTCAGTGCCAGCAACCTCTTGTGGTCATTTATCTAACAAAATGATGTCACCTGTATTCTACTGCATAAAATTCAACAAAGGTTATTTACATAATTTAGTAGAAATCATCACCTTTCATTCACTGGCACATAACAGAAGGTTCTCCTGAGTGCAAGAGTATCATTGTGTAGTGCATAAATGTATATTGTCTTTTCTAAAATGTTCAGACGAAATTATAAATAAACTTAAAATAATCAACCCAATATGGACTATACAGCAACACAAGTACAGTTAATAAATCACAAGTTATTACATGAAATCAGGAAAATATCTAATCAAAATACAGAATTAGGAAATCAAATCAAACTTAGAATTAATGATCTAAGGAACTGTACTGTGAATACTTCTCAAAGGCAACTCAGTGAGAATATGAAGACAATCTGTGGCCTAACCTCGACATGACACCTCAGACGACACTTTAACTTTGACGTAACCTCGAATATTCTGACCGGGGAAGTACACAGGCTGGTGAGGGTTGAGGACTACTAGGAACTCGTCAAATCCCATTGTTATGTCTGAAAAATGTTCACGAGTCAAAAATGAAAATGTAAGAATAAGATTACGGATCACCTGAAGAATCTCCAACCCGGCTTATTTCACCGAAAGATTAACCACCATAACACTATTTGGGGGGTTAGGTTAGTTGAGGATAGGATAGGATATATTAGGTTAAGTTAGGTTAAGATAGGCTAGGTTAGGATAGGCTAGGTTAGGATAGGATAGGATAGGTTGATTAATCCTTAAGTGAAATAACTTGCGGTAGAGATTCTTCAGGTGATCCGAGGACATGGATAATTCATATACAAACACAACAGATGAACCATGTCTTGTAGTCCTGACAGAACCAACTTACAGCAATGTATGTTCTTGGTCATTAAGTCAGACAGTCACCCAAAAAATATCCAGCCGTCTCTCCTCCTGAACCACAATCCCAGAGATTCAGACTCGTGAATCCGAAGCATTTATGGGTAGAATAATGCTTCGTGTCTACTGCTTCGGATTCACGGGTCTGGATCTCGGGGTTCGTGGTTCAGGAGAGGCAACAGGAGTTTTGTGGATGACCGTAAATGAATGAAAGCTTCTCCCACTGAACACTTCTCTAGATGCAGTTTACCTTTAACATAAACACCAAACAAGAGGCAGTCACAACATATTCTATGTATTTGTGATAAATCTTTATTCTTTCATACACAAATATATCAAATGAATTATATACTTGTTAAGTTAACTGCATCTGTTAGAATGTTACCTGACCCAAGTCTTAACAAAAACTGAAGAGGAACAATAGCATTAGGAAAGTTATAATTTTTCTTGTGTTGTGGATATTCTAGAGGCAAGAAAGAGTAATGATTCGGTAGAGTAGGTAATGATAAATCACTACTAAAAATAAAAAATAGATTTCTTATGTTTCTGATGGGAGTAGTAGTGGTGGCAAGGATGGGAGTAGTAGTGGTAACCTGAGCTAACCTTTCTTGATGTAGAAGATGACATTTACCTTACTTAACCGATAGAAGAGCATTAGACGATTATTTTGTTGTTTTTGCGCCTTATCTGAGTATCACAACAAACAGTGCCCAGTTGTATTCTAATTTGGTGTTGTCATGAAGGCTATCACAGGTCAGAAAATATAAAAAAAAAAAAATAACCAGAGAATTCACTGTAATGTTAATTTTGTCATGATTCGCACTTTTCCACTTATTCTGGTCGCCCTGACAATGACCACAACATGATACTTCTGCATCACACACTTCCTTCATTGGTTAAATAAGGTAGTTGTACTTTTCTAATTCAGGACTTAACTTAGGTTGAGAAGGTCAGGTCACCAAAGATTTGTTTTCATTATTACCCCACAATTTCCCTTAACTTCAAAGTCTTACTCAATTTGTGGAAACCAATGTTGATTCTCCATTATATACTCTACCAAATCTTTACTTAATTTTGTATCTTATATGGAGAACTTTCATGAGGTAACTGCTACGGCTAGACTACTGTCGTCAAGTATTATCACATTAACGAAGTATTAAAACAATTCCTCCACCTTTAACAGAATACTCTTAAGGTTGGACCTAAGTTTTCTTCTAGAACTTTTTTTTATAAAATACTTACGTAACACAGAACCATATTCTAGAGTATTACTAAACATATTGCTCCAAGTTACTGACCACCAATAAAACATCTTTCATCGCCTTCCTGAATACATAACCTAACATGATATTTCTTAAGTCAATTCAGTCATTTTATCCTCACTAACATACGGTATCTGTTATCTCTGCACTGATATAAACATTTAAATGAAAAGCCTAAACAATACTAACTATTAAGACTCCTACCAGCCTTAAAGACATTGTTATTATCAAATGTACGTCTAAAGGCATTACTTCGCTACATGATTCACTATATAATTACATCTAAACACTCACTTATTCAGGTAAAAAGGGTAAATATGTACAAGGAGACCAGACAACCTCCCACAACAAGATCTACACTACTTGTTCGTATCTTTTACTACAACAGGTCATATAACATTACAATCATTTAATGTAACTAATACATCAAAGTACTTACAAATATATAGTGAAATTTTCCACTTTATCTCTCATTTAAGTTTTAAAATAATCTAATATTAGTAACAATAATTAGATAAACATAAACCAGTATTGAATATTTAAAGCCACAGCCAATTAGACTCTCGGACAGTTAAGGTTCCATGTTGTGTTGTCCCTTAAGGTTAACGAGCAATTACACTTCTATTGTTTTAATTAATCAAAATATCTTTAAAAAAAAATAAAAATAAGGTCAACATAATTAAAAATGAATACAATAAATTTCTTATATATAAATTTTATCTAAATATGCTCTTAAATTTAATATATGTACAGTCAGTGAAATAATGAGAGAAGATAGAGGAGTAAAAAAGTTTCCTGAAGAATGTCTACCACTGAATCACTGACCCTGGGGGCGTGGCACCACATGGCTTCTCTAGTACAATATCTTATTCTATTTGTGTTTTCTTTATTACTTTTCACATTGTTTATTTGTTACATTGTTATTACCTTTAGTTGGTATATTGCGTGGTAACTCACTGATGGAGTCTTGGCTTTATGCTCTTGGCCACTAACAAGCTTCCTCCAGTTTCCACCTATACTAGCAATGGACAACAGAGTTCGTAAAATAGTAACAAAGAGCAGATCATTCGCCCTAACAGCTATTAAGTTGATAACGGACAAAATCCCTCGGACAAAATCCCCACATAGTAAAAAATAAAACAGAATTCTTTTAAAGTTTTCAATAATTTTCTTACAAATCCACTTTAATATTAGATCTTACCATTACTACCCTCGCTTTTTGAGACCTCAGGGGACCCGTGACCTCACAGTCTCTGGTCTCTCAGGTCTGTTTAATGACGTGTGGTACCATGAGGTGAACTGTATATAAACCTTGTTCACTCATACACGAATTCAGTTTTCCATAAGCAGTCTTTGAGTACAGTCGGGAGTTAGGTTAGGTTAGGTTAGGTTCCAGTAGATATGAGGTTTTTGTCATGGACCCCTGTTCCTGTACTGTATGAGGTCACGTGAACAAGTACATTACATGAAAACTAAACATAAGAACACTCAGTACGGGTGACGAGTCGTTATGAAGGGGCTAAAATTTTAATCACCACTACACTGTACGAAATATACCAACGATTACCCACAATAGTCACTCACTCACACACGATACAGACCCTCCTCACTAGGTATGTAGACTAGACTATTTTCTGACCAACTTCTCCCGCGGGCAGACATTTAGAGGGTGGCAGAGGTACGATACATTTACCATATGCTGTAACCTGTAATGCAATTATTTTTATCTTGAGAGCGTTATTGGTGAATGTAAAAAGGTTTATAAATTTTAGTGAACGTAATTCGATTCGACCAAGCACCGCTCTAGATCATCACCAAAACCACCACTACTACTCCCATCCTTACCACCACTACTACTCCCATCCTTACCACCACTACTACTCCCATCCTTACCACCACTACTACTCCCATCCTTACCACCACTACTACTCCCATCCTTACCACCACTACTACTCCCATCCTTACCACCACTACTACTCCCATCCTTACCACCACTACTACTCCCATCCTTGCCACCACTACTACTCCCATCCTTACCACCACTACTACTCCCATCCTTGCCACCACTACTACTCCCATCCTTACCACCACTACTACTCCCATCCTTACCACCACTACTACTCCGATCCTTGCCACCACTACTACTCCCATCCTTACCACCACTACTACTCCCATCCTTACCATCACTACTACTCCCATCCTTGCCACCACTACTACTCCCATCCTTGCCACCACTACTACTCCCATCCTTACCACCACTACTACTCCCATCCTTACCACCACTACTACTCCCATCCTTACCACCACTACTACTCCCATCCTTACCACCACTACTACTCCCATCCTTGCCACCACTACTACTCCCATCCTTACCACCACTACTACTCCCATCCTTACCACCACTACTACTCCCATCCTTGCCACCACTACTACTCCCATCCTTGCCACCACTACTACTCCCATCCTTACCACCACTACTACTCCCATCCTTACCACCACTACTACTCCCATCCTTACCACCACTACTACTCCCATCCTTACCACCACTACTACTCCGATCCTTGCCACCACTACTACTCCCATCCTTGCCACCACTACTACTCCCATCCTTACCACCACTACTACTCCCATCCTTACCACCACTACTACTCCCATCCTTACCACCACTACTACTCCCATCCTTACCACCACTACTACTCCCATCCTTACCACCACTACTACTCCCATCCTTACCACCACTACTACTCCCATCCTTGCCACCACTACTACTCCCATCCTTACCACCACTACTACTCCCATCCTTGCCACCACTACTACTCCCATCCTTACCACCACTACTACTCCCATCCTTACCACCACTACTACTCCCATCCTTACCACCACTACTACTCCCATCCTTACCACCACTACTACTCCCATCCTTGCCACCACTACTACTCCCATCCTTACCACCACTACTACTCCCATCCTTACCACCACTACTACTCCCATCCTTGCCACCACTACTACTCCCATCCTTACCACCACTACTACTCCCATCCTTACCACCACTACTACTCCCATCCTTACCACCACTACCATCATGCTTGTTATTCTTTACGAGGAGATGAAGGCCAGACAGCTCCGGCAACCACTAACATTATTACTAAGGAAAATTCACACAACGTAAGATGCAGCAAAGTCGAGATTTATTTTTTTTGCTAAGACGGAAAAAAAAATTATGAACAAAGAAATGCAGTGTATCTTTTTACCGTGAGACAGAGCATTAAGTCTTGCATGATACCAGACGGACATACACACAGATAATTTATCATGGTTGAGTAGGAAGCTTGTAATGATTTACCCCATGCCGCTCTCCTTACAGCTCGGGTTATGATTAATGTAACTCTTGGCTGGCATCATCACTTACAACCTTATGACAACAGATTTTAGTTCAGTGAAAATCATCTTACTTTCGAGTTAACAAATCAGTCCCTTGCGTCTCCAGTTAGCTTGTAGTGGATTTCTCCCCTTCAAACGCTTGTCGCTGAGTAGTCGACCCCGCGAATTCCCTCGTGATCTAGGTCAACCATCGCCGCCTTACATAGCGGAGGTCAACTATTAAGCCACGCCTACCTCCGCTATATAAGACCTGACCTCGTGGTGACCTCTCTTCTACCTACACCAACCAGCCAGCAACACCTCCTCCTCCTCCTGCCTGGCGGTCCTCTCTCCCGCTGGCGAGCATGGCGACCCACAAGCTGTCCTCCTCTGAGCGTCCTCACCAACCAGCTCTCTCTACATCACGCTTGCAACCATGCTGCCTTCCCAGCACCAAGCTGCACTGTACATCCAATACAACATGTATACAGAGAGCACATTGTGAGCTTCCTTTCTCCATCCCATCCTGAGTGTGAACCAAACAACCCATTACCCCACAAGCTATCAGCCAACCAGACGCCGCGGTGTTGGTCGATTAGCGGAAACGACACGACAACTAATTCTAATTCTTTTATGATTCGGTTGATTTGTCTTGGGTTCGGTCCAATAATGCTGTGAAATTGCCTTCTGGAATAATGTCCAGTAGATTTTTATTTTATTTTTTGTTCAGTGAGAATTTGTCCAGTGGTGTTGGTCGAGTTTAGTCCGATGAGGAAATGTCTGGTGGTATTTTTGTCAAGTGTGTTGATAGTATTTTGTCCACTGGATTTTGTTAGCTGAGATTTCGTCCAGTGTTATTTTGTCTGTCGATATTTTGTCCGGTGGAATTCTGTGAGGGAAAGGGATGAGGAATTATTTCGTCCAGGAGATGAAAGGTAGTTTTGTCCCGGGGAAGTAGGGAATCCTTTTGTCCAGGGGGAAGTAGGGAATCCTTTTGTCTAGGGGGATATGGGGAAGGATTTTGTCCAGGAGTGATATGAAGAATAATTTTGTCCAGGGGGGAAAGGAAATTTGTTCTTGTACCCCTCGCTTGCCGTCATTGACCCTCAGACAGACAGACAGAGACATATAGACAGACACAGAAACATAGTACAATATCATAAAGGTTTCTCACGATAAAACTGGTTCCCAAAGTACAAAAGTAAACACACATACACACACATATACTCGCTTCTTCAAGAGGGATGTGGAAAACCCCTCAGGGTCACCTGAGTGATGAGGCACTGTGTTCCCCTGTTGTTGGTGAGCCCTTGACACACCTGTGGCTGTCACCGGGGGTCCAGCGCATTCATGTTACATCCGGAAAGGTTCGCGGTTGTCCTATTCCTGCCTCCAGGTTCTGAAGCCAAGTGTAGGAACCATTGGAGCAAGTAAAGGTGGATATCTTGCACTGTCCCTCGCCACTTTCATCCCTGAGGTGAAGGCAGCAATTTGGATAAATGGCTGCAATAATAATGTGCAGTCTGACCTTCATCTGCAAGATAGAACAATCCCTCCACTCGATTTTGATATTTCACGTGTGAAGCTGGTGGATGGTGTTTTGGAGTGTTTGGGAGCATTGGAGAACCCAGAGGACCATCCAGAGACAATTATCCCTACAGAGAAAGCTGATGCTCACGTCCTGTTCCTAGTTGGGTTAGGTGACAAAAATTGGAATTGTGAAATTTTTGCAGATCAAGCCATTGAACGTCTTAGGAAATCCAAGGGCAACAACTCCGAGATTCACAGAGACATGTCTGCAGGCCACACCACCTGACTCACCTCTCTGCAGGCCACACCACCTGACTCGCCTCTCTGCCGTGCAACATATCATAAACTTATCAAGAATACCATGCTGTTGGGCGGGTGTCAGAAGCCTCACCTGGAGGCCCAAGTTCATGCCTGGGATTCTACAGTGATCTTTCTCCACAAACACCTTTCAGAGCCTCAGGTAAAACTTTGAGGAATCAAGTGGTTAAAGAAGCAGCAAGTCTGGATAGCTGTGAGGGGTAACTTTTTCTGAGTAAGAGTTGTGAACTCTTGGAACAATCTGCCAGAGAGTGTGGTGACGGCACTGAGTGTGAGCTCTTTGAAGACCAGTGTATGCCTAGTACTTGCCAACAGTGCTTAACAGAGACGTGACCGATCACCCAAGCGGCTAACGAGCCGATCAGTGGTGAAGAGAATAAAAGTTAAAAAAACTGGTATGATCCAGTGTCAAGGAATAATCCGAGAAGACCGGACAACTCACCAACTGTTCTGGCTAACTATTACCCCAGTACACGACAGATGCAAATAGCGTAGAAAAATCTTGCCCATTGTTCCTGCACCCGCTCACACCCGCCCACACAGCCGCATCTCACCTCACCTTGAAATCATGCATATTTCCCTCTTGTTTTTCCCCCCTTAACATCGACATGAGGAGGAAAACTTATCATATATTCAGGTTTAGGTGAACAGAGCGGGTACAGTGCATCCCCCAACGTGTCATTTCTCGCCCACTACCCCAAAGTGTGTGTTGGCAGTTCATCCTCACCACCTCACTGTAAGTTGGGTTAGGTTACGTCAGGTTGGGTTGGGTTAGGTTACGTCAGGTTGGGTTGGGTTAGGTTACGTCAGGTTGGGTTGGGTTAGGTTACGTCAGGTTGGGTTGGGTTAGGTTACGTCAGGTTGGGTTGGGTTAGGTTACATCAGGTTGGGTTGGGTTACGTCAGGTTGGGCTGGGTTAGGTTACGTCAGGTTGGGTTGGGTTAGGTTACGTCAGATTGGGTTGGGTTAGGTTACGTCAGGTTGGGCTGGGTTAGGTTACGTCAGGTTGGGTTGGGTTAGGTTACGTCAGGTTGGGTTGGGTTAGGTTACGTCAGGTTGGGTTGCGCTAGGTTACGTCAGGTTGGGTTGGGTTAGGTTACGTCAGGTTGGGTTGCGCTAGGTTACGTCAGGTTGGGTTGGGTTAGGTTACGTCAGGTTGGGTTAGGTTACGTCAGGTTGGGCTGGGTTAGGCTACGTTGGGTTGGGTTGGGTAAGGTTACGTCAGGTTGGGTTGGGTTAGGTTACGTCAGGTTGGGTTGGGTTAGGTTACGTCAGGTTGGGTTGGGTTAGGTTACGTCAGGTTGGGTTGGGTTAGGTTACGTCAGGTTGGGTTGGGTTAGGTTACGTCAGGTTGGGTTGGGTAAGGTTACGTCAGGTTGGGTTGGGTTAGGTTACGTCAGGTTGGGCTGGGTTAGGTTACGTCAGGTTGGGTTGGGTTAGGTTACGTCAGGTTGGGTTGGGTTAGGTTACGTCAGGTTGGGTTAGGTTACGTCAGGTTGGGTTGGGTTAGGTTACGTCAGGTTAGGTTGGGTAAGGTTACGTCAGGTTGGGTTGGGTTAGGTTACGTCAGGTTGGGTTGGGTTAGGTTACGTCAGGTTGGGTTGGGTTAGGTTACGTCAGGTTGGGTTGGGTTAGGTTACGTCAGGTTGGGTTGGGTTAGGTTACGTCAGGTTGGGTTGGGTTAGGTTACGTCAGGTTGGGTTGGGTTAGGTTACGTCAGGTTGGGTTGGGTTAGGTTACGTCAGGTTGGGTTAGGTTACGTCAGGTTGGGTTGGGTTAGGTTACGTCAGGTTAGGTTGGGTTAGGTTATGTCAGGTTGGGTTGGGTTGGGTTAGGTTACGTCAGGTTGGGTTGGGTTGGGTTAGGTTACGTCAGGTTGGGTTGGGTTGGGTTAGGTTACGTCAGGTTGGGTTGGGTTGGGTTAGGTTACGTCAGGTTGGGTTGGGTTGGGTTAGGTTACGTCAGGTTGGGTTGGGTTGGGTTAGGTTACGTCAGGTTGGGTTGGGTTGGGTTAGGTTACGTCAGGTTGGGTTGGGTTGGGTTAGGTTACGTCAGGTTGGGTTGGGTTAGGTTACGTCAGGTTGGGTTGGGTTGGGTTAGTTAATAGTATAAATTGTGCTGTAGGTTACTACTGTAACATTTCACTTGTGTTATTTTCCATAGTCTACCATCCTTCATTCAACACCATTTTCTTAGATCAACTGAATCCGAAACTCTGCTTATTTCCCCTTAAAACTAGCCCCTCCAGCTTATTTCACCTGAAGATTAACCACCCTAACCTAACCTATCCCCCCCCCCCCAGTTGGCTTTACGGTGTCTTATCTTCAGCTTAATCCGTCGAGTAAGCTTTAAGTAGAGTGACCCTGAAGTGTACCTAAAGTTTACCTAAAGTGACCCTAAAGTGTACCTAAAGTGACCCTAAAGTGACCCTGAAGTGACCCTAAAGTGACCCTAAAGTGACCCTAAAGTGACCCTAAAGTGACCCAAAAGTGTACCTAAAGTGACCCTAAAGTGACCCTGAAGTGACCCTAAAGTGTACCTAAAGTGACCCTAAAGTGACCCTAAAGTGTACCTAAAGTGACCCTAAAGTGACCCTAAAGTGTACCTAAAGTGACCCTAAAGTGACCCTAAAGTGACCCTAAAGTGACCCTACAGTGACCCTAAAGTGTACCTAAAGTGACCCTAAAGTGACCCTACAGTGACCCTAAAGTGACCCTAAAGTGACCCTAAAGTGACCCTAAAGTGACCTTAAAGTGACCCTGAAGTGACCCTGAAGTGACCCTAAAGTGACCCTGAAGTGACCCTAAAGTGACCCTGAAGTGACCTTAAAGTGTACCTAAAGTGACCCTAAAGTGACCCTAAAGTGACCTTAAAGTGTACCTCAGATCACGTTAGCTTCAAGGTTGCCACGAAGCTGTTTTGTTTTGAACCAGTTTGGGTGTGTGAGAGAGAGAGAGAGAGAGAGAGAGAGGATGGTGTCATATATATTCAGCTCATGAGGTCACACACTAAAGTCAGGTAAGAACACAATCAATATTTAATTAACATGAATTTTCCTCTTTCATACCTGCTGGCACACCTGAAGTGAGTAATTAATCTACACACCTGTAATTGTCATATACCCTTAGCATGATTACGTCCTCTATTACTGCTAATTGGTGTCAGGTGTGAATAGGGTGGTTAGCATTAAGTGTCTGTCTTTCTGTCTACATCTGTCTTTTTCCGTCTCAAAATCCTTCATTAAATATGATAAGAGGTATTGAAGACTGTATCCTTACCTTATAAACGATGCTGTAAGGTGTGTGTGTGTGTGTGGGTGGGTGGGTGTGTGTGGGTGTGTGGGTGTGGGTGTGTTTGTGTGTGTGGGTGTGTGTGTGTGTGTGGGTGGGTGGGTGTGTGGGTGGGTGTGTGTATCAACTTTTACAGCCGTAGGTCAACAAGTCATCCTGCTAAGAAAAATTAGCTCTCGTCAACCTGAGTTTGCCTTCATTACACGCCATGACTGAACGGAAAAATATATACAATTTGGTCATAATTTGTTTGTTTATGAGTAGTTTGCGTCTGGGAGGTTCCTGGGGAGTAGTTTCGTTGTGTTATGATAGTAAATCGTGTTCTTAAATATAATACTCAATCAGTTAGAGTAATAAAAACAAGTTATCTATATTTGGTAAGAACATCTGTTGGCTTCACCGTCAGATTATCCGTATTTTAGCATCGTGTATATACCCGAGTATTAACGAAATGATGCTTTAGTGTTTCCTGCAGCCATGAGACAACGAGTCATGAACAGTACACCAGAGGGCGTCGGGACGGTGGCGGGAGGTGACGGAGAAGGGGTTAGCGAGCGGCCTTCAACACCCACAACTGCTGCTTTAGTCGACTACGTAAAAGATCGTACGACCAAATGTTCAGCACAACGCAGGGCCAAGCGGAACAAGGTACGATACTGTCCAAAAACCTTACCTTACCTTACCTTACCTTACCTTACCTAACCTACAGCAATCTAAAATAACCTATCCTAACCCCCAGGAAACGATAGGGGGTTTAATCTTCAGGTGAAATATGTTGGAGGGGGGGGGGGGGGTGAAAGACGTCAGGTTCGGCAGGTGTGTATGTAGGTCATGACTTACAGGTTTGGAAGTGATCAACAGGTGTGTGGTGTGTGTGGGGAGGAGGCTAAGAGCACGCACTTCGGGGCTGTGAGCTGTGAGTCGTGTAAGTCCTTCTTCAGGAGGGGCGTCCAGGGCGGCATCTACAAGACCTTCCTCTGTGTTCGAGACCAGCGATGTCCCCTCACACGGAACAGGATATGCTGTCAGGCCTGCAGGTAACTCTCTCTCTCTCTCTCTCTCTCTCATAGCAGCACGATAAACACACATACAATTATATTAAATCTTAACACTTCATCCTCACCAACCAGCTCTCTCTACATCACGCTTGTAACCACGCTGCCTTCCCAGCACCAAGCTGCATTGTACATCCAATACAACATGTATACAGAGAGCACATTGTGAGCTTCCTTTCTCCATCCCGTCCTGAGTGTGAACCAAACAACCCATTACCCCACAAACTATAATCTGAATCTTTGAGGAAATATCGTTCATAACTGATAAAATTATTGTTCCCGCTAGATGTAGTATTTTCAGGGCCGGATTAAGCTTAAGAGGGGCCTGAGGCACAGATCAACTTGGGGCCCCCTACCCTCAAGGTGTATATATATATATACCCAAATTTATCAATGATTTCATCAATATTAAACTTCTGCAAAATAACACATTTAATGTTCATAAGAGACAGAAAATTGAGACGTTGTTAGGACATCGTTGAGCGAAGTTCATGTTTTATAAGCTTCAACTTCGAGAATGTTTGGATTGGGGGCCCCTTAGAGTCGGGGGGCCTGAGGCCAGTGCCTCAAGTGCCTCATGGTTAATTCGGCACTGAGTATTTTGTTCAGTAACCGTTTGGATAAGTTCACATTAATTCAGAATGTATCGTACTGTACAAGGACAGTGCAGGTATATAAACAACGTACACAGACATTCCAGGTATATAAACAATGTACACAGACAGTGGTAAAAACTAGGTCAAGGGTGACTCGATCAAGTCATTATTTACAGGTTCAGACGGTGTCGGGCGATTGGTATGGAGCCTCACCTGGTGATGAGTGAGGATGACCGCCGCGCCCTCAGGACCCGCCGTCTGGAGAGGAGGAAACGGCAGCTCTTCCTCCACCAGCAGAATAACAACACCCACTCCTCTTCTGACACCGCCTCCTCCTCCTCCTCCACCAATAACACCTCTTCCTCCTTCACTGGCTCCTCCTCCTCCATCACTGGCTCCTCCTCCACAACTGACACCTACTCCCCCTCAACTGACACCGCCTCCTCCTCCTCCTCCTCCACCAATGACACCTCTTCCTCCTTCACTGGCTCCTCCTCCTCCATCACTGGCTCCTCCTCTTCAACTGACACCTCCTCCACCTCCTCCTCAACTGACACCTTATCCTTCACCACCACTGACACCACCACCTCCTCCTTTATCTCCACCACCGAAACTTCTTCGCCTTCCTCCTCCTCCTCCACCACTCACACCCTCCAGCACACTCCTCCTCCACTCCAGCTACTCCTTGAGGAAGAAGTGGAGGAAGACAGACACTTAGACGAAGACGAGTTTATGGAGGAAGAGAAACATTTAGGGCTAGATGGACACATGTACCAGGACCCACCTGAAGGCGACGAGGAAGAGGAGCATAACCGCCAACACCTGGAGGAGTGTTGGAACCAAGAAGATGTGGAGAAAATCACCTTCTTGAGGAAAGTCTTGAGAAAATCTCTTTCCTTTCCAGAGTTCCCCAAACATTATTATGAAGAGAACGTTAACGTGGTAGAACACTTGCTCTTCGTGTTCATTAAGGCCATGGCTGAGTTCTACAGTGTTGTCCCTGACTTCAGAGACCTGGAGAGTGGAGATCAAAGTGTGCTCCTGAGGGACGCGGTGGCCAAGGCTGTGTTCATATTCGGAGCTCATCAGTTTCACCAAGAGGGTCAGTGTTGGCCGCGGAGGCTCCTGGCGCCCACCTGTACCTTCCCGAAGGTGACCGTGTCCGCCGTAGAGACCTTCCTCGCCGAGCACTGTACGTTTACTAAAGTGAAAACCTTCATGGAGAAATATTGTTCCTTCTTCGCCGATGAGACCATGACGGTGATAAGCTTGATGTTGGCTTTGTTTCAGCCCGACGACCCCACAGCGAGGGCAGGAGTGAGGGTGGCGGCCAGCAGGGACCAGTATCACCGTCTGCTGCGACATTACCTCACTCATTGGGACCCCAGTTTGTCGACGGCCTCTATCGTCTCAGAGCTCCGCCACTGCTTCACGGAGGTGCAGGAGTTAACACTTTGTTTCAAGAGTCGCAACGGAGTCAAGATCGGCAGCGTGTCTACTGATGATGTTACAGGTAATGGCGGAATAGCTTTCATAAGTTCATTTCAGGATCTTAGTGAAGACAACATGTTGCCACCTAAAAAAGCCTTCAGCCAGAGAAACACCAAAGTGGATGACGAGGTTGAGTCTTCTGATGTTATATTTCTTGAGGAGATAAACAGGAGTCATCCAACCAGACTCAGCCGTTATGAGGGACCAGCCGGTGCTTCTTGGCCGATGACCAGAGATGAGAGGCGGCTGGAGCGTCACCACACACCACCACACTACAGGTCAGTTATTGACCATGACTATCTCAGACACCCCTCACCTTCCCTCAACTGTCTGGTGACGCTCGGGAGACCAAGTGTACCCACGACACACAATCCAGAGATTATCCCTTTACCTGTAGACCACCGACCCGCCCGTGACTACAGGAGTACGAATTCAAAAACCTGTGCCCCAACACCCGCGAAGATGGGGAACTTGCCTGTGTCGTCCCCAAAGAATCCTGCCGCCGTTTTCATCCCCATATCGAGAAGTGAGAACAGTTTACAGTCACCACAACACTCTACTAATACACAGTACAGAGATGGTGGCCACCCCCACCGCGCCCCCAGAGGAGTGGGCGCCATGATGGACCAGTCCACCATCAACATCACCCAACCTCCTGACCAGAGAGCTGACCACCTCGCTTACACTCTGAGGCCCGCGTCATGGAGGACACCCTCACGTCATGACGTCACACACCCAACTCTCCACCACTCAGCAGCTGGGCTGACACATCCTCATAAGGAAATTCTGTGCCGACTTAACCCTCACGCTCCGCCAACACTCCTTCGGGGAGACAGGGTCATCCACCTGAGTCAGCTTTCATCTTTACCTCAGTGGCGGGAGAGGGACTACTGGTGCAGGGGAGGAGACGCTCACCAGTGGGATGAAGGTGTCGACGCCAGGGATGAAGCCACTGGAGCCTGCCACTGGGGCGTCGATCCTGGCCACTGGGAGAGAAACATCCTAACTAACCACTCGGGTCGTCAGGAGTTGCAGCAAAATCACTACCCTGTTGAAGACCATCCCCTGCAGCATGGGTCAGCCCCGTCTCTGCCGCCCCTCACACCCTCACCTGTGGGCACCATGGGGCAGGACTCCAGTAGGGTGGACGACCAGGTGTTACAGGCCGTGGAGGGTATTCTGCCCACCAGGCTCGTCAAGCATCTGGCAGCCAGACTCCGGCCACACCCTTCCAGCTATAGTGACCACGCACCATACTCTGACCAAAGTCTTGTATAACATGTAGTTTACACTTCGTAAAGGGTAACTTTTTCGGAGTGAGTTGTGAACTCTTGGAGCAATCTGCCAGAGTGTGTTGTGATGGCACCGAGTGTCAGCTGTTTCAAGACCAGACTTGACCAACACTGGAGCGGGTTCAGATACAACCAGGAGCCAGTTCATGCCCAGTACTTGCCAACAGTGCGTAACAGGGACGTGACCGACTGCCCAATCGGCTAATGAGCCGACCAGAGGTGAAGAGGATAAAAGACAAAAATAAATAAATAAATAAATAAATAAAGTACCTTAGTAACTGTGTTAGGCTGGGTCATCCAGACAAAATATTAATATCGTTACAACACGAGGCAGCATACCGTCCACTCTTAACACACAAAGCAAACAGATCTTAGTGAACAGATAACCAAGAGGTAACAAGAAGCTGTACAAACAACTGAAGTCTCCCCTGAAACCTCTGACACAAATGGATATTCATTAAAAGAAGATATATAATGTAATTTTAAATGTAGAGTATATATTAAATAGAATAACTTAGTACATAGCAAAAAGCTGATCTGTCCTTGCATCTAAAAATTATACATAATGATGTGTTATTGCAGGAACAGGTGAACATATTCCGGGTGTGAGGGAGAGATGCCGACGTTCACAAGAGGTTGCAAGTATAGTTTGTCATCAGCCTAAAATAAATTGTCTTAATAATCCTCTATATCCTTACCAAATAAATATACAAAACTGTGAATGTTGTTCCTCGAAAATCCCAATATTCTCAAAATTTAATAAAATAAGACAATTCTCTCGAGTAGGAAGTAAATTTAGAAAGTCTGAGAAGCTGGTGGAAAGGGATAGTGATGATAAACTATTCTCTCGACCAAAAATCAATATATTCTCACAAAACCTTTTCCTCTCTAAATTACTGTATTATTATCCTCTAACTTCTTTCTTTCTTCTATCTCCTTAGTCTGTCGTTATCCTCATCTCTCATTTATCTCATTTTCTTTCTTGGTCACGCACGCCCGCAAGCAGACACACACCAGTTGCTCCACTTTACCCAATATCTTCAATTGATTATTACTTTCCTATATGATTAGAATATTCTCTCGTGTTTCTTCGTTGCATGTAATATATTTTGGACGATTTCCCCGAGGCAGAGGCCAACCCCGTTTTTATCATGATCATGTGTTACTATGCGCCAATAATTAAATGTTTCTGGCATACATTTCAAAATAAAGCCGAGATATTAAATAATCCTCTTACCATTATCCTTAATTGGTCATTCCTGTCCTTATCGTATATATATATGTTAGTTCTAAGGTAAATTATTATGTTGGTGCATGTGTACTACGAGTCTGTGCATTCACTATAACACACCATTAATTTGTGCACGAGTGGAATTATAATTAGCATCGTACACCTCCACAGTCTGGGAGCAATTAGGCTTTAATTGTTAACGATGAGTTCCTGTTCGTGGTAATTTAGTCAACATGAATAGAGACAATGTTGGTATACAACTTACAGAGGTGAAATAAAATGTGTACAGACACACGTACACACACCATCCCGAAGTGGTGTAGGTGGCAGTAGTATTGGCAATGGTATTTTTGGTGGCAGTGTTGTGGTTGTGTTGGCAGTGGTATGGCAGCTAGTGATTTTGGTATTGTGGTAGTGGTGATAATGGTGGTAGCAGTATTGGCAGTGACTGTGGTAATATTTTCAGTGGTGGCGGTGGTGGTGGTAGCTCATCGATGATAAACGTGCTGCTTTTACTGACTGGCAGAACAGCCCACAGTCTCGGACCAAAGCTGATACCTTCCACAAGAAGAAAGCGGCAGCCCAGCGGGAACTTCGTAAGCTAAAGAACGACTGGTTTAAAAATGAAGTATTATGAAGCACAAAAACTTGCAGATCAGCACAAGATGCGCGAATTTTTAATTTCCACTAAAACATTTTATGGGCCAATCACTCGTGGCACAGTCCTCCTCCGCTCATCTGACGGAAAGAACACCACCATTCACTGCTCAACTGAAACACCGATGTGGATGTCCTGACTACCCAGCAGGTCCCTCATCATCCAGAGCTGACCCACCAGAGCTATCCTCCATCCCTGGATGAGGTAGCTACTGTCATCAAACAGATGAAAAAAACAAAGCCTCAGGACCTGGTGGAATCCCAGCCGAGGTGTCTAAAGCAGGAGGACCTCTGCTTACCAGCCGTCTCCACTCTCCTGGAGAATATATGGGAAAGGGAGGAAATCCCCCAAGCTCTTAAAGACGCCACTATAGTCAATATTTATAAAAACAAGGGGGACCGGTCAGACTGTGGCAACTACCGCGGGATCTCGCTGCTGTCCGTTGCTGGCAAGATTATCGCCCGAGTCCTCCTAAACAGACTACTACCTGAGGCGGAAAACTTCCTCCCAGAATTTCAATGTGACCGTACACGGCCTTCATCAACCTAACCAAGGCCTCCTACTTGGTCAACAGGGAAGCCCTCTGGTTGACCCTCAGCCGTTTTGGCTGCCCACCAAAATTCATTGCCATTATGAGGCAACTCCATGATGGCATGAACGGCAGTGTCCTGCACAAGAGCACCCAGTCTGAGTTCTTCCCCATCCAAACAGGGGTTAAACAAGGGTGTGTACTGGCACCAACTCTCTTCTCCATCTTCTTGGCTGCCTTCCTTACTCGTGCCAGCGGGGTGAACATTGAGTACCGGGTGAAGGATCTTTTCAACATAAGACGACTCCAGGCAAGAACAGAGGTTTCAGCAGCTTCCATTACTGAACTTCAGTATACAGACGACCTCACCCTTGTTGCTCACACTGAACACGACCTACAGGAGATCCTGAACACCTAAGCAGACGCGTATGCACACTTCAGCCTTGAGGTGAATGTACTGTACATAAGACTCAGATTCTCTTTCAACCTGCCCCCGGTTCAGACACACCTCCACCACCCAACCATCCTAAAGGTACTACCCTCTCTAATGTTGCCCACTTTCGGTATCTCGGCTCCCACCTGTCCACCACTGCAGACATCGGTGAAGAGATTCAGCATCGGATCAGATGTGCAACTCAAGCCTTTGGCAGACTCCGAAATCGTGTCTTGAGCTGTAGGGAGCTGAAATTATCCACAAAGCTGCACGTATATCGAGCATTGGTCCTCCCCACCCTGCTATACGGCAGAGACATGGGTCACATACAGGGGGCACCTCAAGGCACTTGGAAACTTTCACCAACGTAGTCTACGTTCCATCCTCCGAGTTCGCTGGGAAGACAAGAGAACAAATGCCAGTATTCTTGCTGACACCAACTGTAGGAGCATCGAGGCTATTATTATCCATGAACAACTACGTTGGACTGGCCATGTTACCCACATGGACGACAGTAGACTGCCAAAGCAGCTACTTTACAGTCACCTAACGAATAGTAAACGTAACACCGACGGGCAACTGAAAAGGTTTAAGGATAGTCTTAAGACAAACCTGAAAAAGTACCAAATCGACCCCCTCGCCTGGGAGACGATTACTCCATATCATAGCGCTTGGAGGAGCACCACACGTGAAGGTGTCAATACTTTCGAGTTAGCCCGACTGCAAACCGAGGCAGACAAGCGCCAACGCCAGAAAGACGCTGCCGCTGCCCCTCAAACAGTAGATGGAGCCCTCCACATGTGCAACGAATGTGAACGACGCTGTGGGTTCCATATCGGGCTCTTAGTCACCTCAAAACTCACTAACCTAGGTGACATCCCTAATAACTCATATCACTGTATCATAGCTGGATGATCGTCATACTTGATTCCGAGTGAGAGCAAAGAAGTAGGGTAGTGTAGGTAGTGGTGTAAAACAGACCTTGTGTTAGCATCTGGGGTGGGGAGTGGGGGCGGGGATTTTCCTCGTCGTACCACCCGGCGTCGATTGTCTTGAGATTTGGGAGCTGGCCCGCCCGCGGCAGCCCGCCGCCTTACGAGGGGTGGGGGAGGGTGTGGGCGGGTGGATAGGTGGGTGTGGGTGGGTGGGCGGGCGGGTTGATAGGTGGATGTGGGTGGGTGGGCGGGTTGATAGGTGGGTGTGGGTGGGTGGGCGGGTTGATAGGTGGGTGTGGTTGGGTGGGCGGGTTGATAGGTGGGTGTGGGTGGGTGGGCGGGTCGGTTGATAGGTGGATAGGTGGATGTGGGTGGGTGGGCGGGTGGATAGGTGGGTGTGGGTGGGTGGGCGGGCGGGTTGATAGGTGGATAGGTGGATGTGGGTGGGTGGGTGGGCGGGTTGATAGGTGGATGTGGGTGGGTGGGCGGGTTGATAGGTGGATGTGGGTGGGCGGGCGGGTTGATAGGTAGGTGTGGGTGGGTGGGCGGGTTGATAGGTGGGTGTGGGTGGGTATGTGTGTGTGATTAGGTGAGTGTGGGAGCGTAATAGCACCACACCTGAACTACCACTTACCTTCAACTAACCTGTATCCCAACTTAAACACCACGTCCGCTAATGTCTCCAAACACGAATTACGAGTTCAAGGTTACAGGATGCTATTGTTATTTTTATCTTATTGTGTGTGTGTGTGTGTGTGTGTGTGTGTCAACGAATTTAAAACAGGTGCGTAATGCTGCAGTGTATCTCTAGGGTCTAAGGTCTCACGCTACAAGACTAATGATGATAAACTGATCTGGGATATGGTTAGCGGGCACGAGGAAATGATATTATGATCTCTTTGTTAAATTATCTTCAGTAATAAGACGATCAACAATATCCTGGGAGATAAAGTAACGTGAGAAGAACTACAGAGGAACATTAAAACAACACTGACCAGATCAAAGTTGTTTTATCTTTTCTCTCTCATATTCCGTCTCTGTTAGGTTAGGTTAGGTTAGGTTAGGTTAGGTTAGTTTAGGTTAGGTTAGGTTTCAACGGTGATTTGGAAGTGGAAATTGTTATAAGAACAGGAGCCACAGGCATTAAACAACTACTGTACTTACTTTAGTTGTCTGGGCGAGATCTGAGGCACTTTTATGACCAAGGAAGCTGGAATTGACAACACGTGCTAGTGACAGGTGCTGTGGTAAAACAATATATTTTTTTTTTATTATTTTTAATATTTTGTTCATGGCGTGCAGGGTAGTGAACATTGAACGTACTACAGCAATATTGGGTAAAATAATCTAACCGCCTAACCTAACCATGCCCTTAGAGGCTTAGATAGTGTTAAGGTTGTTCTGGTCAAAGTTAAGTTCTCCCTTCCTTCCTTCTTCCTTCCCTCTCTCCCTTCCTCCTCCCTTCTTTCTCTCCCTCCTCCCCTCTCTCTCCCTTCTTTATCTCTTCCTCCTCTCCTCCCCTCTCTCTCTCCCTTCTTTATCTCTCCCTCCTCTCCTCCCCTCTCTCTCCCTTCTTTATCTCTCCCTCCTCCCCTCTCTACCTCCCTTCTTTATCTCTCCCTCCTCCCCTCTCTCTCTACCTTCTTTATCTCTCCCTCCTCCCCTCTCTCTCTCCCTCCTACCCTCTCTCTCTCCCTTCTTTATCTCTCCCTCCTCCCCTCTTTCTCCCTCCTACCCTCTCTCTCCCTCCTACCCTCTCTCTCTCTCCCTCCTCCCCTCTCTATCTCCCTTCTTTCTCTCCTTCCTCCTCTCTCTCTCTCCCTCCCCTCTCTCTCTACCTTCTTTATCTCTCCCTCCTCCCCTCTCTTTCTCCCTTCCTCCTCTCTCTCCCTCCCTCCTCCCCTCTCTCTCTCTCTCCCTCCTCCCCTCTCTATCTCCCTTCTTTATCTCTCCATCTCTCCCTCCTCCCCTCTCTTTCTCCCTTCCTCCTCTCTCTCTCCTTCCTCCTCTCTCTCTCTCTCCCTCCTCCCCTCTCTATCTCCCTTCTTTATCTCTCCCTCCTCCCCTCTCTATCTCCCTTCTTTATCTCTCCCTCCTCCCCTCTCTTTCTCCCTTCCTCCTCTCTCTCCCTCCCTCCTCCCCTCTCTCTCTCTCTCCCTCCTCCCCTCTCTATCTCCCTTCTTTATCTCTCCCTCCTCCCTCCTCCCCTCTCTTTCTCCCTTCCTCCTCTCTCTCTCTCCCTTCCTCCTCTCTCTCTCTCCCTCCTCCCCTCTTTCTCCCTTCCTCCTTTCTCTCTCCCTTCCTCCTCTCTCTCTCTCCCTCCTCCCCTCTCTATCTCCCTTCTTTATCTCTCCCTCCTCCCCTCTCTATCTCCCTTCTTTATCTCTCCATCTCTCCCTCCTCCCCTCTCTCTCTCCCTTCCTCCTCTCTCTCTCTCCTTCCTCCTCTCTCTCTCTCTCTCTACCTTCTTTATCTCTCCCTCCTCCCCTCTCTATCTCCCTTCTTTATCTCTCCCTCCTCTCCTCTCTCTCTCCCTCCTACCCTCTCTCTCTCCCTTCTTTCTCTCCTTCCTCCTCTCTCTCTCTCTCTCTACCTTCTTTATCTCTCCCTCCTCCCCTCTCTATCTCCCTTCTTTATCTCTCCCTCCTCCCCTCTCTATCTCCCTTCTTTATCTCTCCCTCCTCCCCTCTCTATCTCCCTTCTTTATCTCTCCCTCCTCCCCTCTCTATCTCCCTTCTTTATCTCTCCCTCCTCCCCTCTCTATCTCCCTTCTTTATCTCTCCCTCCTCCCCTCTCTATCTCCCTTCTTTATCTCTCCCTCCTCTCCTCTCTCTCTCCCTCCTACCCTCTCTCTCTCCCTTCTTTCTCTCTCTCCCTCCTCCCCTCTCTCTCTCCCTTCTTTATCTCTCCCTCCTCCCCTCTCTCTCTACCTTCTTTATCTCTCCCTCCTCCCCTCTCTATCTCCCTTCTTTATCTCTCCCTCCTCCCCTCTCTATCTCCCTTCTTTATCTCTCCCTCCTCCCCTCTCTATCTCCCTTCTTTATCTCTCCCTCCTCTCCTCTCTCTCTCCCTCCTACCCTCTCTCTCTCCCTTCTTTCTCTCTCTCCCTCCTCCCCTCTCTCTCTCCCTTCTTTATCTCTCCCTCCTCCCCTCTCTATCTCCCTTCTTTATCTCTCCCTCCTCCCCTCTCTATCTCCCTTCTCTCTCTCTCCCTCCTCCCCTCTCTATCTCCCTTCTTTATCTCTCCCTCCTCCCCTCTCTATCTCCCTTCTTTATCTCTCCCTCCTCTCCTCTCTATCTCCCTTCTTTATCTCTCCCTCCTCCCCTCTCTCTCTCCCTTCTTTATCTCTCCCTCCTCCCCTCTCTATCTCCCTTCTTTATCTCTCCCTCCTCCCCTCTCTATCTCCCTTCTTTATCTCTCCCTCCTCCCCTCTCTACCTCCCTTCTTTATCTCTCCCTCCTCCCCTCTCTATCTCCCTTCTTTATCTCTCCCTCCTCCCCTCTCTATCTCCCTTCTTTATCTCTCCCTCCTCCCCTCTCTATCTCCCTTCTTTATCTCTCCCTCCTCCCCTCTCTATCTCCCTTCTTTATCTCTCCCTCCTCCCCTCTCTATCTCCCTTCTTTATCTCTCCCTCCTCCCCTCTCTATCTCCCTTCTTTATCTCTCCCTCCTCCCCTCTCTATCTCCCTTCTTTATCTCTCCCTCCTCCCCTCTCTATCTCCCTTCTTTATCTCTCCCTCCTCCCCTCTCTATCTCCCTTCTTTATCTCTCCCTCCTCCCCTCTCTATCTCCCTTCTTTATCTCTCCCTCCTCCCCTCTCTATCTCCTCTCTCTCTCCCTCCTCCCTCTCTTCTCCCTTCTTTATCTCTCCCTCCTCTCCTCTCTATCTCCCTTCTTTATCTCTCCCTCCTCCCCTCTCTATCTCCCTTCTTTATCTCTCCCTCCTCTCCTCTCTATCTCCCTTCTTTATCTCTCCCTCCTCCCCTCTCTATCTCCCTTCTTTATCTCTCCCTCCTCTCCTCTCTATCTCCCTTCTTTATCTCTCCCTCCTCCCCTCTCTATCTCCCTTCTTTATCTCTCCCTCCTCTCCTCTCTATCTCCCTTCTTTATCTCTCCCTCCTCCCCTCTCTATCTCCCTTCTTTATCTCTCCCTCCTCTCCTCTCTATCTCCCTTCTTTATCTCTCCCTCCTCTCCTCTCTATCTCCCTTCTTTATCTCTCCCTCCTCCCCTCTCTATCTCCCTTCTTTATCTCTCCCTCCTCCCCTCTCTATCTCCCTTCTTTATCTCTCCCTCCTCTCCTCTCTATCTCCCTTCTTTATCTCTCCCTCCTCCCCTCTCTATCTCCCTTCTTTATCTCTCCCTCCTCCCCTCTCTATCTCCCTTCTTTATCTCTCCCTCCTCCCCTCTCTATCTCCCTTCTTTATCTCTCCCTCCTCCCTCTCTATCTCCCTTCTTTATCTCTCCCTCCTCTCCTCTCTCTCTACCTTCTTTATCTCTCCCTCCTCCCCTCTCTATCTCCCTTCTTTATCTCTCCCTCCTCTCCTCTCTCTCTCCCTCCTACCCTCTCTCTCTCCCTTCTTTCTCTCCTTCCTCCTCTCTCTCTCTCCCTCCTCCCCTCTCTATCTCCCTTCTTTATCTCTCCCTCCTCTCCTCTCTCTCTCCCTTCTTTATCTCTCCCTCCTCCCCTCTCTATCTCCCTTCTTTATCTCTCCCTCCTCCCCTCTCTCTCTACCTTCTTTATCTCTCCCTCCTCCCCTCTCTATCTCCCTTCTTTATCTCTCCCTCCTCTCCTCTCTCTCTCCCTTCTTTATCTCTCCCTCCTCCTCCTCTCTCTCTCCCTTCTTTATCTCTCCCTCCTCCCCTCTCTATCTCCCTTCTTTATCTCTCCCTCCTCTCCTCTCTCTCTACCTTCTTTATCTCTCCCTCCTCCCCTCTCTATCTCCCTTCTTTATCTCCTTCCTCCTCTCTCTCTCTCTCCCTCCTCTCCTCTCTATCTCCCTTCTTTCTCTCCTCCCTACACTCTTTCTCTATCTCTCCCTCCTCCCCTCTCTATCTCCCTTCTTTATCTCTCCCTCCTCTCCTCTCTCTCTCCCTTCTTTATCTCTCCCTCCTCTCCTCTCTCTCTCCCTCCTACCCTCTCTCTCTCCCTTCTTTCTCTCCTTCCTCCTCTCTCTCTCTCCCTCCTCCCCTCTCTATCTCCCTTCTTTATCTCTCCCTCCTCTCCTCTCTTCCTCCCTCTGAAAAAAAAAACTTTAAAGTGCATTTTTAATCAGTTGTATTTTCTCATTCCCTCTTGTCTTCAGTTATCTCAGCTACAACAATACACACTTGTAGCCGGGAATAAACCGTAATAAATACAGAACTCTTGTTTAATACGTCACTTTAAGCCTTTCATCCGGACATTTACCACCTAGGAAATTTGTGACCCTGGCCTTCACAAATAGTAACTGAGTAATCCTGGTATAAGCCTTTAGTATGATCCAACTGCCTTTACTGCTATTTAAACTTCCATCTGGCATCCTACTATAACGACCATCTTTAGACGTGGTACAATAGTTGTCATTTGGTACCACTTGTTGAAGGGGTTGGTACATATACTTCAGATTTGTCCAGTTGAAGGAGCATATTCCCATCTTTGTATTCAAAAGTATGCTTTGTATTTCCCATATCTTGATTTGCTTTCCTCACTGCTGCCCTCACTTGTTACGCTGCCAGTCTTGAAACAGCAGAGACTTCATTAAAAAAAAGTACAAACAGGTCACACAACATCATTCTCCAACCCTCTATCCACCCCCCTACCAAGAGGCACTAAATATACTTGGCCATCTCAAACTCTCCAGCCATCACCATGAATCTCATCCATCAGTTGAGGATGAAGTTGCTGCATCACCTAAAGTTTTCTGTCTACAAATGGCGAATTAACACCACAACCACATCAAATCTATTCGACCTTATGGAGACAGCAACAAGAGCATTAATATTCCAACCATTGTTAAAAGCGGCTTGGTTAAAGACGGCAAGGCACACAATTAGACAAAACATAAAAATAACAATGGTAAATATAAATATCTCCTGTATCTGCCAGGTTTATGTAATTCAATACTCAAGTTGGCTTCCAAATCTTTATTAATGAATTTCTGACTACATACAACTCACTGATATCAAAGTAAGTTGATAAATTGTTCTCCAAGACAGACTAATGTATACTGTTCAAATATGTGTTGCTTGTTATATTTATACAGTTAGTAAAATTTGGATCTTCAGGCACAGAAGCTAGACCTACTAAGACTTTCTCTCCCTTCATCTTGTAATAAACTACTGATCTACAGTTTAAAATGAAAACAAATATTTGTCTTTCCTGTGGTAATAAAATTATTTCCTTAATGCCAAACTTGGGCTCATCATCATCTTCATCATCATTGTCATCATCATCATCATCATTACTGTTTTTAGAGAGCATAAATCAGTTTTTCAAAAATATATTAAGATAGAATTTTCACCCAATATAAAATGGTCAGATATAAAACACAGTATACAGTAACACCCTCCTCCCTTCCCTTATGTAGTAAATTACAAAGGTAAATTTCAAAGTATACAGTAATACAGTACAGCAGATATACAAAAACTGAAACTGTCTGATAATTAATATATGATACAGGTAACTGTACAATATATACTGTAGATTATTTGGGGTTGTTCTTACCCATAGATAATTGTTTTATGAATATTTTGGTGGGATGGAAAGGTAGGGTACGATACAGGGGTCACCGGCTTACCAACACTCGCCACTACGAATGAGATCAATTGAAATTTACAATATTCTATTTACCTGATGACTTATTTTTTACTTTCATTTACTGTAGTATTGTCATTCTATTTCTTCTTTTGTCTTAATTAAGTGATTTTAGATGTATATAAGGACTTAGGCTATGATATAGTGGGATTTTAAGCATTATTTTGTAAGTACTGTACGGTATACATATAGCATGTGTTCTGACCTATGTACAAATCAGACCTACGAACGTCCTCAGGAACGGAACCCATTCGTAACCCGGGAACCCACTGTACATAATTTTACTGCACATCCAAAATTCTATCATTTCATTTTGACCATAAAAATTACATATTATAAAATTTTGAAAAAGTTTCATCCTTTCATCACGGACGCAAATCTAGAAAAGTCTTTACCAACACAGGAAAGAGAATTAAGTCTTCATCATTTTTAACCCTAACACAATATTTTATCCCTTCCACATGATAAAGTACCAAAACCTGATGCTTGAAGAGCCAAGTTTTACCTCCTACCTTACATATTACAACTCTTAATGAAGGTGCAGCACTAAAGCTTACACTGGTGACTCTTTAACAACACGGAACTCATTAATTAAAACACACAATTCAATGGCTCACTTATAAGGGCTAAAACACATCTTACAAGGGTACGTCATCCTATATTTACAACACTAACGCAGGCGGGTCGCTAAACTTACCATGACACAGTATATTAAAAGATTATTCGACTACATGGAATGCAATAATTTAGAAACAACTCGTTCAATGGTCTCTTAAATTAGCTATCAGTAGTACAATGTCCCCCCATGAGTGTACAGTACATCTAACTACCTGTACAATATATATATTTACAAACTATAGTACTGACATATAGTAATATATAAGCAAGACACTGGTAGTTCTATCCACTACAAACTTCAGCAGTAAAATGGGCACTCATCACTAAAGATAAAGAAAACATATTGACTATCACACTCACACACATATATACATTCCCAGGTAAGCTAGTACACTCTTCATTCATTCCCAGGTAAGCTAGTACACTCATTCATTCCCAGGTAAGCTAGTACACTCTTCATTCATTCCCAGGTAAGCTAGTACACTCTTCATTCATTCCCAGGTAAGCTAGTACACTCTTCATTCATTCCCAGGTAAGCTAGTACACTCTTCATTCATTCCCAGGTAAGCTAGTACACTCTTCATTCATTCCCAGGTAAGCTAGTACACTCTTCATTCATTCCCAGGTAAGCTAGTACACTCTTCATTCATTCCCAGGTAAGCTAGTACACTCTTCATTCATTATCAGGTAAGCTAGTACACTCTTCATTCATTCCCAGGTAAGCTAGTACACTCTTCATTCTTTCCCAGGTAAGCTAGTACACTCTTCATTCATTCCCAGGTAAGCTAGTACACTCATACATTATCATCTGTAATCATTATTCTTACTCAATACTCCATAGACACATTCATTTAATCAGTCTCTCAATGTTCGATAATTCATATTCTTAACGTCATTTATTAGAACCTGGACATACAGCAGTTATTATTACTAAGACTAACAAAAAGACATTATGCAGAGAGTCAAACACAGATATTCAGCCACCCATAAAATTTAAAACATAAATTAGTCAAATATATTTACAACAGTTACATATTCCTAGTGTATGTATTGCAAAACTCCTGGTAGGTAATTATAACACATTAAATGGCAAATGCTAATACATATTTTCTCTACTGTAGTTACTGTATTCTCTTATAACTGCCTCTATTAAGATCTTCCCTTAGGAATATTAAATTAAATTACAGGGTATAAATGTACTCTCCTCTCAATACCAGTGTTTGTTCCTTCTACTGTGGAGTAAATTATCAACCAGGCTCTAACTTTGGTCACACGGGTAGAGAAGGTTAGGTGTGAAGCCCTCAATCATCCAGGTGGGTTTCATATTGCCTCTAACCTTTTAGTAAGTCATCCTCTTTATCACTATGGATATCTTTTTTACATGTCACTCATTGTTTACTCCTTGGTAATATTTATATGAGAGATTGTTGTGAGGACAGGTTGTACTGTACTGTACCATCAGGTGTGCAATACTGTACAGGGAGGGTATCAGCATCTCGGTAGCTTAGAGAACTGTACTGTATAATATTTATGTGTTGAGGCAAATTCCTTTAATCTGGTAAGAAGACCATGTTGTCTTCTATGTCAATTAAGCAAACAGTATTTACAATGGCATGGTTCTTCTGTTGATTTCCTGGCCGTCAACTGCTAGGGTCATCACAGCCGTCACAAGGTTGAAATATTGGGTACACTGCTCGTGGTGCTGAGCTGATAAGTCAATGTTTGGTGCTCTCTCTCTCTCTCTCTGTTTCAGTCCTTCCAATGGTTCAATCTCTAAAGCTTCTCGACCAACCAGTTATTTGAATAGTATGTAGTTTATCTCAATCATGTTTTATGAATCATATCCTCATTATATCTCAAGAGCTTCTCACATAATATAAGTTCTGTACAATGACTAGGGTGGTGAGTGATTACTTTTTGTCTCAGTACACCTCCAAGTTGTCAGATACCTGTTATGGCTTAGGCTGTATCTCATCAAGGTGCAGGTTCTTCAAGGGGGCATTCTTCTTCGCAGGTGGTTGTATGTGTGGAGAATATCTTAGAGGTAATTTCAGGAATAAACTCTATTTGATTTTAATGTTGCACAAGTTACAATCATTTATTTCTTCCTCCTGGATTATAGTTTCTATAAACAAAGGTTCACACCCCAGCAGTGTCGGCCACCCTTTACTTCTGCGTGTTTAGTGAAGGTCAGTCTGTGGTTCATCATCATCGTCTACGTCTTCACTCGTAAACTTTGTCCGACTCGTCTTCACTTCTCGACTCCATCTTGATAAACTGTAGCTGAGAATCATCTTCATTTCCTTCTTCTGCCTTGATGAGCACCTTCTGGAGTTCATCATCTCTTCCAGCATTTCTCTTGGCATATGTTTTTTGTTTGTTACCTTTCACCTCCCCCATACACTCCAGCTCCAGGGGTGTTGGTGACTCGCAGGGAGAGGCCTGCAGCAGGTCCACCCATTCATCAGGGGCAATATTGGCATCTTGAGAAGTAAATTTCATAACATCATACTTATTGTCATGAAAACCAGAGTTAGAGTTGTGTACTTGCATGTGTTTCTTGAGATAATTCTTCAGGCTGAACAGCTTACCACATACACTACAGCCAAATGTTTTCTCCCCGTGTATCAGCATATGATCTCTGAGGTTTGCCTTCCGGACAAATAATTTCCCGCACTCTAGACATCCGAACTTTTTTTCGCCGTGTACGCGCATGTGATCTTTAAGATAATATTCCCGCGTAAACAATTTACCACACTCGTCACATTCAAATCTTTTGTGTGGTTTGGTGTGCACTTGCATATGTCTCTGTAGATAACCCTTCACACTGAACAACAGGCCGCACACATTACATCCAAACTTTTTATCACCGTGCAGCTGCATGTGCATGTCTAGACTTCCCTTTCCAGTCTCTTTGTGGAATGATTTGCCACATACATTACAACTAAATTTTTTCTCTTTGTGCAGAAGCCTGTGGCTCTGCAAAGATCGCTGCAGGGTAAAAAACTTACCACAATCCTCACATTTGAACATTTCATTGCTGTGTACTTCCAGATGTTTCTGTAAGTAACCCTTCACACTGAATATCTTTCCACACTCGTGACACACATATTTCTTATCACTGTGTATTCTCTTGTGTCTCTGCAACCTCTCCTTAGTTGGAAACGGTTTATTACATATGTCACAGTCAAACTCTTCCTTGTTGTGGAGCACCAAATGTTCCCTTAACTGTTGTCTGTCAGCAAACTGTCTACCACAGTCCTCACAGGTGTACACTTCCCCTCTGCTGCACGAAGGTTCATACATTCTCAGTTCCACTTCTCTCACTTCGGAGTTGGATGATCAAAGTTCAGTTATTTGTCTGAAATAAAGTTCATCTTAACAACTGACTTCTGTATATAGCACAATACTCACTAATGTGGTGTACAGTCATAGGCAGAAACTCATGGTTGCAGTCAAGGTCCTCCCCCACCCTTACTGGACGGCGAGTCACTGTCCGGCCATCCCTCCCCGACACACAAGCAGGCACCCAAACAGTTCAACAACCAGCTCTGATATTTCCATTTCTCAATAAGGACTGGGAAAGGATGTCATTATTTTGTTTATTAAATTCATGAAACAATTTACCCAATCATGTTCTACATTATTTGACATATTCTTTACAACGTAGAAGACACAGTGGAGTGTGTGTCTTAGTGGCTGGGGTTCACAATAATATCAGAACCCTCCAAGCTGTATCATCCCCCAGTACAGTATACTAAGCATGAGTGTGAGAATGGCTTTATCACCCTCTGTCATAATGGCTTTATCGTAGGGTCTTCCGCACGTAACTCTAGCTTGATCCCTACAACGGATGCCATGAAGGGAGTATAGCCGACATATGAGTGACCAGATTAATATAAGTGTCACAACTTGAAGTAGGTCACAACACCACTGATTAGAGTTGGATTGAAAAATAAGGTCAAAGCAGCATGACCTTATTTTATTATTACGCTGTAGTTATACTCGTATAGATGATCATAAATGTTGCCTGACTAATGTTATACATATACGCAATATCTCTGTAAATATTTACAGTTAAAAAAAGTAAAACAATGATTCAAACAATTTATTATATTGAGATAACAGATATTATGCATAATACGAGTTGTCATCAAAATCATTCAGTAGCCAGTCCAGCCGCCCTGTAGCCTGGATGCCACCAGCACCGGTCTACCCCTGTAGTATTCCCACTGTCTGTTAATGTGCACCATAATGTCAAATAATGCAAAACTTGATTGGGTAGATTTTTTTGGTGAATTTATTAAGCAAAATAATGACATCCTTTCTCAGTCCTTATTGAGGAATGGAATTATCAGAGCTGGTTGTTGAACTGATCAGACGCTTGTTGGTGTGTCGGGGTCGATGGCCAGCGGCCAGTGGGGCCACGGCTTGAAATTTTTTGCAAAATCTTGAAAATTTTACCCTAACCTTCAAAGCTTCAAAGAATTTTTCGAAAACCTCCCATGTATTGAAAAGTTCTATACATTTTTTCTAAAATATAAGCTAATTTTCTATTTTTATATTTAAGGATCATAGATAACTTAGAAAAAACAAAGTTCTTTACGAACGTAGTTTGCCAAGTAATTTGACACTCATAGGCACATGATTCGCCAATCTTGCACCTCTAAACAACGTGAATTTTCCTTCTTTAATTTTGAAAGAAATTTAAATTTATCTTTTTAGTTGCTGGAGTGTAGAAGCAACAATTATAATTCATTACTAAGTAGACTAATACACTAAACTATTACTACAGTACAACAGGTCTACTTGGTTAGATGTTAAGTAAAATCTGTTTTGATTTACTCAGAACTTTAGCTTAGGCTCGTCTAAACCCGTCCAACGAATACATTTCATTTTCTTTTGTAATGCAGAATACCGAGTGTCTAATTTAATATGATTATCTATTATTTTTCATGAACAGTATTTAAAAATTTACATTTTGTAGAACTGTACTGATTAAAATTAAAATAATTATAAGTGGATACAATTTTGTCATACCTTGATTTTTTTTTTTAGCGATCTGGAAAGATTCAGACACGAATCTGGTAAACTTTGTTTTTCATGTGTAGCAGCACTGACAGCAACCCACCGTCCAGTAAATGTGGAGTGGACTTTGCACTCTCCACCTTGATTCTATCACAAACTTCGGTCCAGGACTGTACCTCATAATATTAAGCAAAAATAAAAGTTAAGTTGAGCTGTAAAGGACAGAATTATGAAACTCCATTTTATGACCACAAGAAAAAATTTAATGAGACGTTTAGACTAGCAAGGGCATATCACCGAAGAGCTCAATTTCCAATTTTCTATGTCATCCCATAACCCCAGCATTCCTGTCAGATAACGTGGATACCCCTCCAGCATGGTGCAATCCCTATAAGACAACAAGAGCAGAAAATATGCAGTGCAGCCTGGAAATTGAGCTGAGTTGAGATATTCAGACATCTGCCCTTGTTAGTGCATACTGTACACCTCAAATGAACCTGTGAGAACTCTACTCAACACTCCCTGATAATACTCATCTGTTGACAAAAGCATGACATGCTTAATGGGTCAGATATACTGTACTCTAATTGGTCTAACATGAACTAGTGGTTGATTTGAGGTTGCATGTGGATTCAGATCACAAGATCCAAACCCACTCATCAGCTCATGTACTAGGAACCTTCACAACCACAGAGGGATGTTCATAAGCAGATCCTCTCAGTTCCCCCAATCTTAAAGCTAACATGAAATGCAGAGGAATACATTTTACATGATCTCACATTTAATATTTGTAATACCTGTGCTGTCGGCTCCACCTCTGAAGGAGCTGCCTCTGTCTGCCATGTTTACGGTCTACAGTACAATCAAATGCTGTTTCATTTCATAGATTTTTTATATGCAGCTACATTCCATAATTTATTGTTCATAAAATGAAGAAAACTAATCTACCAAGACAAACCTGATCTAAAATACTTGTACAGAATTAAACTTAATTTCTATTTCAATCAGCAAAAATTAAATACAATTTCTTTCTGTGTACAATTTTCAAATTTTTTGTCTTATCCTGGGAGTAACATTATATGTATTACAGCACGTACGTATATGATAAGTAAGTGTACTAGTAACTGCTGTTCATACCCATATTATATTTTATTATACGTGTGATATATTACAAATAAAATAAATTAATAAAAAAACTCTAAACTTGATGTGCACGGGTGTCTTCCTTGCCGTCTTCCTCTGCAGAGTTCAGACATAGAGAAAGAAACTGTTATGGTATTACATAAAAGCCATTCCTCGTGCACGTGTCAAGCCATTCCTCGTGCACGTGTCAAGCCATTCCTCGTGCACGTGTCAAGCCATTCCTCGTGCACGTGTCAAGCCATTCCTCGTGCACGTGTCAAGCCATCCTTCGTGCACGTATGTCATTTTCTCGAGGTACGACATCTTTTATCTTACCATGAAGAAATTTTTTCACGTTTGTACTGAGGCCTGACCGCCCTCGTCAAGTATTCCCAATCATTTTACTGAGGGCTACATGATAATAGACCACAATAAAACACATCACAAATCCAGTTAGTTGACCTTATCATGGTTATTTATCTAGGTTGAAAGACTGAAAGAAACCATTGAAAAAATATATTTCTTCGGTAAATGAGGAAGTGAGTGGCTTGAAGAAACTTAGGAGCAGTCTAAGAAAATACAGTAGTTCTATAATGAGGTGTGTGAATCACAGGAGAGTAAAAATAGACAACAGCATGTGCCACATTTCTGTTGTAAAAGTGGCCAAGCCAGACTTAATTCAAGTCTGTGTAACCTCATAAAACCACATTCTAAGTAGCCACAAGCTTGGGGCAAATCACTTTATTTTTTGGTTCGGTTAGGTTTTCTTGCTGTTTTAGATAATTATAAATGTCAGAATCATATAAAACAGCAAGAACACAAGCGAAAAATATAGTTTTCATGTGAAAAAAGGTGATGGGTGGTTAACGAAAAATTACCCTAGAACCTAATAGAACCTGACCTAACCAGCCAAAGAAACCTACCTAACCTTACCTAAATTATATTCCGGTGGAAATTATAGTTCAGCAGTGACTTATTTAAATATGCTGTAGTGCATATAATTCATACAAGCAGCTGGACACTTGCTATGAGACAAATAGAAACAGTTACCATTTGTTGATGCAAAGGTTAAGCTGGGTCAAGTTACAATCCACACAGCTGTAACCAGAATTACCGAAAACACATCTACAATTGGTATTATCCACAAAATACACAAGATGCATTTATAGTTCATATCCACATTAAACCGTAACTCTATCAACCTCACTATGATGGTACGTTAACTACACCATCACCACCATTTATTGTTTTATGCTCAAGGTACGGTCCAGGAGTAATTAACAGCACAATTATCACTATAACCACATACCCAACAATACTATCCTCCTTTTAAGGTGTAAGGAGTTCAGATATTTACCTGCATTGAGTTTTGTTATCCAAATTCCTGATCTACAAAGAGAGTGAATTCTGGAGTTGTGTTTTAGGAGCACCGTTCTAAACTCACCCAAAACAAAATTCAAAATAAATTCTAATGATTTGATTGTGAAGTAGTGAATGATTTAAAACATCTAATATCTCTCTTTATTAATTGTTGATTGTAAGGTGATTAATTATATATAAACTTAAGGTAAAGCGGTAGATGTTAGGCGAGTTTAGTCATTGTTGCCTTTGTTTATATTGACGCCCGTGGCTGTCAATCACAACACAGATATGACTGATGACATGACTCCTGATAACGTGAATAATGACATGAATTCGCAACATAAATGGTGACATGACTTGGTAACAAATGATGATATGGCTGCTAGCAATAAGAATGGTGACATGCCTGTTGAGATGGTAACACGATGACTGCTAACATGACTATTGACATGAATGATGACAAAAATGGTGATATGACTGCTGGCAACATGAACGGTGACATGAGTACTGGCTGCATTATTAAGCTTATCATGATTGGTGACATGACTGAGCTGGCAATATGACTGGTGACATGTGTGAACGATTGGTGATGTAACTGGTGACAATCGTTAACATGACTGATGGTGTGATTATTAATCTCACCGGTGACGTCACTGATAACGTTAACTGGTGACGAAAGACATGATTGGTCATATGACTGATCAGGAGGTGACCCACTATTGTTTAGGGGAATTGCCTACCCCCTCACCAGGTCGGCCAAACCCATCACTCAGTCGCCTACCCCCTCACCAGGTCGCCCACCCCCTTACCAGGACGCCCATCCCCTTACCAAGTCGCCCACCCCCTCACCAGGTCGCCTCCCCCCTTCACCAGGTCGCCTACCCCCTCACCAGGACGCCCACCCCCTTACCAAGTCGCCCAACCCCCCCCCCTTCACCAGGACGCCCACCCCCTTACCAAGTCGCCCACCCCCTCACCAGGTCGCCTCCCCACCCTCCCCCCTTCACCAGGTCGCCTACCCCCTCACCAGGACGCCCATCCCCTCACCAGGTCGCCCATCCCCTCACCAGGTCGCCCATCCCCTCACCAGGACGCCCACCCCCTCACCAGGTCGCCCATCCCTCTCGTACAGAGCATAAAGACAGCAACAAACAACAGCATCCATCTCATAAAGGCAATGTCGTCCATCCCCTCACTCTTACAATACTATCAGCTGTAACTCGAACGTTTCCCAATACCTCATTCACGTTATAATGCTGATAACACGTTCTTATCTAGTAAACTCTCCATTATACTAACCCTAGCCGTATAAAATCCCAAGTATACAAACCCTTCTAGACTAAATACCACACCACAATTTTCTCATTACATAAATCCCACGTCACACCTTCCCTTTATACAGTATGTCTCATTTAACCTAACATAACCGAACCGAACAACACTACGCTGGACAAAATCTTATAATTTAAAACCCAGTGGATTAGTTCATTTTACAAACTTATAAAGAAGAATGTAGAGGAAAAAATCGCAAGGAAAATAACCACAGAAAAAGTTACCCAACCCAACTTTAACCTAACCTAACCCCAAGGCAGACGGGGATGGGAGGAAGGTGAAAGGTATTAAATAAATAAATCAACCTGTATACAGCTCATTTTCCACTTGAATACTGTACATGACTTTTAATTACTGTAGTGAAAACATATAACTGATTATTAAGAGCTGTTGTGAGATCGGACTTGGTATGAGTCAATGGGATTACAGGCTTTAATACGTATATCTTTGTTGTCTATATTGTATTATGCAATGATGTATGTGACCCTCATCTGAACTGTCATTCGTTGGCTTGGGTACATAATTATATTTGTAGGTTTAATACTGTATGCGTGATGAGACAATGCACCAAGGTTTAATACACTGGGCTAATATTATGAAAGTACATGCGACCTTTCTTATTTATTTGCTGACTATCTACATATTTAAATATAAACTACAAATTTAGTTTAACAAAATACTGTACATAAATGGTTAATTAACAAATTGTTTAACACTTACCTTAGTCGATGTTGTGCTTGTTGCTGGTCACTGTCGCCCTCGCTCTTAACTTTTCAGTCACTGTTCACTTCGGTAGAGCCTAATGGGTTCGGCAACAAATTCCCTCGAAATATTACGCAGGCCAGACATCTTGCCAACACGGAGATAGTGTTTGGACTCAGTAATGAGCTTTCGCAACTCGCAAGTTGTCGCCCTTGCCTCCACACGTTCCGTTTTAACTGCACAATTCTCGCTTGCAGGGTTTTTTCACCGACAGACATCACACAGCCCAGTATCTAAAGGCGGCGGCACACTGGGCACTTTCCTCCCAACATGTTGGCTGTTTTTGCTGACGGCCCAGCAAGCAGCAGGAGTTTGCCTGTTGCGGGACAAAGACTATAAATCGTTTAAAGTCTTTGTTGCGGGAAATGAACAATGGTCTGGCGGCGAGCTTTGCTGGCCGGATTAGTGCTCATATGAGCTTCATATTTGATGTTGAATATTTAAGTAAAAATTTTAATAAATCAAGAAACAATAATAATTTTAATAACTTAAATTTTAACAAATAAAACGGTGACATTTGTCCATTTCTTCGTCAATTTAAAACTTATTTCTAGTATTATCAAATCATTATTCAGGGTCATCATTGACCAGCCAATAAAACGTCCCAGTGTGACGGACGGTGTCGGCCAGGCACGGTTGGGAGGACAAGTACCAGTGTGTGGCCGCCTTTGCCTGTGCAGTTAAGAATACAGTAGTACGCTGTTAGTTTTCCATTAACGCGTTCAGGTTTGATTGTACAATTTTGGCATTTTAAGGGCATTTAGAAATAACCACCTGGTAGTTTTGTCGGATATCCTTGGTCAAGTTGTCTTGTTGTTTATCATTGTTGTTTACCTGCACTGTCTCGGCCCAAAGGAAACTACAGGCACTCTCCCACGGCCTGTGTGCATTGTGTACCTATATTGTCTATATTACGTTAAACTGTATAACTGCATAGCTTACAGACATGCTAATCCAATTATAAACCTGTATTACAAATTTACGGATTTATTATTATTATTATTATTATTATTATTGTTATTATTATTATTATTGTTGTTGTTGTTGGCCTGCACAGTTAAACATTTAACATCTTGCTTGTCACGACTATTACCAAAAGTAATACGCTAATACTAATTTATTCCACATATTGTACACACGGTAAAATAACAAGTATCTATCCACTCTATGAATGACACCACGGGCGGTGAATATTGCAATATTCCCGTTAGTACAGTAACATAAATGTATTAAGTAAATACTCAAGAGACAGCCATTGTAAATGACTCATTCCCCATCCGCCTGTTGTCAGATAATTATCTAATCGGCGCTAGTTATTGATAAAGATTACCATCTGTTATCGATGGACGCCACCGGTGCCACAGCAGTTGCAACACTTAGTGAACGTAGGGAAGCTAATAAGAAGCTATCAGTGATAAAAATGCTTTATACGAGTTAATGACAAACTATCGTGTGCACTAACAAGAACATCATAATTCACATATAAAATTACTGAATATGTGGTATGATGCAGAGCCATAGTTGGTGTGGCAAGATGTCGGCGTTGCCTTTCATCTGTTTTGTAGGGGGTTTTTTTCCTATTGTTTGTGCTAAGTTCCCATTACTGTATTTACTCTCTTATTTCCATCGGTTGTATAGATTTACTTTCTATCTTGCCATGTTTTTTCCCCAAACAAGACCATTGACGTAAACTGCGGCAACCTCATCAGAAGACTTGCAGTCAACCACAAGGAACAGAACCTTACCACCACCAAAGTGTGGATAACGCACCGGAAGCGCTATACAATACATCCTAATTATCGGGGACAAACAAATGGTGACATAATGATTGACTCCCTGTAGCAAGTCCCTAACATTGGGACCATCAAAGCATTAGTACTGAAGAGTATTAGATGTGGGATTGACTTGCCAGATAGGTCGGTATCCTCATGGGTATCCCAGGCTAATACGGTGAAGCGTTTACAGCGCCCATCTGGGAAGTATGTGTAGTTCATGCTTGCCTTTATGACTCGTGCATAAGGGCGTAAAAACCTGAAGGGTCATGGGTTTTGTCAGCAAGTTACATAAAGTGACAGAATGATGAGTGTGTGGGGGAAAATTCCAGGTACAATTTATCTTTATGGCAAAGCGTGGCAGGTCCCTAATAATGTCAAGTGCCAGGCCATAGCCATAGGCATTGACAGTATTGAGGGACATACCTTTTAGTGTGATTGTGATGGCGTGTACGTCGGTAGTGTCTTCAAGGGGGACGTCGAGAGGTTGGTAGGGGACGCCCTTCTTGGCGTAGATACGTAATTCACTAGCATGTCCGCATGGTGGTCAATTGATGTGGAGAACTGGAGTGGATGGGCCCCAGGTGCCGGTGGGGGACGGGGAGCCGGGGTGGTGTCCTCGGGTCCATGAGCAGGTGCAGCTTGCGGTGGGTGGACGGGGGCAGCAGGGCACACCGGGGCAGGTTCAGTAGGTGTCACGCCAGCAGTGGTGCCAGGCGGCGGTGGAGTAGGCCGTGAGCATGAGGGGCACACAGGGGGGCTACCAGGTTGTGTCAAACCAGAAGAGGGAAGTGACTGGGTAGCAGCTGGAGGCAGGGGTAGTCTGTGTAGGTTGGAGATGGCGGTACAGAGTGTATCAAAGAGTCTTCAACACGGTTGGTAAATCCGTGTAAGAGGGGTATGATCTGTGTCGTGTCACTGGAGGGGGGTTGTGGGGGGGCACCGGTGGGGGCACAAGGCCTGACATTGTCAGAGTAGAGACGGGGAGGAGGCCCAGTAGTAGTTGAGTTAGGAGACGGCCGGGACTGTTGTGTTGCAGCCAGGTGAGGCCAGGCAGGGGCAGGTGTTGCTGAAGAAGGCGTTGCCAGAGGGGACGCAGAGGAATACAAACCGGTAGGCTAGGGTGGGGGGAGGTTGGGGCTTTTCTGCTCATAGGAAAGGATTAAAACAGAACCTAATGTCAGTTAAAAGGGTTATTATATGTCAACAAACCCACCTTTCTCCTTCACCACCCCCCTCCTTTGCTAATCTCCCTCCTCCACTTCTATCTCCAGACCTCATCCCTTCCTCTCCACGCATAATTTTTCTCTCCTTTCCTCACTACTGAGAAAGTGCAAAAGATCGTAGTTCTGATGGATTTAAACCAGTTACAATTACCAGACCAATACTGCTATCCATCCACTTTCTTCATCAGATCATTTTCTTGTCCTTTCATATATTGTTCACATTTTTGGGGTTATTCTCTCTCTCTCTCTCCTCAATTTCTTTCGTCTTCTTCAAATTGTAAGCATTGTAAAATTTCAGCATTCCTCGTACCGTTACGCTCAGACTTTCTGATGGTTGTTCTTATAATGTTATTACTACGCTTCAACGGTAAAATTATAAATGGTTACTAAAACAAATCCCATAAATAAAATACCATCATACGATGAACTGGAGAATATTTCAAAGCATTTCGTGCAGCATTTCAAATTGTAAAAATGGAAAAGGTAAGGCTACTTTTAGTGGAGGGTGTTCACCTGCTTTATTTATACACTTGTTGAACTGTATACAAACATTGTCTATACACATGGTAAATCAAATGTAAACTATACGACTTATTTCAGCAGTCACAGTCTCCGTGACGCCATGACACCACAAGCAAAGACCATCTAAAGATGGTCTTTGCCACAGGCCTTTCCCACATCTGTTTTGTGATGCGAGTGACATATTTAGTTTGTTTTCTTTACATTTTATTTATTCAATCGTTTATTCAGCTAAATTAGATGTTCACGTCAACTATTGTGCCTTTCGTGGTGCATCTACCATGGTCCCATGTGCTTGGGCTGTGTGGATGATAATGCTAATATATGTAATGTTTTGTTTTATAATAAGCATTAATAATCTCTTTAGTAAGGCACTAGTGCATGAGAACACAATATGCAATTGATCGACATTGATAATAGGTTTTATTTCCATACTTGTTTATGTGCGCGTCACGCAATGTTTGTTAACTTATCTTATCCTCAGTCACACGGAGCGAGGGCAGGGGCCCCCACGTCCACCCTTGGCAACGAAAACGAGATAAGAGATGTGTAGTAGAACTGAATTATCTTCTGTAGTCGCGCTTCGCTGTGTTCACAGTCAAGTAGGAGTACCGGGTGTTTTATTTACAACAGTGTGAACAGATGGATAATCACCCAAAGGTGTGTGAAGTGTTACACAGTATAGGGAAAGGTCTAAATCATGTTTTCCTATAACCCCATAAAGCTCTTGGCACGATGTGTAGGTGAACGGAAATAAAGTCATAGGAAAAAAGGTCACATGACTTGTACACATTCACAACACAGTACAGTATATTTATATGACGGCATTGCGCGTAGGTTAGGTTTTTTCCGTGCCTTTTTCTGACTTTTTTTCCTGGATTCGATGTATACATGGTGAAATTTAAGTTTGCAGGAAATCATGGCATATATAACGAAATTTTGGATGCGTATTCTTCAAGGATTCTGTAATAATTAAGGAAATTATAATTCTCGGCACCCTGTAGTTACTGTAGTCCCCGACTTAAATTTTTAACGTTAGTTTGGCTGCCATATACAGTTGTACTGAACATGTTTATGGCCAAGTAAGTGAATTTGGTGTATTTTAATGTTAGCGTAATAATTTTACCCGTGAACCTTTATAAGTCAACTTTTGCTTCTCGATCACCAATACGGACCATTATCAAATCAGTCTGAAATTAAACTTTTGTATCTTAAGTGAATAATAAAATATGTAAATAAGTTTTAGTTTCTACTAACGAAATTTTAAAACTCCACCGAGTTGTCACGGATGTAAAGCGATCAGTGTCATCTCAGTTTACAGAGTAGCTTTATCATCATCATCATCATAGTAAGACGTTACCATCAAAATAATCTTACATCTTGCGCTGCTGAAGCTGCCCATAGTTACCACACCATAAGAGCGCAATCTGAATGCGGGTAGTCTTAACCATGACATAATGTATTTTACCAACTTTTAGTTCCAAGTGAAACATGAAGCTCAGTGCCCCCAAGACACAGTCGATGGTTATTAACATGCCATGAATAATTAAGACATGACATTACTAACTTAAAGCAACTTTCTTTGAAGTGAACTCATGTCATTTTTTTTTTTGGGGGGGGGGGGGGGAGAGTGAGATTTAAAATGGTATCGTCACTTGAAACACATTCGTTTTTTTTTTTCAAGTGTTTCCATAATCAGAAATTCTAATGCATTGTTGCTGCTATAAACTAAAATATCCTCTTTTACTACTGGTCAACAGTGATACAGTTTTAGTCATTGTTAGCACCTGTGTTTACTGTAGAAGATTTATAAACCCGGAACACCCAAATGTATTGTTGTTCCCTGGGTCTTATTGTCCCCATCAGGATAAGATAATTTGCTCTAGTCACAGGGTATAACATAACATATCCAAACCAACCAAATAACATAACCATAATCAACCAAACCCAAGCATCCAACCTGACCTTATTTAAGCTAACCTAACTTACAATAATCAGCCTAACAATAATATCAACCACAATATTTTAGCCTGATCTACCAGACATAGGGTTGTTAGGTAAGTTTTATTTACTTTATCAAAAGTTTTAAGGTCTGGCCTGACTTAACCGAGGTTAGGTTAAGTTTAGCTAATTGATAAACTTATCTTAAATTTTTTAGGTAGAAAAGTACTGTACCACATTTTATTGTATTCCTTATTCTTTATCAAAATTTCAACTCATCAACACCTGAGCTGTGGCAGATTATCATTAAAACTAGCGAGGCTGAACCCTATAGGCCCCAAGTAAAGGTGATCTGCCCTGGCACCTGAGTGAGGATTTCAAAATTTAGACCAACTTAGGTGTGGTTGTCATTCTGTCTGTATGTCTCAATAGGTATGACTCCGAGTCGTGTCCATTTTGTTGACATTAATGACAACAGTATAAATATTGTACCCACAGGTTAAAACTGATCCAGTGACAACTTCACCAAAACCTTGTCATCGGCACTTACCTTTGTGAACTCATCCTTGCCTCTGGGTCCCACCACAGTCCATCACACTACTTGGTACAAACATCCCGTGTTCTCCTAAGCTAGTCTACGTATCAACACACAAGATGGATTATGACCCTGAAAACAATGGTGGATTAAGCTTCTCAGAAAAGTCCATCAGGATGGGCTTCATTAGGTAAGTGCCTAGCTTAGTGTTTATCACTCAGTTTTATAATTACTGTAGTGTCAGTATGATGTGTGGAGTTCACTTGAAGGTGTTGTTACTTTTGTCAGTATTACCTTATCCTCTTAGTCCTGGATACAAGTACAGTACAACAGTATTGTAGTTGGAGTCTCATTTATACCAGGGGTTAGGTTCCATGAACAGCATTACCAAAATCACAACCAAATTCTCCCTTTTGATGATTCTAGACTATAGTACTATACTATACTGTACGATATTATAATGGTTACACTAACAGTAATTTCATAAGTAAATAATGTACTGAAATTAATTTTTTAGAATTACTTTGCTTTTTACTAGGCATGCCTTGGCCTTGCATTCATTGAGAATACGCCACTGATATAATTAAATTATTTAATATTGTAAAGTTGAAATAAAATTCAATGCGTACAGTATATTCAATTGAGGGACACCTATACATGTAAATATGGTTTTTCTGTAGTTAATATAAATGAGATACTTGTATATAAAAGGTGGAACTTTATGAAAAAGAAAGAATGTCAGAGAAGAGAAAAATGAAAGAAAGGCAAAGTGACAACACTCTCATCCTAGGAAGGTGTACAGTCTGCTCGTCGTTCAACTGGTCATCACCTTCGGCATTGTGGCTCTCTTCATCTGGGTTCCTCAAGTCACAGACTTTGCCCTACACACCCCTGCCTTGTTCTGGAGTGCCTTTGGTGTGACTTTTGCTATGATCATCCTACTGGCCTGCTGTAGTGACTTCAGAAGGAAGACGCCGTTCAACTACATCGCCCTCTTCGTGTTTACTATCTGCGAGGGATGGCTCTTAGGGTGTGCCAGTGCCACCTTTACTGCTTGGGAGGTCACAATTGCCATCGGCATCACCATCATTATTTGTGTTGCTCTAACCATATTTGCTTTCCAGGTAAGTCATCTTTTTTCTCCATTATTTTTAGTTATTTTGCCAAAGTTACAGAGTAGTGTGCAGACTATTTTGAGTGAATTCCAGGTAGGTATAAATTTGGATATTCACCTGTTGCACACTTAAAATCAAGCTAAACCAATAAATTTACCTGTATTTATGTTTACAGCATCAAATTTATTTGTAAAAACTAAATTTTTCTCCTACAGCTGTACAAAGTTGATTCTGTGGTAATTATCAAAGTTCTTATTCAGTTCACTCGAAGTTGGAAATGTTTGACCAGTGTTAATTAAAACACAGTATACAACTAATTTTGGAATTTGAATGGAGAAATGGCAGTTTCTATTCCCTTTTATGGTCAGTTCTGTGTGCAAGTAATTTCTATTGTTGAAGTCCAGCAAGAAACAGCTGGCAGAAAGAAGTGCATATCTACCTAAAGTGAGCCACACCTGCTATTGACACTTACCAGTACTGTAACTGCATTTGACCTGTCACCAACAGTATGAAGTGTGAACAGCTAGTCACCCTCATAGGTCATCACTTAAGTGCAAGTTGTGGTTAAGAGAGTGGAGGCCAGAATTTATGTATACATTACTAACTAGACATTTCATCTGCTGCTATATTATAGTATACAGAAAATAATTTATTGGGTTTTTATAAGTATGTAATGGGTGAGTGTTTAAGTTACTGTCCATTCAGATTTCTAACAATGAACCAGCTCACTATCCTCCAGATTTCAGGCAAAACAACCTCTCTTCATTATTTATTAACTTAATGCACAAAGCGGTTTCACAATTTATACTATTAATTGCCACTTTTATTTTGTATAAGTTATTATATTATGTTTATTGAAGTGTTGTAACAAACTATTATACACTGTAGTTTTGTATGAGGATTTTCTTCCACTTAAAACCTTGTCACAATGTACAAAATTATGTCACAGATGAAATACAAAGAAAATAATGGTAACCACAAGCTCCAGTTTCTCTTATTTATTCTCTTGTCATATTTACTGGAATCTTAGGAGTCAGGTTCAGATATCATTATTGATGGGAGCTACATCTGAGCAATTTTAAAATGAAAACTTCTTACATTGGCAGACAAAGTGGGACTTCACAATGAAGAGCGGGCTTCTGTTCGTCTTGCTCATCTCACTACTCATGTTCGGCATCTTCGCAGCCATCTTCCAGAGCAAAGTGCTGAACATAATGTATGCCTGCTTGGGTGCTCTCCTCTTCTCTGCCTACTTAGTTTTTGACACACAGATCATGTTGGGCGGCAACCATAAGCTGGCCATCTCCCCCGAGGAGTACGTTTTTGCTGCCCTCAACCTGTACCTGGATGTGGTCAACCTCTTCATGTACATTCTGGCCCTCACTGGTGGGGGCAATGGGAACTAGACGACAAAATGATCTCTTCATCTTTCTTGAAGGTGATCAGAGTGTAATGTACAGTACTCGTCTGGCATCACTGAAGGAAGCAAGAACTAATTAACATCATTATAGTTTCCTTTGTCAAACCCACATTGAAAACCTGGATTAGTGTAAATGAATGGTGTAAATGTAGCAAGATTTAAGTATGATAATAAATACCTCCATTGGTTATTTCCTCACCAGGCTCATGAGACAGGGCTTTAATATTTTTAGATCATCATTACAAATTTACTGAAACTTAAGTCTTTATTAATGTTTTTTGTAGTGTACAGAAAATGTCATCACCCTGGCTGCATTGATTGACCCTCAAATTTCAACTACCTGAAATGTATCATTAATTTTGTCGTCTTTCTCATATGTTTGGTTAACTTTTCTTCCTTACTGTGGCTGAAACTACCTGGAGATGTCCCAGATGATCTCACAGCCTTGTAAAGCCTCATCACTATAAAACATAATAGGTGGCAAAGTCACTTCCAGAAAGACAGGTAATAAATACAAAGATTTATACCATCTACCTGTATAAAATGTTGAGTTGATTTATTAGAATTAAATGTTCAGGTACTGTCCAGGTTTAATCTCACCCTTGTCCTCTCTCTCTTTCTCTCTCCTGATGATTTTGGAATAAGATTTTAAGTTAGATAGTATTTTAGTTAAAATTGAGATATGCCATTACTCGACTTAATTTACAGGTAGAACAAATCTACTTTAGTTATATATTTCAGAGATAAAGTTATTAAGAGCAGTTAAACTACTGTATATATGGATAACATACAGCTGCAGATAATTCCCTTCACACTTTAGGAACACTAGGTAAGGGGATTGGAATTTTAGTGTATTTTCTTGTATTTTCTTTGCACAGAATTAAGAAGTGTGTTTGTCTTCTTTTTGGTGCTTCTAATATAATGTGATAGATATAAAGCAATCATATACAGTATAAAACCCACAAGTAGTTGCTAGATACTGCTAAATGTTCAGGGAATCTTGTCTGCAACTGTACTGCGCATTTAATAATTTGAAGCGTCTTAAATCTAACTTGAGTAATAGTTGTGTTTCAGTTATATTAAGGAAAAACCTGTAAGAACATGTACCATATAGAGCCTACTGCTGTACAGGCATTATAATGTTGATGTTAACTTTAATAACTACATACATTCTTCAAGTTCCATTTCTAAGTGTTCTTTCTTTAACCTACATTAACCTCTCAACTTTAATGACTAAACCTTCAACTGTTGAGTAAAACTATTGATTAAAGATGACACATGAGGCACTCAGAGCAACAGTGATGAATACAGTACACCAGATCTTCATTTGAGATAATCCTAGTTAAGAACTTCACTACAGGGATGCCACTTTTAATATTTTGTTTGGCTAACGGCAGACGATTCTATTCAACACAGGAGACCCCATACACGAGGGGTTACAGTTGGCATAAGTTATTTTCCGTGTACAGTATCTCCATAACCCACCACATGCTTATGATGAAACTGGTGTCAAAAGATAGAAAATTCAGTCTAGTTTAAGGATGTGTAAATAAATCTTTAACTGCTTTTTTCTGACACAATTATTATGGTTTATATATCACTGCTCCCCCGAGTACCTCCTATAGTGTGGTGGGTCCTCTGAAGGTGAGGGAGAGTTAAATTATGGCTCCAGAATGAATGACTAAAAGGGTACAGCTAAAGTCCCTCATTTACTTGACAGATGAGAAGAAAAATTAAAAACTAACAGCAGATGAAGGGAAAAATAATCAAGATCATGATGGAGTTTATCAAAAAGATATAAAACTATAAATATTAGTGTATAAAAACACAAAATAATAAAGTATATCCAAGTACTGTATGTAAATGTCACATTAGACTATGCTTCATACAGTGTTAACAAATAGTGACCATAATACCAATCTGTATAATGTTCTTACACACAACAGGTGGTCCAAGTCTTATCTCCTGTACCAAGGGGTGATCTTGAAAACAAAGTGACTGGATACATTATCTGCAAAAAAGATAAATAGTAAAACCCAGAAAACTGAACACAGTAATTGCACATGTAATATAATTTTGACAACAAACTCCTAAAAGTTAACTCCTTATAATTCTGAAATACATATCTGAATCATCTTGTTATTCCCTGTTAATAAAAATCTAATGTAAATCCCGTTTACTAAATTTGCCCAAATATGTCAACATCAAGACTGTGTGACAGACAAACAATACATCATTATTATCAGCTAAATCAAGCATTAACAAGCTGAGAGTAAACTAATACAAAGATGACTTATGAAACATTCTTCAGTCAAAGAGGCACTTCAAATTGTCGCCAGAACAAACAATGTAGCCTATGTACAGGTGATTTACAGTTGAAATATGAGGTTTTAGGGATTTTTCTCTCCACTTTTCATCCTTTGAGTTTTTTCCCACTACAATGCAATTTGGCCAAAATCTTAACTCTCAGCCTCGGAGCCTGAGACACACACGTGCATGAAAACTTACGCTCAGCCTCGGAGCCTGAGACACACACGTGCATGAAAACTTACGCTCAGCCTCGGAGCCTGAGACACACACGTGCATGAAAACTTACGCTCAGCCTCGGAGCCTGAGACACACACGTGCATGAAAACTTACGCTCAGCCTCGGAGCCTGAGACACACACGTGCATGGAAACTTACGCTCAGCCTCGGAGCCTGAGACACACACGTGCATGAAAACTTACGCTCAGCCTCGGAGCCTGAGACACACACGTGCATGAAAACTTACGCTCAGCCTCGGAGCCTGAGACACACACGTGCATGGAAACTTACGCTCAGCCTCGGAGCCTGAGACACACACGTGCATGGAAACTTACGCTCAGCCTCGGAGCCTGAGACACACACGTGCATGGAAACTTACGCTCAGCCTCGGAGCCTGAGACACACACGTGCATGGAAAACTTACGCTCAGCCTCGGAGCCTGAGACACACACGTGCATGGAAACTTACGCTCAGCCTCGGAGCCTGAGACACACACGTGCATGGAAACTTACGCTCAGCCTCGGAGCCTGAGACACACACGTGCATGGAAACTTACGCTCAGCCTCGGAGCTGAGACAACACGTGCATGGAAACTTACGCTCAGCCTCGGAGCCTGAGACACACACGTGCATGGAAACTTACGCTCAGCCTCGGAGCCTGAGACACACACGTGCATGGAAACTTACGCTCAGCCTCGGAGCCTGAGACACACACGTGCATGGAAACTTACGCTCAGCCTCGGAGCCTGAGACACACACGTGCATGGAAACTTACGCTCAGCCTCGGAGCCTGAGACACACACGTGCATGGAAACTTACGCTCAGCCTCGGAGCCTGAGACACACACGTGCATGGAAACTTACGCTCAGCCTCGGAGCCTGAGACACACACGTGCATGAAAACTTACGCTCAGCCTCGGAGCCTGAGACACACACGTGCATGAAAACTTACGCTCAGCCTCGGAGCCTGAGACACACACGTGCATGAAAACTTACGCTCAGCCTCGGAGCCTGAGACACACACGTGCATGGAAACTTACGCTCAGCCTCGGAGCCTGAGACACACACGGGCATGGAAACTTACGCTCAGCCTCGGAGCCTGAGACACACACGTGCATGGAAACTTACGCTCAGCCTCGGAGCCTGAGACACACACGTGCATGGAAACTTACGCTCAGCCTCGGAGCCTGAGACACACACGTGCATGGAAACTTACGCTCAGCCTCGGAGCCTGAGACACACACGTGCATGGAAACTTACGCTCAGCCTCGGAGCCTGAGACACACACGTGCATGGAAACTTACGCTCAGCCTCGGAGCCTGAGACACACACGTGCATGGAAACTTACGCTCAGCCTCGGAGCCTGAGACACACACGTGCATGGAAACTTACGCTCAGCCTCGGAGCCTGAGACACACACGTGCATGGAAACTTACGCTCAGCCTCGGAGCCTGAGACACACACGTGCATGGAAACTTACGCTCAGCCTCGGAGCCTGAGACACACACGTGCATGGAAACTTACGCTCAGCCTCGGAGCCTGAGACACACACGTGCATGGAAACTTACGCTCAGCCTCGGAGCCTGAGACACACACGTGCATGGAAACTTACGCTCAGCCTCGGAGCCTGAGACACACACGTGCATGGAAACTTACGCTCAGCCTCGGAGCCTGAGACACACACGTGCATGGAAACTTACGCTCAGCCTCGGAGCCTGAGACACACACGTGCATGGAAACTTACGCTCAGCCTCGGAGCCTGAGACACACACGTGCATGGAAACTTACGCTCAGCCTCGGAGCCTGAGACACACACGTGCATGAAAACTTACGCTCAGCCTCGGAGCCTGAGACACACACGTGCATGGAAACTTACGCTCAGCCTCGGAGCCTGAGACACACACGTGCATGGAAACTTACGCTCAGCCTCGGAGCCTGAGACACACACGTGCATGAAAACTTACGCTCAGCCTCGGAGCCTGAGACACACACGTGCATGAAAACTTACGCTCAGCCTCGGAGCCTGAGACACACACGGGCATGACAACTTACGCTCAGCCTCGGAGCCTGAGACACACACGGGCATGACAACTTACGCTCAGCCTCGGAGCCTGAGACACACACGGGCATGACAACTTACGCTCAGCCTCGGAGCCTGAGACACACACGGGCATGACAACTTACGCTCAGCCTCGGAGCCTGAGACACACACGGGCATGACAACTTACGCTCAGCCTCGGAGCCTGAGACACACACGGGCATGACAACTTACGCTCAGCCTCGGAGCCTGAGACACACACGGGCATGACAACTTACGCTCAGCCTCGGAGCCTGAGACACACACGGGCATGACAACTTACGCTCAGCCTCGGAGCCTGAGACACACACGTGCATGGAAACTTACGCTCAGCCTCGGAGCCTGAGACACACACGTGCATGACAACTTACGCTCAGCCTCGGAGCCTGAGACACACACGGGCATGACAACTTACGCTCAGCCTCGGAGCCTGAGACACACACGTGCATGGAAACTTACGCTCAGCCTCGGAGCCTGAGACACACACGTGCATGACAACTTACGCTCAGCCTCGGAGGTTTTTGACAATAAATCTTAGATTTCTTTTTTTTAGGGCTCAATTATCTGTCATGGAATTGTTTTATAAATTGTAATGGGGTCTCCTCTAGCATCAAATTGTCTGAAAAATTGTATGAAACCATAAATAATTGAAAATTCTTGAAATTTAACCCACTTTTTTTAGTATAAGTTGAAAAGTAGGAAAATGTTTAGTCACATCTCGATTTCCATTCACATTTTGCTTATATTATGATGTTCACTGATATGTACTACATACTAAAATAAAGAACAAAGCATGTAGAATATTGTGGTATAAGGAAAATTAATATAACAAAAATTCATGGAATAATATAATGGGCCGAGCAGTGCAACCTCCTCTCGCTCTAATGGCCAGAGCAACATCACACGCCACTCACACGGTGACTGAGACCGACTCGGGGAAGGTGATAAGGTCCACACAAAGAAAACGACATCTGTCAAATGGCGTCCAAAGTTCAGTCAGTTTCACTGAATAGTTTTTGAGTCATTTGAAAATACCCCATCGGACGCCACGTTGGTGTCACGAGGATGAGCAAGTTTTTTTGCCTTTTATGAGAGGGTTAAGTAAAAACACATATATGGGGTGTCCCAGATACATGTCCCTCCCTCCCTGCCTGCTCCCTGAGAGACTGTGAACTGGAGGGAGGGAGGGAGGGACATTTTTCTGGGACACCCTATAAACTCCCTTTCTTGCTTCTGTTGGTGTAAATGTGTTCAAGTGTAGCACAATGAGGGCCATGATGTTTCCATGGTTTACCTTCATCTCTTCACACAACACCATGTACAGTACAGTACTCCACCAAAACATTGACTCACTCATCATACTGTCCAGTCATTGACACACTACCCTTGTCTGGATATCCCCTTCATCACTTATAGGTGTCATGTCAATTTACACACACAAAATATGGTCCAAGTCTGTCTGTTTTCATTGATTATTCTTTTAGTTAATTGTGATTATCAGAAGAATCTCCACCCAAGCTTATTTCACCTAAAGATTAACCACTGTAGCACTATTTGGGGCGGTGAGGTTAGGCAAAGTCAGGTTACGACCGGTCACGTTATGATAGGTTAGGTTATAATAGGTTAGGATAGGTTAACATTACAGTATTAGTGGTTAATCTTAGGTGAGAAGTGACATCCATCTCCTGAACCTTTACCTGATAGCCACATAATATCACTCCTCATTTATCATATACTGTACACTGTGTTCAGTACCTTTCACGTTAAACACCAAGGCGACAGCATCTGGCTTTCAGGTGCTTATGATCACCGCCTGTAAATAAAATAAATTAATAATAAAAATATGGGTTATATCTCCATCAATAAAGTCTTAACTCTCCCATATCTCTGGGTTTAAGGCTTCATCGATATCAAAATAATTTACCTTGGCTCCAAAAAGACTGTCTCAACCCTCAAACTGTGCTGCCCATTTTCAGAATTGTGTAGTTTTAAGAATTCATATACCATCTACACAGTACTTACATAACAAAATAATGGTGCTACTATAGAGTGCGGTCTACAAGATATTTAGGTTAGGTCAGGTCAGATTAGGTCAGGTCCTGTGTTCGATATCTCCAAAATCGAAGTAATTACTGTAATAAATTTAATTCAACAAAAAATAATACTCAATAAAAGAATATTTAAAACGGTAGGGGTGGAGGAGACGGTTAGCACCAGAACTTTATGGAGTTGCACCAAATTTTCAGATGTCATTTGGATGATACTAGGTAATAGAATCGAAGCGACAACATTGTAGCATTTTTTTCTTTTTAGCCTATCCTTCAATCAAAATTACTTGTTAGTGAGCAAGACGTGAAAGAAGAGAGGAAAATGGGATATAAACACTGTGACTAATGCTGTATTGATGACTAACCCGCTGATGCATTATTTGTTTCAGTGTTTATATTCTTGCTATCTTTTTATCAGTGAGTTCTGGTATGATAATCATTTTGGGGGAAAGTGCTTCCTTTGGCAGATGATCAGGTAACTAGGCACGCACTACCCATACTTTGTCTTTCTCGGCAGTGATGCAGCGATACACAGTCAATCATCTCTAATTGACACCAGTCGCAAGTGTATGTTTGAGTCACACGAACCGGGCAGCTGCTCTCACATCCACACAAAGCATAAAATTATACAATATCATATTAAGTTCTTTTTGTTTAATATGCCAGGGGGTCCGGAGGGTTGAGCCACACGGCTAGGAAGCTAAGTAAGGTTAGGTAGGTTTCTTTGGTTAGGTTAGGTAGGTTGCTGAGGTCTTCTGACAATACTTCAGCGGCTTGTGTTTCTTATAAACTAAGGTTGTGTTTAATTTAGAAATAGCCACTTTTTAACACATTTGCCAAAACTATGACAGTGTCCACTATAAAACACAGTGAAATTGCAGCATTTTTAAATTCGTTTTCTGTGACAAATCAGCAGCGAGTCAGTCGTCAGTAGTTACCTAAACTGTACTTATATTATCTATAATCATGTTGAACTGTATAACTGCATAGTTTATAATCATGTTCATCTAATTGGAAACTTTTAGAACTTTGCCGAATATGATTATTATAATATTATAACCTATTCTCACATCATACCTAACCTATCTTAACCTAACTTAACCATATTTATTATTACAAAGAAATCTTACTGACTATGGTGTTCAATAAACAAACAATTGAATTGTTTTCACCAAACTGCTTATAATTACTGTAGCATTAGCAGTCGTACAACACATAATGGGAGACACCTTAAAACTAGCCCCAGCCTCTTTCACCTAATACTACCATGGGTGTTGGGTTAGGTTAACATTGGGTGGTCAATTTGGGGGAGAAATAAGCTGGGAGGTAGATATTTATTCAGTAAAATTGTCAGACACACAGTTCAACATGTACTATATACGTATAGACAATACAGTACTGGTAAACTATTTCCAATACTGTATACTGTACCTAAACAGTGCAGGTATACTGTACATAGGAAAACATATCAAACACAAAATACACTACAGCATCTATACACTTAAATACTGTATTGACAAACTCACTATATACTGTATCATTCAATTGTCCTTGAAATAACTGAACAGAAAATGTTCAGTGTATACTCTGTCATGTCTCTATTGGGCTGCTGGGCATCCACCGAGGAAGCTGCATCCACAGTCCCCCTTTTTCCTCTGCTCGCATGATCTCTACGCGCCATTTCCACTTCATTTGTTGACCTTGGGGAGTTGAGGGAACCGGAAACTTGTCGCCCTTGTCCCAAAACCAGGTGCACAACAACTGTGAGATATTTGAAAAGAAAATCAGAACTTCCGGTAGAGAATAACACAGACATTGCTACTAACGTGTGCTGCCCCTGGTTGAATTCCCATGAGAGGTGACACCGTAGCCTCTGACGCCCCCGTTCCTCCCTGCCTGGCGGTGTTGATTTCTATCTTTTTTATGTATTGTTGGAGGACCACTGTAATTACTAACCTACTTGTTAAGTAATTAAAGATCTTAGCTATTGAAGCAGAGTAATAACATTATAACATCAAGGAGACCACTGCCCTCCTCACTTACGGTAATCATAAATGTCATTTTTTTTTTATCATTTCATTTAAGACCTTAACAAAAATGCCATTTATAATTTTGGGTTTTGTGAAGTGCTAATGTTACGTCACAAGATTTTGCCTAAGTCTTCACGTTTTTTTTTAATTCAAATAAGTTTTACTGATCATAGTTAATTATTTCCAGAAGTGATCACAGCTACACACTAACAATGTTGTAATCTCGGTTATCGCATTTTGTTCACAACTTTGCTGCTCTTAGGTGCGACTATAATGTGCGGTCTACAACATATTTAGGATGGTTAGGTCAAGTTAAATCAGGTTAGGTAAGGTTATGTTAGGTCAGGTTAAGTTAGGTTAGGTTAGGTGGTCAGGTTCGGTTAGGTTAGACTAAAGACATGTTTGTAGACCGCACTATATTACCAAAAATAACTGCTGCATGGTACAGAAAACAACCAGAACAAATAGTTTATAAGATTATAATACGAAATCTTGCCACTGCATAACATAACTTCCTCCCTTTATCTTTATCTCACCCTCCCTGTCTTTGTATGTCTGACTGTACCTTTATCTCATCCTCCCTGTCTTTGTATGTCTGTCTGTACCTTTATCTCATCCTCCCTGTCTTTGTATGTCTGTCTGTACCTTTATCTCCACCACCAATCTCGAAGTGTTTATGTACATCTAATATACGTCAGTGACAAGTCATTCAGTTGTCATGGCGGTGCTGTTAAGTAATTCTTCACATGACGCGTGCCACTGTAGTAGACAAGCATGTGTTATCAGTGTACACAGAGCAGTGAGTAAGTTGGATTATAAATCTTCATTCGTGTTAGTAATACGTCTCAGTGAGTGATATAAGGCTTCTCTTGTCTAATCTTATTTCATTGGCTTCTTCAACGATTATATTCATTTTGGAACTCTTGTATTGTTCCTTGTGTGTCGTCCAGGTAACTCTTGTATTGTTCCGTGTGTGTCGTCCAGGTAACTCTTATATTGTTCCTTGTATAGTCCAGGTAACTCTTATATTGTTCCGTGTATGTTGGCCAGGTATTGTTCCGTGTGTGTCGCCCACATAACTCTTGTATTGTTCCGTGTATGTGTGTGTCTGCTCCTGAAGGTGATCTGTGGGTTTTTAAGAGTTGAGCTGGGACAATATACTGAGCTGTGAATCTGTGCTTGTGGAGTCAGCATTCTCCTCCCCAATGCCTGAACCAAGTGATCGATGAGTGACAAACACAAGGATATTTTTTCAGTATTGGTTAATAATAATAATAATAGATATATAGTCAATTTTCACTTAGGATAGTTGACAAAGCCATTAGATACTTCCGGTAAAGTTCTTTAATGCCAACAACAGCAGTATTTTGAGTAGACGGTCAACCATCCTAGTGCAAACCAGATGCCAACGTTCACTTAACTTCCCTTGCCAACAGCTATATCATATACGAGGGATCTCTATATTAGCTCATAAACTACATTTCCGCTTTTCCTTTCGTGTATACCAACAGTAATAGTTTATTTTGGGAAGATCCGAACGTAAAAATCTATGTTAATTACTTACAACAGCAAACTCGACTGATGCTGTAGCTAAAATCGTATGACTTGTCCAATAATTTCTCATTAACTGGACGGGATTTTACAGTATTATGTTCATCAGTAACAGCAAAGACTCTTATAGTCTTTGGTAACAGGTACAGTACATTGAAATTAAGTCTCTGTGTTGAGCAAACGAAGGAAACGGAGAAGGAAGGAAGGAGGAAGGAAACAGGAAAGGAATGAGGAAGAGAAAAAGGGAAGGAAGGAAAGATGGAACGAACCAAGGAAGAACGGAAAGAGACAGAGGGAGTGGAAGACGTAGCCTATTCCTCCCTAATTTTTGGTCAGAATTTAATTTTCCCCCGAAGAAGATTTTGTTACACACTGAAGTGAATCTGAAAATGTCTCTCTTACCCAGGAACCAAACTCCAAAATGCTCAAATGATTGTCATTAATTTTTATTGTATTTTAAAGTGTTCAAATGAGTGTTTTAGAATGCCTATAATCCTTGTTATATTTTTAGACTTTTAGGTGAGAAATTCTGCTGCAGTGGATGGTGAGAAGCACTACATCAGCTGGGTAATGGGGGACATCGTTTACACCAGACGTCAGCCAACACGAAGTAACATAAACTACCCTAGCGGTCTTGAGTTTATTAGTTGTGATATGCAGTGCTTAGTTAAATTATATATGGTTAAATTAGGTTGGGTTAGGATAGATTTGGTTAGATTATGTTAGGTTAAATTAGATTAGCTTCAGTTAACGTCTCACTGTAATGTTAATTGTATTGTTTTTATTGATGGATGTTTAAATGTGTTTATTTACGAGTTAACAGTGTGATAGCAGTGATATTTTTAGTTTTAAGTGAAGTGTACGTGAAGATGTGTGTGTAAGTAAAGTCTTTAATATTTCGTATGATAATATTGGTCAAGTGGTGTACTAGGAATAAAATACTTATGTGAGATGTAGAGCGAGAAAGTGGAGGAATTGAGAGAAAGGGAAGGAATATTACGTAATTTTGCTGTTGGGGCCAGGTGTGTGTGTGTGTGAGAGAGAAAGAAATTGCCATGGGGGCCTGAAGTGTGTGTGTGTGTGTGTAGCAATACTGCTCAACAACGTCACTGAAAATTAAAACAGTTTACATTCGGATTATTGGTAAGTTTAAGGATTTTGTTGTAAATCGACTTTCTTTGTCTTTCCTTGATTGAGTTAAGTTACTGTTTACAATATACTGTCCGGTGTTGCAAACTTGTTTATGATGAACAAGGATGAGATGAGGGACAATTTTACTGAACAAATATACAGTAAATCGCTTCTGTTTTGCTTCCTTTGACTCGAATTTACGTACTTTTATTCCTGAAACTTGAAGAATAAGTCGCAGGTGTAAGTGAAGGATTTGTGTAATATTTGTAACAATAATTTCCGTATGTCAAGTGTCAGGACTGTGTCAGGCTGTGAAGCTTGGCGCGCTCCTCTCCCCTGCCAGACGTACGATGTATTTCCCCACTAGTTATTGATGGGGTTATTATAACAACGTTATCCCTTTATTTAATGATAAGAAAGTATAAAATATATTCGTAAGCCATAAATACTTGGTTAATACATTTCATCTTCAGTGGTTTAAATAGGTTGATATGTTTTCCCCCATGATCCTGACTGTATCACCTCTCAGTTTGACGTAAGCGGTTGTGGAGTGTGGGTGTGTTTGCTCCAACTGTGCCGTGTTGTGTGACTTGCCTCTGGATTTTACTGAGTCTTCGCCATGAGTGAGCGGTTTAAGGTGTCCTCCGTAGGGGACGGAGGACCGCAGACCAACTACGGTTCCATAGATACCGATGACTTGGACGGTAAGGTGTCGTCTCCCACGTCACCTGGTGGTGGAGAGAGTGTGGGTGGTGGTGGTGGTGATGATGATGATGGAGATAGTCTTGGTAGTGTTGGGGCAGCTACTGGCGACCCCGACACCGCTACACCACTCAGCTTCAGCATGGCCAACGGTAACTAACAGCTCGCTTTCTCTATCTCTGACATTTTACCTCCTAACAGCACGGTGAGCGGTGGCGTCTGGTGGAGGGCGCGTCACCTACCCTATTTTACCTTTCCCCGGAAATCTTTCTGCTGCTGTTGCATGTCGTCGCCCCCAGCACCTCTTGCATGCCAATGTCCCGTTATTCAGTGAGGGCGGAGCACGGCCAGGGTACGGGCGCTCCCACACACCCGCGTCTCCTTAGATGACCACAGCATTGAGATTACCGCCATTGGGTGACTCACTGGGGTCCCCATAGCGGGGTTCTGCCATGACCCTCCGCCCTCACGACCCCTCTAAGTCACCCTCCCCAGTAACCCGCCACTCCTGACCACCTGCTACTCACTGGCTCTGTCCTCTCGTCTACTGAGTGATAATAAAAGAGGAAAGTGAAGGTTTTTAGCGTAGAAAATGAGAGGTGGTTGACCTGTATACCAGCCATCCCACGCTCCAGGCTGCCAGGTGCACGATATCACTCCGCCCCCACGTCACCCCGCCCCTACGTCACCCCTCCCCTCCACCCCTACGTCACCCCTCCCCTCCACCCCTCCCCCATCTTCCCCAGCCTTAGGAAACACGAATTAAAAATAAGAAAAATACTAACTTGAGATTTCCACCCCTCTTCTCACGGCTATTTCACCACCACACTTTGCAGAATAAAAAAAAACAAAGCTTCAATTACTAACAAATACGTTCCCGGAATTTTTTTTTAATATAAACCGGATTTACCCTTTAAAAACCGCTTAAGTAAACCTCATTATTACCTCCTTAAAATTAATACAACAATGCGAAACGTTAATTGATTTTTTTTTTTTGGCTGAACATAATAACTATACGTAGCTGACAAAGGGATATTGATATTTAGCGAACACAAAGGAGGGTAACGGTATTGTGAAATGTTGTTATTGCGTCTGGTAGATTGTGTTGTGTAGTGTGTTGCTGGTTGTGGAGGGGAGGGGAGGTTAGAGAAAGAGGGAGAAGTGGGATAGGAGAGAGAGATAGGGAGGGAATGGTTAGTGAGAGGGGGAGGGGCTGGAGTGAGAGGGGAGAGAGGGGAGGGGTGGGATGGAAAACAGTTGTTACCTCACTGAATGGGAACAGGAGGGGAGAATAATTAAGAAAGGGTGTAGAGAGGAGCTTAAGGGGACAAAAAGGGGTGACCGCCCTCTCCCTCCCTCCCTCCCATTACCCCCCTCTCTCTCCCACTACCCCCTCTCTCTCTCCCCCTCCATCCCCCCTCTCTCTCTACCCCCTCTCTCTTTCCCTCCCTCTCTCACCCTTACCCCTCCTCCCCCTCTCCTCCCTCTCCTTCCCTCACTCTAAGTAGTGTAAAAGAGAAAGTAAGGAGAAATGGATAAAACAAAGAGAGAGAGAGAGACAACCTGAGAGATGGTGAGGGGGGGGGGGAGGAGTGACCATCACGCCCGCAAGGTGAAAGTCTATTGTCTGTCTGTCTGTCTGTCCACCCCTCAGGCTGTCACGCTCCTGATAACTCACTCTCTGGCTCACACTAGCTTATTCTCTCTCTCTCTCTCTCTCTCTCTCTCTCTCTCTCTCTCTCTGACTTTTGTTACACTGTTCTGATTAACTGACTGACTGACAGACTGACTGTTGTGCTGACGTAATAACTGACTTCTGCTGACGTAATGACTAACTTCTGCTGACATTGATTGGCTGACTCTTCTGCTGACATAATGACTGACTGACTTGTGCTGACAATGACTGACTTGCTGATATATAATGACTGTTGTCCTGGTATCTGCTGACATTTGCTGACTTTTCCCTCAGTATGTGTCAGCTGGTCGGGTCTTCTTCCTTTTCCCGTCAGCCTCTTGTCTAATGTTTCCTCTGCCGTCACTCCTGTCACTCACTTGTTACTCTCCTGTCACTCCTGTCTCTTATCATGCCTTCCGTCACTCGCCCGTCACTCGTCACCTTAGTCTCTCCCGTCACTCACTCGTTACTCTCCTGTCACGCCTCCCGTCACTCCTGTTACCTATCTCGCCTCCCGTCACTCCTGTCTCTTATCACGCCTTCCGTCACTCACCCGTCACTCTCCTGTCACCTATCTCGCTTCCGTCACTCCTGTCACCTATCACGCCTCCCGTCATTCCTGTCACCTATCACGCCTCCCGTCACTCCTGTCTCGTATCACGCCTCCCGTCACTCCTGTCTCTTATCACGCCTCCCGTCACTCCTGTCTCTTATCACGCCTTCCGTCACTCACCCGTCACTCTCCTGTCACCTATCTCGCTTCCGTCACTCCTGTCACCTATCACGCCTCCCGTCATTCCTGTCACCTATCACGCCTCCCGTCACTCCTGTCTCGTATCACGCCTCCCGTCACTCCTGTCTCTTATCACGCCTTCCGTCACTCCCCGTCTCTCCCCCGTCACCCAGAAAGTCCTACATTAATACACCCTTTACTTCACATGTCCTATCATCCTTTAACTCTGAGGACACATTAGGACACATTAACTGGGCATTTAATTAAGATACCATTATATATAATTAGAAAGGACATGGGGTGCATAATTAGGACATACTAGGACATGGGGTTATTATTAGGACATACTAGGACATGGGGTTATTATTAGGACATACTAGGACATGGGGTTATTATTAGGACATAACAGGACATGGGGTGTATAATTAGGACATACTAGGACATGGGGTGTATAATTATACTATATTAGGAGATGGGGTAAATAATTAGAACACATTAGGACATGGGGTGTAATATTAAGACACGGGATATATAATTAGGATTTATTAGGACACGTGATATATAATTAGGAAATTATTAGGACATGGGGTATATAATTAGGACATGGGCTATGACGTGTTCCAGTGTCTTGTTCTGTCGTAAGAGTTAGTGGTGAGGTTTTCCTTGTGTGGTAGTTCTGCTTCTATCTTCTGCTTCTTCTGCTTCTTCTTCCACACTCAAACACGTCCTCCTCCCCCTCCTCCTCTCATCCCACTCAACATGTCCTCCCCCTCCCGCCCCACTCAACATGTCCTCCCCCCCCCCTCAACAAATCAACTGACAGATCTTCTGACCTTCATTCGCATCTGCTGACATTTATTGTTGACACACCCACACCCCTGCTGACTGACACACCCCTACTGACTGACACACCCCTGCTGACAATTTAACACACCCTGACTGACTGACACACCCTGACTAACACACCCTGACTGACTGACACACCCTGACTAACTAACACACCCTGACTGACTGACACACCCTGACTGACTGACACACCCTGACTGACTAACACACCCTGCTGAGTCTTATCCACTGTTCCATCAGCGTGAGAGACTTTTGCTGCTTCTGTAAAACTGGGAAAAGATTTTTGTTGTCTTGTCCTGTGGGGAGTATACGGATCACCTGAAGAACAGTCACCCCGGCTTATTTAACCTCATGACTAACCACCCTGACACTATTTGGGACGATGACGTTGGGTTAGGTTAGGTTTCAAGTCTGTTAAATTAGGTTAGGTTACGTTACAGGTGTGTTAGGTTAGGTTACCGGTGTGTTAGGTTAGGTTACCGGTAAGTTAAGTTAATGTTAGGGTGGTTAATCTTCAGGTGAAATAAGCTTGGGTGACTATTCTTCAGGTGGTTTAATTACACTCGGTCTGTCACTCCCAGGATCAACGTGGTACAGGTGGGAGACGCGGCCCTACCTGGCTGCTAATTAATGTCTGGGAAATACCCGAGTTATTATTGGTGTATGAAATGCTGAATCAATTTTACACTATTTATATTATGTTTTGATTACATTATTGTATCATTATTGTTATTATTATTATGAGAGAATATTTTTAGCCTTTATTTGATTTTTTATGATAAATTAGTTTTTATTGACGTTATATATATATATATATATATATATATATATATATATATATATATATATATATTATATATATATATTTTACGAATGAGCGTTTTTATTACCGTGTGTTGCGTGTACCATTGGGGCAGGTGTTATCTGTCCTGTGAGTAATATGTGCATGTTTGTAAATACTAATAATAATAATAATAATAAACGGTTTATTAATAGTGTTTCAGCCGGTGGCTGAAAATATACAAACTTACATGTGATTTAGACATAATAATATACGTTCAATACATTTACAGGGCTGTACAGTACATAAATCAGGAGTTGTTTATTATTTTAACAATAGATGGGATGGTGCTGTTCTTATATCTATCAGTGTGGGCTCTTATGGGCTGAATTTTGTTGTAGTGGCGGACTGCTCGAGGTGGGTGGGGGGCAGGAGGTGGCGATGGCGAGGGTGGTGCAGTAGTCCACTGCCAAACCCTGCTAGTGCGTGGTGGTGGAGGTCACTGAGGGATGGCATTTCCAGGGTGGAGAGAGCGTTGGTGTAGCCAGAGTAGTCTGCCCCGAGCATGATTCTGCAGGCCCTCTTCTGCACCTTCTCTAGCTGACGTTGTTGGGTAGAGTTGAGAGAAGACGGCCAGGCTGGTGACGCATGCGTTAATTTAGGGAGAATAAAGGCGTTGTAGATAGTCCTCATCTCTGGCGTGGGTGCCCCAAGTGACCTGAGTCGTCGTAGCATGTAGAGTCGGTACGAGGCTGCCCTGATTGTGTGTGTGTGTGTGTGTGTGTGTGTGTGTTCAGTTTCCTTATACATTTCCGCAGGTTTGAAGGCAGAGATGAAATTTGGTAGGGAGGTGCGGGTGGCCTTGGGGCGGGCTGGCCGTGCACTACATCACATCCCTTCACCCTAGTAACTCAGCCGACCCAGGTAACTCAGCCGACCCAGGTAATTCAGCAACCCCAGGTAACTCAGCAACCCCAGGTAACTCAGCCTACCCCTAGTAACTCAACCGACCCCTATTAATTCAGCCGTCCCTAGTAACTCAGCCGACCCAGGTAACTCAGCCGACCCAGGTAACTCAGCTAGTACTCATATACTGTACATATACACACTAAACTGAAATTCTTGTATGTATAAAAAAAAATATTCCTCATAAAGAATTAAATTGCGTTTTTTAAATTTATTATAAAAAAAAATTAAACCATTACCCAAGCGGAGACGAACATTACCAAGTGACGCTGTTATTTCTGTAGTCACCGCTGGAAACTGTCTCATGTCACCGTTTTCTTTATTTTTATACGTTATCACTGCTAGAAGCGTTACCATGGCGACATCTGAACAATCGGGTGGCGAGACATACACAGGGCAAGGTTGGGACATACACAGGGCAAGGTTGGGACATACACAGGACAAGGTTAGGACATACACACACACATAAGACTCACATACACACAGTAGTTATATTTAGCTGTATATATTATCAGTAATGGAGGGAAGGTGCGGCTGTGTTGCTGTCATATTGGTGATGTCATTAGCGAAGTATTGAAGAAAAAGGTGAATTAAGTAAACGAGGTGGTGTCTTATAATGAGGGGTTTACCTCTGTTATAGTGAGGGTTTACCTGTGTTATAGTGAGGGGTTTACCTGTGTTATAGTGAGGGGTTTACCTGTGTTATAGTGAGGGGTTTACCTGTGTTATAGTGAGGGGTTTACCTGTGTTATAGTGAGGGGTTTACCTGTGTTATAGTGAGGGTTTACCTGTGTTATAGTGAGGGGTTTACCTGTGTTATAGTGAGGGTTTACCTGTGTTATAGTGAGGGTTTACCTGTGTTATAGTGAGGGGTTTACCTGTGTTATAGTGAGGGTTTACCTGTGTTATAGTGAGGGGTTTACCTGTGTTATAGTGAGGGGTTTACCTGTGTTATAGTGAGGGTTTACCTGTGTTATAGTGAGGGTTTACCTGTGTTATAGTGAGGGTTTACCTGTGTTATAGTGAGGGTTTACCTGTGTTATAGTGAGGGGTTTACCTGTGTTATGGTGAGGGGTTTACCTGTGTTATAGTGAGGGTTTACCTGTGTTATAGTGAGGGGTTTACCTGTGTTATAGTGAGGGGTTTACCTGTGTTATAGTGAGGGTTTACCTGTGTTATAGTGAGGGTTTACCTGTGTTATAGTGAGGGGTTTACCTGTGTTATAGTGAGGGTTTACCTGTGTTATAGTGAGGGTTTACCTGTGTTATAGTGAGGGGTTTACCTGTCTTTATGTAAACTTTGTGGATTTACGCTTTTGTTACCTGGTGTGAAGTTTACGATGCGGTTTAATTGGGTTTAGTTTTAGGGTTGGTTTATATTGTGTTGTTATTGTTGCCCCTCCCTCTACCATTCCCTTCCTCCCTCTTTTATTCCTCCTCCTCTCCCCCTTATCTTCTCCCTCTCCTCCCTCATTTCCTTCTACCCTCCCTTCTCCCCCCTCCCCTCGTCCTGTTGTTTAGACCTCCAAGCTTTTTTCACCTCTGGCTTAGGTCAGGTCAGGTTATATTAAGGTTTCTGTACGAATATTTGATCCACCACACGTGTTCTGAACCTGTTGACCTACCACACGTGTTCTGAACCTGTTGATCCACCACACGTGTTCTGAACCTGTTGACCTACCACACGTGTTCTGAACCTGTTGATCCACCACACGTGTTCTGAACCTGTTGATCCACCACACGTGTTCTGAACCTGTTGACCTACCACACGTGTTCTGAACCTGTTGATCCACCACACGTGTTCTGAACCTGTTGATCCACCACACGTGTTCTGAACCTGTTGATCCACCACACGTGTTCTGAACCTGTTGATCCACCACACGTGTTCTGAACCTGTTGACCCACCACACGTGTTCTGAACCTGTTGATCCACCACACGTGTTCTGAACCTGTTGATCCACCACACGTGTTCTGAACCTGTTGACCCACCACACGTGTTCTGAACCTGTTGATCCACCACACGTGTTCTGAACCTGTTGACCCACCACACGTGTTCTGAACCTGTTGATCCACCACACGTGTTCTGAATCTGTTGATCCACCACACGTGTTCTGAACCTGTTGATCCACCACACGTGTTCTGAACCTGTTGATCCACCACACGTGTTCTGAATCTGTTGATCCACCACACGTGTTCTGAACCTCTTGATCCACCACAAGTGTTCTGAACCTGTTGATCCACCACACGTGTTCTGAACCTGTTGATCCACCACACGTGTTCTGAACCTGTTGATCCACCACACGTGTTCTGAACCTGTTGATCCACCACACGTGTTCTGAACCTGTTGATCCACCACACGTGTTCTGAACCTGTTGATCCACCACACGTGTTCTGAACCTGTTGACCCACCACACGTGTTCTGAACCTGTTGATCCACCACACGTGTTCTGAACCTGTTGATCCACCACACGTGTTCTGAACCTGTTGATCCACCACACGTGTTCTGAACCTGTTGATCCACCACACGTGTTCTGAACCTGTTGACCCACCACACGTGTTCTGAACCTCTTGATCCACCACACGTGTTCTGAACCTGTTGACCCACCAGACGTGTTCTGAACCTCTTGATCCACCACACGTGTTCTGAACCTGTTGACCCACCACACGTGTTCTGAACCTGTTGACCCACCACACGTGTTCTGAACCTGTTGATCCACCACACGTGTTCTGAACCTCTTGACCCACCACACGTGTTCTGAACCTGTTGACCCACCACACGTGTTCTGAACCTCTTGATCCACCACACGTGACATATGGATGGTTAATGCTGCCTATATTGACAATAATAGACCTTACGAGATGGTAACATACGGAGGCTTGAGTGAACTGAAATGAGCGTAGAGAAATGAATGTGTAATGATGCTGTAAGGCGGAAAACCAATGTTCTTGAGGGCTAATTGGGGGAGGGGGGGGGGCGTCTTGGTAAGGTTTTGTTGTAGAGGCGGACTGTGAGATGGTTCAGGCATGTGGAATAGAATGGAAGGGAGACCAATTGAGCAGTAACGAGAGATGCGTCGTGAATTTAAATGAGGGGGTGGTTAGGTTAGGTTAGGTTAATAAGAAATGTGATGGTGATTATTATTATTATTGTTATTATTATTTTTTTTACTTTTTTTTTATTTCAATCCCAGAAGGTAGATAACTGACTGTGTAGGTGAACTGGGCCCCTGTGTAGGTGAACTGGGCCCCTGTGTAGGTGAACTGGGCCCCTGTGTAGGTGAACTGGGCCCCTGTGTATGTGAACTGGGCCCCTGTGTAGGTGAACTGGGCCCCTGTGTAGGTGAACTGGGCCCCTGTGTAGGTGAACCGGGCCCCTGTGTAGGTGAACTGGGCCCCTGTGTAGGTGAACTGGGCCCCTGTGTAGGTGAACTGGGCCCCTGTGTAGGTGAACTGGGCCCCTGTGTAGGTGAACCGGGCCCCTGTGTAGGTGAACTGGGCCCCTGTGTAGGTGAACTGGGCCCCTGTGTAGGTGAACTGGGCCCCTGTGTAGGTGAACTGGGCCCCTGTGTAGGTGAACTGGGCCCCTGTGTAGGTGAACCGGGCCCCTGTGTAGGTGAACTGGGCCCCTGTGTAGGTGTGTGTTTATTAATGTATACAGTGTGTTAGCTCTCTCTCTCTCTCTCTCTCTCTCTCTCTCTCTCTCTCTCTCTCTCTCTCTCTCGGTTATTTCAGCATCTCTCATTCCCCCTCTCTTACCTCCCCTCACCTCTCTTCCTCTTCCACCTCATTCCTCCTCCTTGGTTCTTCTCCCCTCACCTCTCTCTCTCTCCCCCTCCCCTCACCTCCCACTCAGACAAGTTGAAACACACACACACACACACACACACACACACACACACACTGGGATTTACCGTAGCTGACGTAGAGTGTGATTGAATATTTCAGTCTCGGTAAATTGGGTCAGACGTGTGTGGGGGAGGTGTGGTGGGTGTGATGGGTGGGTGTGGTGTGGTAGTGTGAGGGTGTGGTGTGTGTGGTAGGTGTGGTGTGGTGTGGTAGGGTGTGGTGTGGGGGTGAAATAAGCTAGGGGGTCTAATCTTCAGGTGGTTCCATATATATATATATGTGTGTGTGTGGAGGTTGCTTTAGCATTAGGTTAGGTTACGTTAGGATTAGGTTAGGTTACGTTAGCATTAGGTTAGGTTACGTTAGCATTAGGTTAGGTTACGTTAGGATTAGGTTAGGTTACGTTAGGATTAGGTTAGGTTACGTTAGCATTAGGTTAGGTTACGTTAGCATTAGGTTAGGTTACGTTAGCATTAGGTTAGGTTACGTTAGGATTAGGTTAGGTTACGTTAGGATTAGGTTAGGTTACGTTAGCATTAGGTTAGGTTACGTTAGCATTAGGTTAGGTTACGTTAGGATTAGGTTAGGTCACGTTAGCATTAGGTTAGGTCACGTTAGGATTAGGTTAGGTCACGTTAGGATTAGGTTAGGTCACGTTAGGATTAGGTTAGGTTAGGTTACGTTAGGATTAGGTTAGGTTAGGTTAGGATTAGGTTAGGTTAGGATTAGTTTGGTTATTTATCATGTGAACCCAATATTTACTTCCTGGAGGTGAGGTGAGGGGAGGTGAAGTGACCCACAATACCTGCAGATGCTCTCCTCTCCCCTGGCCGTCCTGTAATGAACCAGCGACGTGTCTTGTTCATGTTTCCTCGGGCTGACACACACACACACGGGACCTGAAGTGTGTGTGTGTGTGTGTGTGTTTTGTCTGGAGGAAAAAATAGTCTGGTGTGGTTTTGTCCGACAATTGTGAAGACATACATACATACATACACACACACACACACACACACACACACACACAAGCTTAGCAACTTTGTAGTAAGTGCTGGAACGCTGGAAAGTTTCAAAAGGAGGCTAGATAGATTCATGGATGATAGAGAGTGGTAGTAACTCTCGACAGGAGCTGCCATGCACAGGCCAACCGGCCGATTGCAGACTCCTTATTTTTTTATGTTCTTATGTTATACATACACACGCACACACTAAAGTTTACATAGACACACACACTACAGTCTACACACACAAAAGTCTTCTCACACACACTAAAATCTATACACACACACACACACACACACACACACACACACACAATACAGTCTACACACACATACACTACAATTTACACACACACACACACACACATGTACGTGACACAGAGGCTAGGTATGTGTGTCCTTGGCTGGACGACTTGAGTGCAGAAGTAATTTGACACACGAGCCACACATCCTCCCGGCTGTGTCACTCCCTCCCTCCATACCTTCTCTCCCCTCCCCTCATCCAAGAGACTCTATAAACACAAACATCAAGGTATTTTCTTATTCCTGAACTTAAATATAATATTACAGGTACAGTAATTACCACATAGTAATATCATACAGTTGGTACCTTAACCTAACCCTAACCTAAACCCTAGTTAGCCTAGTAGTTTGCGGTCTCACACACACACACTTCCGTCCGTCCGTCTCATTTCCTGTTCACATGTCCTTCCGTCTGCCTCATATGTATTCCCGTCTATCTATCCGCCTGTCCACCCAGAGACAATAATACCACCACACCTGTCTAATTCTAAACTACCACACTTGATGTCTCTCTCTCTCTCTCACACACAGTCAGGAGAGTGGTGGTGGCCCTAATGACGTCACAACACCCATATGGTTATGTTTACACTCGACTTGAAGGATGGCGGCTCCCTCACACCCGCCATCCAGGGAGGGTAACGATAACAAACACTGACTCATACCACACTGAGGAGCGCACGTAGATTAGCTCCCCTCTCCAGGTTATTTCACTTGATTAAACACCCTAACTCTATCTGAGGAAGGATTAGATTAGGTTATAGTTACGGTGGTTGATTAGGGTAATTCCTATTTGATTTTAGGCAGTTAATAACATGCTGTAATTAGTATGTAATAGCTTAGTAAACTCTATGATGTCCTTGTATAAATTATCTTACATTTTTTTTTCAATAGACATAAGGTTATTCATCATTAAATAAATAAATAATTAAATAACCACGACACAGCAGCTGTACTTTGTGTCTAAGGCAAGTGTCAACACATGGCGGTCTTCCTAACACGTTTTCAGGATAACATAATATTTTCCCCCACAACCAACCACAAATCCCGCCAAACTACGATGAGAGAGGTATTGCTTTCCACCCTAGTATAATGATGTGTTGGTTAGGTTAAGTTATACCTAATTGTGGGGTAATGGCGCTGAGGTGATTGTATGTTCATCCTTTGTAATGTTGATGTTATGTATTCAACAACTAGTGTCTTAAGTAATGATGATATGTATTACTACACTTCGATTACTTGGATATTTAATCGTATATAGTCTTTGATAGTTAATACACCATCAACAATTAGATATACATATACGTAACCCTTGTTCACTATACATAAAATTTCCTGTCAATATTATAAAACTTTGAAAAAAATCCATTGTCCGAATGAGTCAGTTTCTTACCCCGATGAAAGCGTGTCGTTATATATTCAGTTAAAATAATAATGTACCGTTATAAATAGTAATATATAAATTCTAATAGTTCTTCGAAATTAATTAATGAATAGATATAATTAATGGTCATTGTTTTACACGTAGATTTTAATGAAATGTTCCCACCTCAGTGACCACATGTTTACTGGCCAACCATAACTTAGCCGAAAAGTTTTTAGCATTTACAAATTTGCTTAATATATCAAAGGCGCTGTATCAAAACACTCAAATGAACGTAATACATTAAATAAAATAGGAGAAAAATATGAAAAGCAGGCGTAAAGGAAGAAAATTAGGCAAAAGAAGAAGAGTAACGAGTAAAAAATAAAAAGGGGAATTCTCTTTTGTTGCTGTTGAAAATTAGCCACCGCCTTTGTCCACTGGCGAGGGAAGCCGAGTGACTGAACACAAGGAAGAGTAAATTCGTCTTCCTCTTCTCATTTACCAGGAAATATATTAAAATGATGAAATAATATAGCGTAAAAACAACCCCATCAGATTATGCTATAAATTTAATATACTAGATTAACTATTGATATATACTAGGCGTGTCATGGCGCGATAAATGGAAGAATTCGTACCTAACCTAACATACCTAATAAGAGTTAAAATGCGCTTTAATAACTTTATACTTACTGAAATAAATTCTGCACTAACATTCATTGACAATAAATGTGTGAATAAACAATTTAACAAAAAATTCGTTTGAATGTAGTCTGGCGCATCCGAGTGTGTAGAAAAAAATTCACTGGTCATAATTTGTATCTGGTATTTTTTATTTTATTTATTTTTTCGTTAATTATGATTGGTTGTGATTTTTTCCTTTCAGTTTAGTTAATGGATTATGTGTGTATGATCGTTTAAATGTGGACTCTTATTTTTTTATTGCTGTATTTTTATATTTATTTATTTTTTATGGACAAATCTGGATGGGTTATTTCTATACTCAAATTGGGATGCGATTTTTAATAGTTTTTTGTCCTGGATGAGATCAAGCCTGGTCCGGGGATACACAGATAGGTATATGAGTGTGTTTGTCTATTAACACTAAATTGTCTGTCTGTATGTAGTTAAAACTTAATTGTGAGTTTATTAGGGCTGAAGACACGTTATATTGTGAGTATACAACACTTAAACTTTCAAGGAGGTAATGTAATCAGCTTTCACTTCCTAAATTATAAAATGAAGTACCTATTCATATTTAGGTGAAAAATACAGTAAGTACATTTTATATACGCTCATCAGTAACCATTATGGCCACTGGTGCATCTATAAATACAGTGGCCAGGCTCGTTAGTATGGCCTGAATATAAACACCCTTGACTTACCTTCAAGTGGTGTTTATGAATCAGTCTTGTGCCTGTGCTGTGATGGTGGTTCCTCGGCTATAAATGGTGTGCTTTGTGGTGTATTTAAAGAACACAGCTACGTGGGTAGGTTAGGTCTCTCGGTGTGAGGATTTTTAATAATTTTTTTACTGAGAATATTGTCAGTCTCGTTAATGAAGAGGTGTTTGGGTATTAAGAAATATTGGTTAAATTTAAGCAAGGTATTTTTTGATGCAGTATTTTAGTTGTTTCTTCTTGAGTCTAAATACAATTGTAGGGGCCATTTTTTGTAGCTGGTGTAGTAATAATAGCTGTAATAATAGTGGTGGTAAATAGTAAGCGTAGAGTCGTATCTCCAAGTGATCGATGGACATTTTTCAAAATTTTAAATGACGAAGCTGAAATATGCAACGAAAGGACTTAAACGAATTTTTGGAATTTCATAATATTTTTTTAAGTATTCTTTTATTAATCCGAGTCTTCATCTTTAAGACCCCACAACTACAGGATGTTATTGCGTTAAGTAGAGTGAGATGATAATCCTGGCGTGTTGTGTGTGGACTAACCCGTTGTCCAACTGAGTAACACGCGCAGCCTAGCCTGACAACTTGAATTAAATTGTTTTAAAGTAATGCTCACACTTCAGTAGCCCCAGACCTGACAACTTGAATTAAATTGTTTTAGACTAATTATCTGACGAATAGTAGCTTCAGAACTCCTGCCTAGTCCCCGACAACTTGAAATATATAATGTTGAAATACAATTAGTTCCAGCAAGTGTATGTTTTTGGCGGCACTGGCTTGATTACGTTTTGAATCAGAATGTGTATAAATATGATGGTATATATTGATTAATGTGTCATAGCATTAATCACAAATAGGTCATAAATTATAACGTCTAGTAACATTAATCATAACTTTAGTGTCAAAATATAAAATCGAAAATATCAGTTGGTGTTTACATGCGTTGACCGTCCGAATGTTCACCAGGGAGAACATTACATTTATATTTGCAGAGTAATAGATTAAAAGGCGATAATATGGTGATAAAACATTACATTGTTCACATTAAGTTGGTAAATACAATTGTTCCATTAAAAGTTGCAGAACAGGACCTTCCATCATAATGCCTACCGTTTTGTGTCCATTTGTCTAATAAGAGAACAAAATAAATAAATTCTATCCTTACCAATTCACATTACGCGTACCGTACTGTTATGTGAAGCAAATTGATTTTCTTTTCTGTAAGTGAATGGTAAATGTCCAATAAATTTTCCCAATTGAGTTATATGTGACAAGATGAAACGACAGTGTACTCAAATTATTATTGTCCGCTCCTAGACTCATGAAAAGTGAAGGTAATATGTTTGTCAAGTCAGTTATTATATTCAAGTGCGCGTAGAGTTTTTGATGTATGTAAAAATATAGTAAAGTTTACGAGGAAAATTTATGTACACAGTAACCAATGAGGAGTCCAGAATAAGGATAAATATTGACCAATCAGATGCTATAACGTGATTGAAATAACCAATCAGGATCAAGGACTGTGGCCAGATGATTGGGTACTGCGTTTTGGCGCCTTCCTCTCCTCCCAGCTGCTCAGTGTTTGTTCTGCCTCGGGTAAATTATATTCGTATGTTTTCTAAAGTAGTTACACAGTACTTTAAGGAAATGATCGTCAGTGAATATATACTACTTTGTTTTATGTGGGAAAGTGACTCGTGAACTGGAAGATTTCAAATAAACACGAAAATGTTGACATCAAAGGTTACCTCACCAGACAACCGTTGAGTGTTGGTTGGCGAGCCGTCATCATCACCAACACAATATACAGGTATTCCTTTACATTTACCATATTTATTTTAATTTTTGGGATTATTAGCAAGGTAGTATAAGTAGGTTAAATTTAGCACGAGAAATGAAGCCTTTTAGTATTTTTTTTTATCAATTCCGTGTATCGTTAATTAAATGGTATATAAATGATACACACACAATTTCAGCCTCTCATGTGACTCCTATACACATTAAGATATAAAAATAACCCCGCGCATCTCGGTATCCCAGAATATAAAGTAACTGCGATAAATTTTATGCAAATACCGAGAAGAGTTTGATCCATAACTCAGCCAACATAAAGCTTGACAAAGTGGACGGACAATTGGGTAAAGAATTAGTATCTGGCGTAGCAGTGTTTCCTTGACTAGTTCCGTATATCATGTTGTTAAAATGTATTACTATGCTTCAACAACTTGTTAGATTATGTTACGTTAGTTTAAATTTAAGTTAGGTTAGGTAAGATAAATTTTAAGTATCAATTCTTATTATAACAAATATTATTTTTGCTGTAATTGGATTCTCATTCAAGGAAATATTAATTAAATTTTATTCTAGTGTTTGGGTTATAAATGTGATTATTTATGTTTATACTAATGTAGGTATATATTAATTAAAGTAAGATATATTATAGGTTAAATAAGGTATATATTGTACGAGGATAAGTAAGGTATGTATAGGGTTGTGTTCGGTATATGCTAGGGATATCTTAGGTATATTCTAGGCTGTGTTAGGTATATACCGTAAGATTGAGCAAATACCGTACAAGACTTTGCTAGGTAAGGTTGTGTTACCTAATGCCAGCGTTCAGTCACAATTCCTTTACGTTATCTGGTATATTGAGGAATAATTATGTTACTGAGGAGGAAGATTACGATATGTTAGTTTGTATTGTAATTATAACAAGCCGTTCGTGATACCGATATGTAAAGGCTAGTCGACGATCCGAGTGTACTGTATTTGGGTGTTGTTGAAAACGTTTGGCCACTCAATGAAGGTGTCGGTGGGTGTAATGTGGTGGCGCTGTGATGGTTGGGTGTAGTGTGGTGGCGCTGTGATGGTTGGGTGTATCAGAGTGTAATGTAGAGCAGTGTATTTGAGTGTACTGTAGTGTGTAATGATATCAACTGTTTACGTGTAGTGATGTAGTGTGTAATGATATCAACTGTTTACGTGTAGTGATGTAGTGTTTATATAAGGGTGTAATTACATGGCAACGAGTTTGCTTACTTACCAACCAGATGTTAACACCCCCCCCCCCCCCTCCAGTGTAACTAGCAAGTGTACTCACGAACCCACCCCCCTCCCCTCCCCCCACCACCCCCTTCCCCTCCCCACTAAACCACACACGCTCTTATACTTTTTTCTGATTTTCGCACATTTTGCTCTATCTGTCTATTCTATTTATTTATCTCTATCTGTGTGTCTATGGTAGAAGGAGGAGAGGGGAGAAGAAGAGATAGCGAAGGGAAGAGAAGAGGATGAAGTAGGTGATGATAAAGAAGAGGGGAAGAAGGAAGATGGCTGAAGGGGTATGGAGAGAGAGATGGATAAAGATGCGGATGAGGAAGATTTAGAGTGATGGATAGGAGAGAGGGAGGTGATGGTGGTGGTGAAGATGGTGCTGGTGATAGCTAGACGTAGTGTCATTGAAGTTTACATTGATTCACCGTGTATAGTATAGGAAATCTACACAAAGCTGTTCACCATGCAATCTATCCTAGGCAGTGTAGGTATATAAACAATAACTCCCACGGCCTTCCTTATCTTACCGTACAATACCAGCACGAGCGTTCCGTATCGCCTGGCGTTCAGCTCCCAACCAACCTTTTATGGGATGGTATACTGGGAGAGTGGGTTCGCCCGACTCGTCTGCCTGCATTGGTGAAGCGGCGTGTGTTTGTGTGCCTGTCTGGCTGGCTGTGTACATTGCCTCTCAGTTCTCTTCTCACCCGTGACCTTTTTACAATCGCTGGCTGTGAGGGGAGAGGAGGGGGTGTGGGGGGGAGGGGGGTGTGAGAGGTGGAGGGAGGGGAGGGAGGGAAGGGAGGGAGGGAGGGAAGGGAGGGAGGGAATTCGTTCAGACCAGTTATAGGGTGAGGTGGGGTGAAAGGGAGGGGAGGGGAGAACCCGAAACAGGTGGAAAGGGGAGAGAATTGTGATGGAAAGGAGGTGGTAGGCATGGAGGAGGATGTAGGAATAGGTAGGGGAGGTTGATGGAAGAGGAATAGGTAGGGGAGGTTGATGGAAGAGGAATAGGGGGAGGCAGAGGAGTGAGTGAAGGGGGTGAAGTAACAGGTACATGCCTGTGGTTGTAATGCTGCCTGAGGGACTACAGTGGGTGGAAAACTGAAAGTGAACACACGGTAACATGACTGTGTGTGTGTGGGGGGGGGGGGGGGGAGAGATAGAGCCAGCCTTTATTCCACTCACTCACACACATAAACAAACGACACAATAAAAACAACACTATCGATCACTCCCCCTCCACCCTCACCCCTACCCCCTCACCTCTTCCCCCTCCCCCTCACCTTCCTCCCCCCTCACCCCTACCCCCTCCCCTTAACTATACGGGATAACTACGTACTAAATAATTTATACCAAATAATTCAACATGACCTTTTAAAAACCTAACTTAACCAAAAGTACTCTTGTAACCTTTTAAAAATCCGAACTTACTACCACAGATATCGCCAAGTTCAAAGTTCGTACGGATTTCTTGGTGCTTGTGATTCGTTCTTTAGAGTACAGAGACAGACAGACAGATAGATAGATAGATAGATAGATAGATAGATAGATAGATAGATAGACAGACAGACAGACAGAGACAGACAGACAGGCAGGGACGCAGACAGACAGACAGTGCCAGACAACGGTACTCTATATGTCGTTTCTGAGGAGGAGGAGGAGCAAGAGGAAGGAGAGGAGACGGAGAGGGAGAGGAGGAGGAAGGAGAGGGGAGAGTGAGATAAAAAGCAATGGTATAATATTTAAGCTGTTATAATTAATAGCTGTTTGCTGAAGGTGGTGATGGTGGTGGTAGGAGAAGGTGATGGTGGTTGTGGTGGTAGGAGAAGGTGATGGTGGTTGTGGTGGTAGGTGAAGGTGGTGGTGGTTGTGGTGGTAGGAGAAGGTGGTGGTGGTTGTGGTGGTAGGAGAAGGTGATGGTGGTTGTGGTGGTAGGAGAAGGTGATTGTGGTGGTAGGTGAAGGTGGTGGTGGTTGTGGTGGTAGGAGAAGGTGGTGGTGGTTGTGGTGGTAGGAGAAGGTGGTGGTGGTTGTGGTGGTAGGTGAAGGTGGTGTTGGTTGTAGGTGGAGGATGGTGGTACTTCTCTTGTTCTTCCTTCTCTGTCTCCTCTTCATCACACCCCTCCTCTTCTTCACCCTCCTCCTCTTCTTCACCCTCCTCTTCTTCACCCTCCTCTTCTTCACCCTCCTCCTCCTCTTCACCCCCTCCTCTTCATCACACCCCTCCTCTTCTTCACACCCCTCCTCTTCTTCACCCCTCCTCTTCTTCACCCCTCCTCTTCTTCACACCCCTCCTCTTCTTCACCCCTCCTCTTCTTCACACCCCTCCTCTTCATCACACCCCTCTTCATCACACCCCTCCTCTTCTTCACCCCTCCTCTTCTTCACCCCCTCCTCTTCTTCACCCCCTCTTCTCCTCCTCAAGGTTCAGGAGACTAAACACACAGTATGTCATAATTCTTCTTATCAATATTTGGATGTTGGACGACTGTGGAGTTTGGGGCAGAGCCAAGCTAGCCTTAATCTGATACAGTCTTAACGTAACACAGCCTTAACCTGATACAACCTTAACCTAACCTTACGCAGCTTTAACCTTAACCTGACACAGCCTAATCTTTAACCTATCCTTAACCTAACCTTAACCTCACACAGCCAAAAGTAAACCTAACGTAACCTTAACCTGACATAGCGTAACCTTAACCACACACACCTTAACCTAACCAAACCCGCGGTGAGGGGGGTGGGGGGTACTGATAATATGACATGTGAAACCCGTCTCTGTGAATCCCATTACTCTTAATGATGTCTGCCTGAGCTGCGTCTTCTCACGGATGAAAACACTAATATTTGGGACCCGTGGAGAGAGGGGGAGGGTGGAGGAATAGGTAGGGATAGGGAGGAAGGGAAAGAGAGAGAGAAGGGGAGTAGGGGGGGTATGCCAGGAGAGAGATGGGGAAGGAAGAGAAAGAGGGAGAGAGAAAAAAAGTGGAGGAGGGAGAGAGATCAGAGGAACTGTTTCTTATTCACTATTGGCTATTGACGTGACGCTTCTGTGACGTATAACTGATCTTCAACAACTAACTACAACGCTTTTAAACAGGTGCTTGCCCTCTTACTCCACTTAAAACACTTACTCTAGCATCAGCAAGAATAATAATAGAAGCCTCACTTAGCACCCCCTCCTCCCCCTGGGCTTCAGTTGTCACCCATTGAGGTAAAGAGACCAGGTGTAAGGCTTCACCTGTGTGGTCTGGTTGTAACTCATACTGGATGGTGGAGTAATGCTATGCGTCCATCGTTCAACCCCATGCTACGTGTTTTGGGTCGTGTTGATGTTTGGGCTGTGAATGTTTCTGTGTGTGTGAACGTTTGTTGGATATACTTTTGTGATTGAGAATGATTGGAACCTTTTTTGGGTCATGTTGGTGGGTTTTTTTTTGGGGGGGGGGGGGCACTCCCCTACATCCTTGTGTAAGGTGAAGCGCAGAAGCGTTTACAGCGCCCAACAGGGAAGCATGCTAAGTTCATGCTTGCCTTTATGTCTCACGAGTCAAGGGCGTAGAAGCCTGAAGAGTCAGTGGTTTATGTCAAATTATTGGAAGCTCCAACAACTTTCCCTGAATACGAATTCGCAACTTTCGACTTACAACAGGTACCTACTTTACTGCTAGGTGAACAGGGACTAATGGGGGCTAGGAAGTAAGTCCAAACAACTTCCACCGGCCCGGGAATCGAACCCGTGACGTCTCGCTTGCGAGGCATTGGTGTGAACGTTGGAGGGAGGGAGGGAGAGGGGTGAGGGGAACATCTGTAAGGCCTGGTAAACACGCTGCTTTTGTTCTTAGTTGTGACTTAACAGTGATAAGGAAGATTTATAGAGCCATTGTTGAAGGTAAAGTGGCCCCCTGTCACAGTGGACCTTGACCTAACATGACCTAATATAAACCAACTTGACCCTAACCTAACTTGAACTAATCTAAACCAACTTGACCCAAACTTGACTTAACGTAAACATAACCCAACTTGACCTAATCAGAACCTAACCCCATTCCTCATTGACCTCAAAATTAACATCCATTATATATCGTATCATGACTTAAGTACTTCGTTGTAAAACAATAAAAATAAAACCCGCTGGCTATTTAATTTTATATTTAGACTAATTAAACCATTTGATTAAACCAACGTACCTGTGGAAATACCTGCCAGGGGGTTAAACCAAGTTGTATAGGTCACTCGTATGGGGGGGGGGGGGGGGCTATTTACCTAGTGTGTTGTTTCTCTAATGTGTTTTTTCCCTACTTTTATTATCAGTTCTCTTGCATTTTTCTCATTTTCTTGTAAGTGTGTGTGTGGTCTCGGGTTACTAAAGGCCTTCGTCTCGTAAGGTGGGTCAGGTCAGGTCAGGTTAATCTCAGGTTAGGTCAGGTCAGGTTAATCTCAGGTTAGGTCAGGTCAGGTTAATCTCAGGTTAGGTTAGGTCAGGTTAATCTCAGGTCAGGTCAGGTTAATCTCAGGTTAGGTTAGGTCAGGTTAATCTCAGGTCAGGTCAGGTTAATCTCAGGTTAGGTTAGGTCAGGTTAATCTCAGGTCAGGTCAGGTTAACCTCAGGTTAGGTCAGGTCAGGTTAATCTCAGGTTAGGTTAGGTCAGGTTAATCTCAGGTCAGGTCAGGTTAACCTCGGGTTAGGTCAGGTCAGGTTAATCTCAGGTTAGGTTAGGTCAGGTTAATCTCATGTTAGGTCAGGTCAGGTTAATCTCAGGTTAGGTCAGGTTAATCTCATGTTAGGTCAGGTCAGGTTAATCTCAGGTTAAAGAAGTAAGTGTCTAATCTTCATGTGATCTTTATTTTTATTCTCATTTGTTTATTTTTTCTGATAATGTTGTTGTTAAGAGTCAGGTGTTGACTATCTCACCTGTCCTTGTCTCGTTAACCTGGTGTAAGTGGACGTAAAGGTAAGATTCAGGTACTGAGGACCATTAACGGGCTATTCCTGGTGTGTGTGGGGGGGGGGTGAGTGGCGTGGGTGAGGTGTGTGTGGGGGGGTGAGGTGTGTGGGGGTGAGGTGTGTGGGGGGTGAGGTGTGTGGGGGGGGGGTGAGGTGTGTGTGGGGTGAGGTGTGTGTGGGGGGGGGTGGGGTGAGTGGCGTGGGTGAGGTGTGTGGGGGGGGAGTGGCGTGGGTGAGGTGTGTGGGGGGGTTGAGGTGTGTGTGGGGGGGTGAGTGGCGTGGGTGAGGTGTGTGTGGGGGGTGAGGTGTGTGGGGGGGGTGGTGTGGGTGAGGTGTGTGGGGGGGGTGAGGTGAGTGGCGTGGGTGAGGTGTGTGTGGGGGGTGAGTGGCGTGGGTGAGGTGTGTGTGGGGGGTGAGTGGCGTGGGTGAGGTGTGTGGGGGGGTGAGGTGTGTGTGGGGGTGAGGTGTGTGTGGGGGGGGTGTTAGAGTATGTGTTGTAGGTGAGGGGAGGTTAAGGGAGAGGGGGGGTGAGGGGAACAGACCTAACCTAACCCCACACTGGTAATAACCTAACAAGAAACGCGTCAGACACAAGAATTGAATTGTACCAAATACCTGTATCGTATTTCACCCTAATTAACATAGTCATCTATTGTAATTAACATGTTAAATCCTGACGCTATTAACATGTATGCTGACGCTATTAACATGTCAGGTGCTATGTTAACATCAGTAAACAAACGTAGTGACGTATTTAACATGACTGTGTGTGTCATGTTTGAAAGGTTAACTTATTGAATGGTCTTTGGTCTGGGAGAGAGAGAGGGAGGGGGGAGAGGGAATAATGTGTGGTGGGGAATGGAGAGAGAGAGAGAGGGAGAGAGAGGGAGGGGGGAGAGGGAATAATGCGTGGTGGGGAATGGAGAGAGAGGGAGAGGGAGGGGGGAGGAGAGAGGGAGGGGGAAGAGGGAATAATGTGTGGTGGGGAATGGAGAGAGAGGGAGAGGGAGGGGGGAGGAGAGAGGGAGGGGGGAGGAGAGAGGGAGGGGGGAGAGGGAATAATGTGTGGTGGGGAATGGAGAGAGAGAGAGGGCGGGGGGAGGTGAGAGAGAGAGGGAGGGGGGAGGTGAGAGAGAGAGGTAGGGGGGAGAGGGAATAATGTGTGGTGGGGAATAGAGAGAGGGAGAGGGGAGGAGAGAGGGAGGGAGACTATCACATAATGGACAAGTTATCTGATGAGAGTAATTTACCTTTTTTTTTCCTCATTATCCCCTGTTCCATGTTTATCATCATCTCTCCTGTCTCTTCTCTTCCTCTTCTTTCTTTGTCCTTTTCCTTTCTTTCTTTCTTTTCTTCCTCCCTTCTTTCTTTCTCTTTCCTCCTTTCTCTTTCTCATCTTCGCTTGTCCTCTTTTTTGTCTTCCACCCCCCTTCTCTTCCTCCTCACCTGATCTCTCTCTCTCTCTCTCTCTCTCTCTCTCTCTCTCTCTCTCTCTCTCTCTCTCTCTCTCTCTCTCTCTCTCTCTCTCTCTCTCTCTCTCTCTACATGAGTCAGGCTGGTTGACACAATTCATGAAATTACAACAGGGAGATCGATACAATAAATCCTGCCCCGTCCCGCCCCGCCCCGCCCTCGTTTTGCCCTATCCCGAACTGACACACCCCACCCTACCCCTCCCTGTCCAGCCTCGCCCCGCTCCCCCCTTGTCTTGCCCTGACCCAACACATCCCTCCCTGCCCCCTGCTCATTTGGGTCAGGGGTTGGAATTTGTGGGGGGGGAAGGGGTGACGTGCAGTGGGGGGTGGGAGAGGGGAGGGTGTGATACACAGTACAGGGCCGTGAGGGAAGTGTCTGGGGTCCTGGCTGAGGGGAAGTGTCTGGGGTCCTGGCTGAGGGGAAGTGTCTGGGGTCCTGGCTGAGGGGAAGTGTCTGGGGTCCTGACTGAGGGGAAGTGTCTGGGGTCCTGGCTGAGGGGAAGTGTCTGGGGTCCTGGCTGAGGGGAAGTGTCTGGGGTCCTGGCTGAGGGGAAGTGTCTGGGGTCCTGGCTGAGGGGAAGTGTCTGGGGTCCTACCTGAGGGGAAGTGTCTGGGGTCCCGGCTGAGGGGAAGTGTCTGGGGTCCTGGCTGAGGGGAAGTGTCTGGGGTCCTGGCTGAGGGGAAGTGTCTGGGGTCCTGGCCGAGGGGAAGTGTCTGGGGTCCTGGCTGAGGGGAAGTGTCTGGGGTCCTGGCTGAGGGGAAGTGTCTGGGGTCCTACCTGAGGGGAAGTGTCTGGGGTCCTGGCTGAGGGGAAGTGTCTGGGGTCCTACCTGAGGGGAAGTGTCTGGGGTCCTGGCCGAGGGGAAGTGTCTGGGGTCCTGGCTGAGGGGAAGTGTCTGGGGTCCTGGCTGAGGGGAAGTGTCTGGGGTCCTGGCTGAGGGGAAGTGCCTGGGGTCCTGGCTGAGGGGAAGTGTCTGGGGTCCTGGCTGAGGGGAAGTGTCTGGGGTCCTGGCTGGGGGGAAGTGTCTGGGGTCCTGGCTGGGGGGAAGTGTCTGGGGTCCTGGCTGAGGGGAAGTGTCTGGAGTCCTGGCTGAGGGGAAGTGTCTGGAGTCCTGGCTGAGGAGAAGTGTCTGGGGTCCTGGCTGAGGGGAAGTGTCTGGGGTCCTGGCTGAGGGGAAGTGTCTGGGGTCCTGGCTGAGGGGAAGTGTCTGGGGTCCTACCTGAGGGGAAGTGTCTGGGGTCCTGGCTGAGGGGAAGTGTCTGGGGTCCTGGCTGAGGGGAAGTGTCTGGGGTCCTGGCTGAGGGGAAGTGTCTGGGGTCCTGGCTGAGGGGAAGTGTCTGGGGTCCTACCTGAGGGGAAGTGTTTGGGGTCCTGGCTGAGGGGAAGTGTCTGGGGTCCTGGCTGAGGGGAAGTGTTTGAGGGTCCTGGCTTGGGGGGGGAGGGGGGGGACCGGCCGAGTTGGTACTGTCTCAACCGGTTATAACTGGTTTCCTACTATTGAACCGGCTCTCAGGTCCACGTTAACTGATACACAATCACCACGCTTTCTTAGGGTACTCGTATCCGGCAGTATTTAACCGGCTGTATCTGCTTCTAAGGCATTTTCTAACCGTATGTATCCGGTTTACCTGACCTTTTCATGGCGTAGAAACTGGCTACCGTGTGTGTGTGTGTGTGTGTTTGTGTTTGTGTGTGTGTGTGTGTGTGTGTTTGTGTGTGTGTTTGTGTGTTTGTGTGTGTTTGTTTAACCTTAGAAATGTCTAACTTTCCGAACCCTACCTTACGTTACCTTATCCTACCTTACCTTACCTTACCTTAGTACCCAGCCCAACCTGTCTTAAAATACATAACCGGTTTTCTAAGACCTGTTTATCGGATTCCGGATTCTCAAAACACCGGTTGATTTAATTTTCTCTGCAGTCTGTTGACAAGTCGAGTCTCAGCGTGATTGTGAAGCCATTTTAGATCCTGGGTGGGTTGGGTGGGTTGGAGGAGAGAACCCACCTGTGTGTCCTGAAGGTAATTGTATTATGCTTGTCTTCTCTCACGTTTCCCACAGGTAAGGAGCAGAGTTAATTGTACCTGGGCTGGGTGAATGTTGGTCTCTCTCTCTCTCTCTCTCTCTCTCTCTCTCTCTCTCTCTCTCTCTCTCTCTCTCTCTCTCTCTCTCTCTCTCTCTCTCTCTCTCTCTACTACACCACATACACATACACAGTACATACGTCCGTCCGTCTGTCTGTCTGTATATGATTATTATGAGACAGACAAATAAAGACAGAACTATTACGTGAGAGAGAGAGAGAGAGAGAGAGGCAGAGAGAAAGTGAGAGAGAGAAAGAGAGAGAGAGGCAGAGAGAAAGTGAGAGAGAGAAAGATGGTATGTGTTGGAGGTAAGAGTAATGGGTTGGCAAGTACCTGGTATAATTGGCTAACTTACCTGTGTGTAGGTGTGTGTGGGGGGGGGGGGGGATGTGTGTAGACAGTTATTTGATTACCTGAGATACCTGAAGGATTTAACCATTCTCTTGTTGATTGGTTGAGTTAGCTGTGGTTGTTGAGTTAGCTGTGGTTGTTGAGTTAGCTGTGGTGGTTGAGTTAGCTGTGGTGGTTGAGTTAGCTGTGGTGGTTGAGTTAGCTGTGGTTGTTGAGTTAGCTGTGGTTGTTGAGTTAGCTGTGGTTGTTGAGTTAGCTGTGGAAGTTATGACAGAGTTTAGTAGTGGAGACTTAGGAGGTCGTTAGCGAAGGTGGTCGTATATATGATAATGGTCGTAAGTGGCAGCGGAGGTGGTCGTGGGCAGGTGATTTGATAGTCATGGCTGGGAGAGGTAACGGTCGTGATAGCGAAGGTGATGGTCGTGTGGTCGTGGTTGGGAGAGGAGATGGTCGTGATAGCGAAGGTGGTGGTGGCGGCAAAGAGGGGCGGGGGTCGTAGGTTTGAGATGAAATGGTCGTAACAGTGAAGGTGATGGTTGTGGTGGTCGTGTCTGGGAGAGGAGATGGTCGCGATAGTGGTGGCGGTGGTGGCGGCGGCAAAGAGGGGCGGGGGTCGTAGGTTTGAGATAAGATGGTCGTAACAGTGAAGGTGATAGTCGTGGTGGTCGTGGCTGGTAGTGGAGATGGTCGTTATAGCGAAAGTGATGGTAGTGTTTGTGAGATGTGGTGGTCGTTGACGGCAAAATAGGAGACAGCAGGGGGGTCGTGATAACGGTAGACAGACAGAAGCAGGTCGTCGTAGTCGTGATGAAGACAGACAGAAACAGAGAGGGAGAAAGGGAAGGAAGGTCGTAGGGCGTTAGTCACTGGTGGTCGTGATGGAGACAAATACCGAGAGAGGAAAGGTCGTATTCTGTAGGTCGTGAGGCAGGGTGGTGGTCGTGATGAAGACAGATACAAAGAGAGAGGAAAGGTAGTATACTGTAGGTCGTCAGGCAGGGTGGTGGTCGTGATGGAGACAAGAGACACAGAGAGAGGGGGGGGAGGGTCGTAGGTCGTCAGGCAGGGTGGTCGTGATGAAGACAGATACAAAGAGAGAGGAAAGGTAGTATACTGTAGGTCGTCAGGCAGGGTGGTGGTCGTGATGGAGACAAGAGACACAGAGAGAGAGGGGGGAGGGTCGTAGGTCGTGAGGCAGGGTGGTCGTGATGAAGACAGATACAAAGAGAGAGGAAAGGTAGTATACTGTAGGTCGTCAGGCAGGGTGGTGGTCGTGATGGAGACAAGAGACACAGAGAGGGGGGGAGGGTCGTAGGTCGTGAGGCAGGGTGGTCGTGATGAAGACAGATACAAAGAGAGAGGAAAGGTAGTATACTGTAGGTCGTCAGGCAGGGTGGTGGTCGTGATGGAGACAAGAGACACAGAGAGAGGGGGGGGGGGAGGGTCGTAGGTCGTGAGGCAGGGTGGTCGTGGTGGTAAAGACGACTGGTGGGGTCTCGTGTCGCGTATTGATCGAGGGAGAATCGACCCCCTTCTACCTCTTAACACTTTGTATTGATCAATTTATCTACTTACTGCGTGCTTGATGGGGAGGAGAGAGGGTGATGAGAAGAGGATGGGGAGGGGAGAGAGGGAGAGGAGGATGATGGGGAGGAGAGAGGGTGATGAGAAGAGGATGGGGAGGGGAGAGGGTGATGAGAAGAGGATGGGGAGGGGAGAGAGGGAGAGGAGGATGATGGGGAGGAGAGAGAGGATGATGGGGAGGAGAGAGGATGATGGGGAGGTGAGAGAGAATGGAAGGGGGGCTTGGAAGACAGAAGAGTGAAAAATAGATTAGGTGGAGCAATACAGAGGGGAGAGACGGGAGGAGGAGGAAGAGCGGGAGGGGAGAGACGGGAGGAGGAGGAAGAGCGGGAGGGGAGAGACGGGAGGAGAAGGAGGAGGAGGAACGAAGAGGAAGGAGGATGGGAGATAGAGAATTGAGAGGAAAATGAGAAATGTAAAGAATAAGAGGAAGACAGAAGTAGAAGAGGAGGAAGGAAGAACAAGAAAAAAAGGTTTCACGCAGGCCACCATCGTCAATAAAGGCCTCTGATCATTCTGTAAATAAACAAAACACACAACAAAGACCTTGATTGATAGTTAAACAAAAATAAGAGAGAGGGTTATTCTCTCTCTCTCTCTCTCTCTCTCTCTCTCTCTCTCTCTCTCTCTCTCTATCTCTATCTCTCTCTCTTATCCTGTTTTTCTCCTTCACTTTGTTTATTGCTTAGTTTTTGGTTTTTACTCGCAACATAACAGGAGGGAAGAAGGTACAGATGTTGTGGTGGGTTGTGGTGTGTTGTGGTGGGTTGTGGTGGTGTGGTGTGTTGTGGTGTGTTGTGTAATAATAATAATAATAATAAACGGTTTATTAATAGTGTTTCAGCCGGTGGATGAAAATATGCAAACTTACATGTGATTTAGACATAATAATATACGTTCAATACATTTACAGGGCTGTACAGTACATAAATCAGGAGTTGTTTATTATTTTAACAATAGATGGGATGGTGCTGTTCTTATATCTATCGGTGCGGGCTCTTATGGGCTGAATTTTGTTGTAGTGGCGGACTGCTCGCGCGTGTGTGTGTGTGTGTGTTTTGATATAAGAATAGAGATATTGATTAATTAATTGATGAAGGGCCGTGTGTTTTGGAATGCCTCTCTCTCTCTCTCTCTCTCTCTCTCTCTCTCTCTCTCTCTCTCTCAACACGCGACCTTCCCCGGCCTCCACCAGCAGGGATTACTGTTGCTACCTGGGGCTCGTGTGTGACGTGACGTGAGTCGAGGTGTGGTGTGACGTGGAGCTGTGGCGGAGGTGTGTGACGTGGGAGGGTTGGAGGTTGTGGTGTGACGTGGGAGGGTTGGAGGTTATGGTGTGACGTGGGAGGGTGTGGGGTTATGACAGGTGTGACGGAGGTATGACATGGGAGGGTACGGGGCTGTGACGGAGGAGGGATTTACTTGTGACGCATCAGTGACGTCATGTATTGGTCCAGCCGAGCGACCAATTACAGGTCTTGTACAGTCACCCACAAAAGTTCTGTTCCCGAAACCTAGACTCATGAATCCCGGGTACAGTATTTATGGTTCAGAATAATGCGTCGACTGCTTCAAGTTCACGGGTTTGAATCTCTTTTGGGCTCATGAGAGGCGACAGGATTCTTGGAGGTGGCATTAATATTGTGTTTTTTCCGTCATCATTAAATTTCTTCCTTAGCCAATTTTGGTGTATGGTTATAACCCAATTTGTACTCAACTAGCCATTTTTTTTCCTTGGCAAACCAATTTGTGTATTATTATTGCTCACATATTGTTAATCCTTTGAGTACGATTACTTTTCCCCTTGAGTACGATGGCTTAACCCCTGGAGTACCTAAGAGCTCAAGTTATACCCAAGGGATTAAAATCATCGTCCTCAGGGTTTAAAATTGTCCTCTAGAGTTAAAAGTCATCGTCATCGGGGTATCGTCCTCAAGGGGTCAAATTATCGTCCTCAAGAGTTAAAATCATCGTCCTCAAGGGGTTCAAGTCACAGGCCGGATATTAACCAACTTTTACCCCCCAAATATTTTCGGATAGTGGGCCAAGGAGTCAGCCCCTTGTGGTGTGTGAGAAAGTAGTGTTTTGGTGGCCAGTTTTAGAACGCGTCTGAAAAGCTAATGTGTTGGAAATGTCATCGTGTGGGCGAGCGAGTGGGGAAGGGAAGGGGGGGAGGGAGAAGGAGGCAGAGTGAAGAGAGGTGGGGAAAGGAGGAAGGATGGGGTTGGGGAAGGAGAGGGAAGGAAGGAAGGAGGGGGGAGAAGAAAGAAGGAAAAGGGGTAGGGAAGGAAAGGATAGGGTGGAAAGAAGGATTATGGGGAGGAGAGGGAAGGAAGGTGGGTAGGAGGGGCGGAGAATGAAGGGGGTAAGAAGGACGTGGAAGGAGGGCTGCTGGTTTAATTCTGAAGTGGTTTATCAAGTGTAAACAGTGAGTATAGATTTATGTGGTTTAACACTTTATGGTTCTACGTGATGATAGTTTTAAATTTAAACTCCCCGAAATATTTGACCTTAGTTTATTATCTGGGGTTTATCATGTTTATATATCGTACTGTTTTATCCTCTGGGGTTTAACACGGATGGTTAATATGCACCGATCACAAGTCAGAAATCGTGTTCAGTATTTTTTTTTTGGGTGTTGATTTGCATATCGGTGTGGGACAAAGGCAGGCAGGTGACACGCGAGATGTTTCCCAGTAGTACCTTACCTTACCTAACCCAGGTAACATGAAAGGTATTGAATCATCAGGCGAAATAAGCTAGGGTGTCTAATCTTCAGGTGATCCAAAGCTTGAAAAGGGCTTAACATCCCCTCCTCTCTCCCTCCCCCCCCTCCAACCCCCACCCAACACCCCCCTCTCCCACTCCTCCCCCCCCCCCCCACACACACACTTAAAAGCAAAACTCGGGGAGTGAAAATTTGTGAAAAACATGAAGATAAAAAATGGTGTCAACTCGTGAATGTTGACTCACTAATTGGCAATTTACAGTATCCTGCCTTTTTATACAAATTGGAAGTTGATCTACGGTACGATATGTTTTCCGTTCCTGACTTACGGTACGACATGTTTTCCGTTCCTGACTTACGGTACGACATGTTTTCCCTCTCGCTGCCGGAACGATCACTCATGCTGATGTATGATAATGTACAGTAATTTATTCCATTCTTATTGCCTTAACGGTTTCTTCTCTTTATAACCTCTTGTTGTTTTATATATTTTAATTACATTATTAATCTCTTTAAGTATATTTAATAATCTTAGAAATACAACCTTAAATACCTTACTAATTGTTAAGGAGTCGTTAGTATAACAACATAATCCTTGTTTCCATACAGTTTTATTATGGTAAATATTGAGAGAGCGCAGGTACAAAAATTATCAGAAGCATTATTTAATATATCATAATTATACGCCATGTAGGATAAATTATAGGACATCGAGATTACGGGATCCTTATAGGTCCTTTACATTATAGCAGATAATTAGGCGATTATATATTGGCAGCATAGTCTACACGTTTATACATTACATTACACTAAGGAATCTTCGTTGGGATAATTGACAATATACAGAATTATACTGAATTATATATCCTCAGAATACCCAATTATACACCCTGGCAGCTACGTTCTCTAATAGTTTACAGTAAACCTCTGGTGTAGACTGAAGTAAACTCGTGTAGACTGAAGTAAACCCGTGTAGACTGAAGTAAACTCGTGTAGACTGAAGTAAACTCGTGTAGACTGAAGTAAACCCGTGTAGACTGAAGTAAACTCGTGTAGACTGAAGTAAACTCGTGTAGACTGAAGTAAACTCGTGTAGACTGAAGTAAACTGGAGTGCGTGCCGTCACCCACACCTGAATACACCTGACCTAAGCCAACCTGCCTTAACTGTATCGATCTTTGGTCTGGAGTTTAACCGATCATTTCGCCGAGAGAGAGAGAGAGAGAGAGAGAGAGAGAGAGAGAGAGAGAGAGAGATACATATATATACTGAGAGATAGCTAGTATGTATGTATGACTGTACGTGTGCGTGCGTGTGTGTGTGTGTGTAGCAGTAAGGTGATGACTCTCGGATATGACGCCTTAATTAAAAACATATTAATTAGCCCTTACATAATATATTAAGGGGACAATAGATTCCTCTCCCCCCTCCTCCCCTCTCCCCTGTTTATCATGTATCACCTTCCTCCTCCCCTACCTGTATCTGTATCACCCCCTCCCTGTATCCTGCCCCTGTATTGGAGAGAGAAGGGGGGGGGGGGGAGTGATTACGTCTGGCGGTTATGATTGCTCGTGCTGGAGTTAGTGTTTTTATATTCTTTCAGTGGTGTATAATTGGTTAGGTTAGGTTAGGTTAGGTCAGGTCAGGTTAGGTAAGCGTTAGGTCAGGTTAGCGTTAGGTCAGGTTAGGTAAGCGTTAGGTCAGGTTAGGTTAGGTTAGGTAAGGTAAGGTAAGCGTTAGGGCAGGTTAGGTTAGGTAAGCGTTAGGTCAGGTTAGGTTAGGTAAGCTTTAGGGTAGGTTAGGTCAGGTGAGGTAAGCGTTAGGTTAGGTCAGGTTAGGTTAGGTTAGGTAAGGTAAGGTAAGCGTTAGGGCAGGTTAGGTTAGGTTAGGTAAGGTAAGCGTTAGGGCAGGTTAGGTTAGGTAAGCGTTAGGTCAGGTTAGGTTAGGTAAGCGTTAGGGTAGGTTAGGTCAGGTGAGGTAAGCGTTAGGTTAGGTCAGGTTAGGATAGTTTAGAACTTTAGATAATCGGGAAATTATAGGTTTGTAATGATTATTTTTAATGCACGTGTGTCTAGTGAAGGTAGAGTCTTGTTTCTTGTTTACCTGTGTCTGTCTTTTTGTTTACCTGTCTGTCTCTGTTTACCTGGCCGTCTACACCTGTTTACCTGCCTGTTGGTATGAATTAGGTTTACCTGCTATCTTGCTCATCCGCCCGCGTGTCTGTTTTTGTTTGCTCATATGCATGCCATTATTGTCTAATTTTATGCTGCTGGCTTCTGCTTGTGTGTGTGTGTGTGTGTGTGTGTGTCTGTCTGTCTGTCTGCTTCGTGTTTACATATGTGACCTTAAATAACCCAGTGTTACCTGTCACTCTCACCTCACACACCTGTCAACACACCTGAGACTTCTTGCTTGTGTTCAGATGTGTGAGAGATGATAGGTTATAGATTTTGGTGGTATAATTTGACCTATAATGGGTATAATCAGGAGTGAATTTGACCCATAATTCTTTTTCGTCGAGGTATAATCGGTATAATTGTGTCATTTTATCCCTAATTGGTATAATCTGAATTGAGTTTTACCTCTGTATAGTGTAATTAGATTTTTTTTCCTGTGTTGTCTTCTAATTAAGTATAACTGGTATAATTTGGGGTATTTTTATAATGTAATGACTTTTAGCTTAATTATACACCTTCTACCTCCCCCTCCCTCCTACCTCCCTTTACCACCTCCTCCTCCTCTTCGTAGTCCTTCTCTCCCCTCCATCCTTCCTTCTCTATTGCCCCTAACTTCCCTTTTCCTCCTCCTCCTTTCCAGCTGGCCACCTCTCCTACCCCCTCCCTCACTTCCTTCTCTATTGCTCCTCTTCCTCCTCTTTCCATCTTGCATCCTTCCCAGCTCACCACCTCTCCCGGCCCCTCCTCCTCCTCGTAAATCCTTCTCCCTCCCTCTCCCTCCCTCCATCCATCCCTCCCTCCCTAAACGCGAGAGCAGTAGACCCCAAGAAGGAGGACAAGGCCTTTTGTGATAGTGAAAGCAATTGAGAAGAAGAAAAATGGTGTGGGAATAAAAGTAAAAATGCCAAACTTTCTTCCCTCTTATTTTTTTCCCTTTCTTTAATCGAAATTCAGGGAGAGGTTTTGGTTGGGTCAGGGAGAGGTTTTGGTTGGGTCAGGGAGAGGTTTTGGTTGGGTCAGGGAGTGGTTTTGGTTGGGTCAGGGAGAGGTTTTGGTTGGGTCAGGGAGAGGTTTTGGTTGGGTCAGGGAGAGGTTTTGGTTGGTTCACAGGGAGGGGTTTTGGTTGGGTCAGGGAGAGGTTTTGGTTGGGTCAGGGAGAGGTTTTGGTTGGGTCAGGGAGAGGTTTTGGTTGGTTCACAGGGAGAGGTTTTGGTTGGGTCAGGGAGGGGTTTTGGTTGGGTCAGGGAGAGGTTTTGGTTGGTTCACAGGGAGGGGTTTTGGTTGGGTCAGGGAGAGGTTTTGGTTGGGTCAGGGAGAGGTTTTGGTTGGGTCAGGGAGAGGTTTTGGTTGGGTCAGGGAGTGGTTTTGGTTGGGTCAGGGAGAGGTTTTGGTTGGGTCAGGGAGAGGTTTTGGTTGGTTCACAGGGAGGGGTTTTGGTTGGGTCAGGGAGGGGTTTTGGTTGGTTCACAGGGAGGTTTTGGTTCCTAGGTAGATTAACTGTTAAGTCGTCGTGAAGGAGAAAGGGATGGGCGAGGGAGAAAGTGGATGAGGGAGAGAATGGATGAGGAGAAGGTGGATGAGGGAGAAGGTGGATGAGGGAGAAAGTGGATGAGTGAAAGAATGGATGAGGGAGAGAATGGATGTGGGAGAAAGTGGGTGAGAGAGAAAGTGGATGAGGAAGAAAGTGGATGAGGGAGAAGGTGGATGAGAGAGAATGGACGATGGAGAAGGTGGATGAGTGAGAAAGTGGATATGGGAGAAGGTGGATGAGGGAGAAAGCGGATGAAAAGGATTAAGGTCACTTTCTATAGGACTTTCTCTGGGGTTTTGGGGTTACTGAAGTATTGGTGAGAGGAAGACGAGGAGGAGGAGGGGAAGAGGAAGAAGAGGAGGAGGAAGGGAAGGGGAAGAAGAAGAGGAGGGGAAGGGGAAGGGGAAGAGGAACATAACAGGGATTGTTGTGGTTAATGCTGCCACACACACACATCTCTCTCTCTCTCTCTCTCTCTCTCTCTCTCTCTCTCTCTCTCTCTCTCTCTCTCTCTCTCTCTCTCTCATTACACGGCCACAACTGTCTTTATTCAGGTCAATTTAAAGGTAGTTTTTTTTATATCTGGTGAAAGTCTTTTGTTGTGGAATATGAAACGTTTTTGGGGGAGTGAAAAAGTTAAATGAGACAGACAGACAGACAGACAGACAGACAGATAGATAGACAGACAGACAGACAATTTGCAACGTTATAGATTAGAGAGTCGGCTGGTGGTGATGGGATGGTGGTAGTAGTGGTTGCATGAAAGTGGTGTGGCAGAGACAAGAGTGTGTGGTAGACATGGGGTGGCAGGGAGATGGGTGGCAGGGAGATGGGTGGCAAGGAGATGGGTGGCAAGGAAGGGGTGGCAAGGAAATGGGTGGCAGGGAGATGGGTGGCAGGGAGATGGGTGGCAAGGAAGGGGTGGCAAGGAAATGGGTGGCAGGGAGATGGGTGGCAGGGAGATGGGTGGCAAGGAATGGGTGGCAAGGAAATGGGTGGCAGGGAGATGGGTGGCAGGGAGATGGGTGGCAGGGAGATGGGTGGCAAGGAAATGGGTGGCAGGGAGATGGGTGGCAAGGAGATGGGTGGAAGACATGCCCCTGTATGGAAATCGATGAGATGTCCTGTCCCTTAAATTGTGTGGTCTATAGGGTGGTGTGTGGTGTGGTGATGGTGGTGGGTGAGGTGGTGTGGTGATGGTGGTGTGGTGATGGTGGTGTGGTGATGGTGGTGGGGTGATGGTGGTGGGTGGCATGGTGGTGGGTGGCTGTGGTGATGGTGGGTGGGATGGGGTGTGGGATGGTGTCAGTGTGATGGTGTTGGTGGCTGGGAGATGGTGGTGTGGAGATGGGTGGTAGTGGTGATGGTGGTGTGGTGATGGTGTAGTGGTGATGGTGTTGGTGGTGTGGTGATGGTGTAGTGGTGATGGTGTGGTGGTGTGGTGATGGTGGTGTGGTGATGGTGGTGTGGTGATGGTGGTGTGGTGATGGTGGTGTGGTGATGGTGGTGTGGTGATGGTGGTGTGGTGATGGTGGTGTGGTGATGGTGGTGTGGTGATGGTGTGTGGTGATGGTGTTGTGGTGATGGTGTTGTGGTGATGGTGGTGTGGTGATGGTGTAGTGGTGATGGTGGTGTGGTGATGGTGTTGTGGTGATGGTGGTGTGGTGATGGTGTAGTGGTGATGGTGTTGGTGGTGTGGTGATGGTGGTGTGGTGATGGTGGTGTGGTGATGGTGTAGTGGTGATGGTGTAGTGGTGATGGTGTTGGTGGTGTGGTGATGGTGTAGTGGTGATGGTGTGGTGGTGTGGTGATGGTGGTGTGGTGATGGTGGTGTGGTGATGGTGGTGTGGTGATGGTGGTGGGGTGATGGTGGTGTGGTGATGGTGGTGTGGTGATGGTGGTGTGGTGATGGTGGTGTGGTGATGGTGGTGGTGATGGTGGTGTGGTGATGGTGTTGTGGTGATGGTGGTGTGGTGATGGTGTTGTGGTGATGGTGTAGTGGTGATGGTGGTGTGGTGATGGTGTTGTGGTGATGGTGGTGTGGTGATGGTGTGGTGATGGTGTAGTGGTGATGGTGGTGTGGTGATGGTGTAGTGGTGATGGTGTAGTGGTGATGGTGGTGTGGTGATGGTGGTGTGGTGATGGTGTTGTGGTGATGGTGTTGTGGTGATGGTGGTGTGGTGATGGTGTTGTGGTGATGGTGTAGTGGTGATGGTGTGTGGTGATGGTGGTGTGGTGATGGTGTAGTGGTGATGGTGGTGTGGTGATGGTGGTGTGGTGATGGTGGTGTGGTGATGGTGGTGTGGTGATGGTGGTGTGGTGATGGTGGTGTGGTGATGGTGTAGTGGTGATGGTGGTGTGGTGATGGTGTAGTGGTGATGGTGGTGTGGTGATGGTGTAGTGGTGATGGTGGTGTGGTGATGGTGGTGTGGTGATGGTGGTGTGGTGATGGTGTTGTGGTGATGGTGGTGTGGTGATGGTGTTGTGGTGATGGTGGTGTGGTGATGGTGTTGTGGTGATGGTGGTGTTAGAACATACTTCACCTCAATCCCTTTAAAGCTAAAATTAACTGTAAAAGTTATGAATATTGTTGACTTAAAGCTTCAATTAATTAAAAGCTAAAATTATATAAAACAGTTAAGAATAAAATATAAAGACGAATTATATAATAAAAGCTAAAGGTGTGTGTGTGTGTGTGTGTGTGTGTGTGTGTGTGTAAGGGAGGGTGTGGATGTGAAGGGTGACCGATTTCAAAGCTAAGAACAGAAACAAAATATAGCTTATATAGCCTTCAATGGACTGTAGAAGCTAACTCATCCCTCAGGAAGCTAATTTACCCCCAGGAAGCTAAGAGAGTAGATTAGCTTAACTTAGCTTGAGCTGAAAAGGTAAATTTACTCCAAGGAACTGAGATGATTATTGTAATGAACTTAGAGGGAGGGGAAGGGGAGGGGGGCAGTGTACAGGGGGAGGAAGGGGGGAGCTAACAGTGTACAGGGGGAGGAAGGGGGGAGCTAACAGTGTACAGGGGGAGGAAGGGGGGAGCTAACAGTGTACAGGGGGAGGAAGGGGGGAGCTAACAGTGTACAGGGGGAGGAAGGGGGGAGCTAACAGTGTACAGGGGGAGGAAGGGGGGAGCTAACAGTGTACAGGGGGAGGAAGGGGGAGCTAACAGTGTACAGGGGGAGGAAGGGGGAGCTAACAGTGTACAGGGGGAGGAAGGGGGGAGCTAACAGTGTACAGGGGGAGGAAGGGGGGAGCTAACAGTGTACAGGGGGAGGAAGGGGGGAGCTAACAGTGTACAGGGAGGAAGGGGGGAGCTAACAGTGTACAGGGGGAGGAAGGGGGGAGCTAACAGGGGAGGGGGCGCGGGCAGTGTAATTACCATCGGCCTCACCTTAAAGGGGAGATTGCCAGTCTACTACACACCCCACACCGACCTGCTCCTACTTCCTCTGTCCCTCACCTAGTGTTGGGGGGGTGAGGGGAGGTGGGGGTGAGGGAAGGTGTGGGTGAGGGAAGGTGTGGGTGAGGGAAGGTAGGGGTGAGGGTAGGTGGGGGTGAGGGAAGGTAGGGGTGAGGGTAGGTGGGGCGGAGGGAAGGTGTGGGTGAGGGGAGGTGGGGGTGAGGGTAGGTGGGGGTGAGGGTAGGTGGGGGTGAGGGAAGGTGTGGGTGAGGGGAGGTGGGGGTGAGGGAAGGTGGGGCTGAGGGAAGGTGTGGGTGAGGGAAGGTGTGGGTGAGGGAAGGTGTGGGTGAGGGGAGGTGGGGGTGAGGGAAGGTGTGGGTGAGGAGAAGGTAGGGGGTGAGGGGAGGTAGGGGGTGAGGGAAGGTGTGGGTGAGGGGAAGGTGGTGGGTGAGGGGAGGTGTGGGTGAGGGGAGGTGGGGGTGAGGGAAGGTGTGGGTGAGGGAAGGTGGGGGTGAGGGAAGGTGTGGGTGAGGGGAGGTGGGGGTGAGGGAAGGTAGGGGTGAGGGAAGGTGGGGTGAGGGTAGGTGTGGGTGAGGGGAGGTAGGGGTGAGGGAAGGTGGGGTGAGGGAAGGTGTGGGTGAGGGAAGGTGTGGGTGAGGGAAGGTGTGGGTGAGGGGAGGTGGGGGTGAGGGGAGGTGGGGGTGAGGGTAGGTGGGGGTGAGGGAAGGTGTGGGTGAGGGAAGGTGGGGGTGAGGGTAGGTGGGGGTGAGGGAGGTGGGGGTGAGGGTAGGTGGGGGTGAGGGAAGGTGTGGGTGAGGGAAGGTGGGGGTGAGGGAAGGTGGGGGTGAGGGAAGGTGGGGGTGAGGGAAGGTGTGGGTGAGGGAAGGTAGGGGTGAGGGAAGGTGTGGGTGAGGGAAGGTAGGGGTGAGGGTAGGTGGGGGTGAGGGAAGGTGTGGGTGAGGGAAGGTGGGGGTGAGGGGTAGTGTGGGGGTGAGGGAAGGTGGGGTGAGGGAAGGTGTGGGTGAGGGGAGGTGGGGGTGAGGGAAGGTGGGGTGAGGGTAGGTGTGAGTGAGGGAAGGTGGGGCGGAGGGGAGGTGGGGTGAGGGGAGGTGGGGGTGAGGGAAGGTAGGGGTGAGGGTAGGTGGGGGTGAGGGTAGGTGGGGGTGAGGGTAGGTGGGGGTGAGGGTAGGTGTGGGTGAGGGAAGGTAGGGGTGAGGGGAGGTGGGGGTGAGGGTAGGTGGGGGTGAGGGTAGGTGTGGGTGAGGGAAGGTAGGGGTGAGGGTAGGTGGGGGTGAGGGTAGGTGGTGGAGGTAAGGTATAGGTAGTAATGGTAGGTGACGTAGGTGGTTAAACAGTAAAAGTTTAATACAATACAAAAATAATAATAATAATAATAATGGCAACAATACCTAACTGCAGCGTCGCGTCACCTAACAACATTCACCACCACCAACAACATCATCATCATACTAAACACTCACACAACACCTTAGAACGATTAAGAGGTAGAATATAAACACTTCATTATATCATTATTAAATCATTATATAATTAGGGTTAACAAGACGTGTGTGTGTTAGGGTTAAGTGAGTGATGATTGTCTCTCAGTGAGGAAGAATTATCTCTCACTGAGGAAGAATTATCTCTCACTGAGGAAGAATTATCTCTCACTGAGGAAGAACTATCTCAGTGAGGTGTCTCTCAGCCTACCGGTATATTCCTTTAAATGAAGGTTAATTATTTCTCAGGTAGACACACCACTTGGCCTGCTCGTTAACAGACCCTCCACCACCCATTCCCATTCCCATTCCAGGAACATATAGGAGCGTTGGGTACTCTCTTCACTCGGTGGATTCCCATTTTTTGGGTGTGGACCGTTTCTTTCCTCCCTCCCTTATCTGGTTGATTCCCATTCCCGTTTTAGGAATATAAGTTGTAGGATTTCCATGTCCATTTCAGGAATGAGGGGTGTAGGATTCCCATTCCTATTCCAATTACAGGAATATAAGAGGGTGTCTGGTTCTCATATCCATTCCCGTCATCATTTCAGGAATATAAACAACTAGGATTCCGGTTACAATTCCCAGCACTATATAAGCTCCTAAATGGTCTCGTTTTACCATTCCCGATTCCTGAAAATATGTGTGAGCGGTGGATCATCTTCCACACCAACGGATTCCCATTCCCGGGAATATGTTAGGGCGTTCAACAGCCTCCTCACCTGCCGGATTCCCACTCACCTTTTTCATTCCCATTCCCATTCCAGGGACTTTTTTTGAGGGTTTGTTTATTCACAGACGAGGCGAGTAAATATGTTGAGCGTGCTAATGAGTATTACCTGGGGAGAGGGGTGAGAGGGGAGGGGAAAGGGAGATGAGAGAGGAGAAGGGAGATGATAGAGGGGAAAGGAGGAAGAGGGAGGGGAGGGGAGAAGGGAGATGAGAGGGAGGAAGAGGGAGGGGAGGGGAGATGAGAGGGGAAGGGAGAAGGGAGATGAGAGGGGAGAAGGGAGATGAGAGGGGGAAGGAGAGTTGAAAGGGGTGAGGAGGGGAAGGAGGGAGAAAGAGGGGAGAGAGGAACAAGAGAAGGGGAAGAGGTAAAGAGGACAGGAGACTGGGGGGTGAAAGAGAGGGGGGAGGGGAGAAAGCTGCCACCATAACTTTCCCCCACCACTCGACTTACTATAAGGTAATATATATGTCCCTGAACAGTTATTTTCCCCCGCCACAGTGAAATTTCCCCTACTATCTTGCTAAAATCCTCTGAACACAACAGTTATTTCCCCCGCTAGACCTCCACTGTTAAAATTCCCTAAACTTATCTATTTTTCTCGTGCCAGTAAAAATTTTCCCCACCACTCCACTACTAAAAATTCCCTAAACAGCTTCTTTATTTCCTCCCCTGTGTGTTTTCCCCCACCATTGTAATTTTTTTCCCCCCACCATCCAACAACTCTTGAGGTAAATATTCCTTAAACACAGCAATTCTTTCCCCCCCACCACCGTAATATTTTTTCCCCTGCCAGTCGTAAATTCTAACCTACTGGGGCCTATCTTTCCCTCCCTCCCCCCATTTTCTCCCAGGCTGTATGTCTTGTGGCAGATGAGAGAGAGAGAGAGAGAGAGAGAGAGAGAGTGAGAGAAACCTGTTGCTCACGACGTCCTCCAAGTAAAGTATTCTCTCTCTCTCTCTCTCTCTCTCTCTCCTTCCCTCCCTGGGGAAAACTACCACGCACCACCACCTATCAACACCTGGGATTCTCAAGGAGGGGAAAGAGGGGGGGGGTCTAGGTGGGGTCAAGAGGGGTGGGGTGGGGGTCAAGGAGGGGGTCAAGAGGGGTGGGGTGGGGGTCAACAAGTCACTCTCTCCACTAACTTTCAAAATTGACGGCAACTAACTTTCTAGTGAGGTTAAATGTGTTGTGTTCACGCTGGCCTGCCCCTGTTGGTGGTGTGGTGCAGGGGGGTTATGGTGTTAGTGTGGTGCTGGGGGTTATGGTGTTAGTGTGGTGCAGGGGGGTTATGGTGTTAGTGTGGTGCAGGGGGGTTATGGTGTTAGTGTGGTGCAGGGGGGTTATGGTGTTAGTGTGGTGCAGGGGGGTTATGGTGTTAGTGTGGTGCTGGGGGTTATGGTGTTAGTGTGGTGCAGGGGGGTTATGGTGTTAGTGTGGTGCAGGGGGGTTATGGTGTTAGTGTGGTGCTGGGGGGTTATGGTGTTAGTGTGGTGCAGGGGGGTTATGGTGTTAGTGTGGTGCAGGGGGTTATGGTGTTAGTGTGGTGCAGGGGGGTTATGGTGTTAGTGTGGTGCAGGGGGGTTATGGTGTTAGTGTGGTGCAGGGGGGTTATGGTGTTAGTGTGGTGCAGGGGGGTTATGGTGTTAGTGTGGTGCTGGGGGGTTATGGTGTTAGTGTGGTGCTGGGGGGTTATGGTGTTAGTGTGGTGCAGGGGGGTTATGGTGTTAGTGTGGTGCAGGTGGGTTATGGTGTTAGTGTGGTGCAGGGGGGTTATGGTGTTAGTGTGGTGCAGGGGGGTTATGGTGTTAAGTGTGGTGCAGGGGGGTTATGGTGTTAAGTGTGGTGCTGGGGGGTTATGGTGTTAGTGTGGTGCAGGGGGGTTATGGTGTTAGTATGGTGCAGGGGGGTTATGGTGTTAGTGTGGTGCTGGGGGGTTATGGTGTTAGTGTGGTGCAGGGGGGTTATGGTGTTAGTGTGGTGCAGGGGGGTTATGGTGTTAGTGTGGTGCAGGGGGGTTATGGTGTTAGTGTGGTGCAGGGGGGTTATGGTGTTAGTGTGGTGCTGGGGGTTATGGTGTTAGTATGGTGCAGGTGACTATAGTGATTGTAAAGGTGAAAGGTAATGATGGTGATAATGGACGTGGTTATTACAGTGTTATTATTATTATTATTATCATCATCATCATCATCATCATCATCATCGTCATCATCATCATCATCATCATCATCATTATTATTATTACCACCAATTTCACCCGCCTCTTGTAATGTCCATTTAATCAGTGTTCAAATATATCTCTATGCATTAATAACAAAGTATTTTAAGTGTGTGGGGAAAATAACTGTCAGGTGTGGGGAATTAAGTGTGTGGGGAAAATAACTGTCAGGTGTGGGGAAAATAACTGTCAGGTGTGGGGAATTAAGTGTGTGGGGAAAATAACTGTCAGGTGTGGGGAATTAAGTCATTAAACTGATCTACATTTCAGACGGGATGATGGCACCCATCCTCCCAGGAGCCATGCCCACAGGTGTGTCTCGCCAAGTCATGGTTAATGGCTCATCAGGTCATGGCTAATGCCTGTCTCTCACCAAGTTATGGCTAATGGCTCGTCAGGTCATGGCTAATGCTTGTGTCTCACCAAGTTATGGCTAATGCCTGTCTCTCACCAAGTTATGGCTAATGCCTGTTTTTCACCAAGTTATGGCTAATGTCTGTTTCTCACTATTGTGGAATTTATCTGAGAATTATTTAATATTTGATGCACTAATTATGATTTATTGAGTGAGTTTAATTACCGGTATTGTTGTGGCATTTTTGTGAGAATTTGTCGCTGGTGCATGAATATCTGACTACCAGTGAGGGAAGGTATTTAATTAAATTTTCTCTGCACGAATATTTGATTAGTATTTTTTTAAGGGAATTTAAACCACAGACGTTTTACAAGTATTTTTTTTCTGAAGCATGATTATTGATTTTAATTCCCGTCTTACATTAATTAAGGAAGAATTTTGAGAATTTATTATCTTTGTGCACGAGTATTTTAATGTCCGTCTGTTTACACTTAATGCCCGAGAATTTTTTTTTTTTTTGTGGAATAAATTCTTAGGCTGAAGGAAAGGTGTTTGGTATTAGTTAAGGTGAGGTAATTAGGATCACCTGAAGTATGACCACCCCTGTTTATTTCACCTATCCAGTGGTTGTCAACCTTTTTCACTCCATTCTCCCCTTAAGGAATTTTCAACCTCCTCGTGGCCTCTTTCATTTTTCTCCCACAACAGACAAACAGACAAGTGATAAAGACTAAAGAATGATAAAGAAGGACAAGAGTTAGAATGGCAAACACACACACACACACAGTCACATAACACGCCCATACACTCACACATAAAGCACACATACAGTCATACACAAACATGCACACAGGTAAACATTCACACTCAAGCTAGCAAGCTGAAGTGTACTTCCTGTAAGCAAGAACACGTCTCCTCTGACAAGCACTGCCCAACTTGGAAGAATGAGAAGAATAGTGAGTCTTACCAATTTAGCACTAAAAATGGTGGGATTATATAAGTAAAGAATGAGTATGAACAACAATGGCACCGATAAATAAGGAAATAATTAATAAAGGAAGTGTACAAATATTTCACCCACGTAAAGCAGCGACCACATGAATTATGAAACAAAATAAGTAACACCAATTACGGAGTATATTATGCTGAGTCAAGCTCAGACACAGTATACGGTTCAGAGACAATACACTCCACTGTTTCCGTGATGGTATCCCAGGCCAGACTGAGATCATTAGGTCCTATCACCACTTGCAAAGGGATGACACACGGACGCGTACTGAACAAGTCAGTTCAGCAGCTCGGTCCAGCGCCTGTCACACAGACAGGGACTGGACCTGTGAAATCTTAAATATTCCGTAAAATATGAAAAATAAATTAGCACCACAGTATGTAAATATTAAAATTGTGTTGTCGTTATGATCAAACAAAATGACAAAAAAAGAATGAAAATTCTCTCCTGCCAGGTCAAAATAAGTAATACAAGTTTTGTTTAATTCAGATTCCCAACATTATTTGGAAACGTACAATTTATAACAGCTCGCCGTGGGTCCCAGGTTGAGAACCTGTGACCGAGACAGACAGGTGTACCATAATCAACAAACACACAATGATCAGGTGATATCCACGTGTTGACGCCCCTCCCCCCTTTGTCTGACCCACCAGTGAGAGGCTGATGCTGATGCTGCCATACATACTGGAACCATTATGTAAATTATTTTTCCCAGGACACACATATAACGTAGATTAATCACCGTTATTACCCGCCTGGTTCATATTTCTCGTTCATACTATATAAAAAATAGATTATTTTTCCCAGTATGGTGGAATTTATATTTTTTTATGGGTGTTATCGTTCGTTATGTTGAGTTAGTATTTATTGGTATGTATTGTTGATGCAGTTTTTTTCTCCAGTATTGACGGGAATTTCACAGTTTATTTTTTGTTTTGTGCTGTCAGTTATTGTTTTTTTAATGTGTTTTTTATATTTTTTCCCAGGATAGACGATTTTTTTCCCCAGGGTGAATGAATATTTTTGTGTACTATCATTATATTTTTGTTATTGTTTTTGATGTAATTACGTTCTGATGCGTTAAATTATTATTATTTTAGCTTCACAAATTAATGGGAAAAAATCGATGCCATTTTTATGATTATTTTAATTACTGACGAATTATTTATTTTAGAATGTATTGTGTAATTATGTGTGTTTGTACTTTGTCTGTCTGTCTGTCTGTCCCCATAGTAACTCTTAAGAACTAGTTAGCTAATATACACCACTAACTCATCACCATACACGAGGGTCCAAATGGTTAAAGTTTTGGTGCACATGTTGACAAGAATGGATCACTTGTTGCCATGGTAACGTTGGGCGGAAGGAGTGAAAGAAAACGGAGATAAGAGAGTCTACAGCGGTAACTACACCATCATTAGTTCGTTATTAGGGTTGTTTGGGTAGTGATTTGCATGTTGTTCATTGCTAGTTGTTTGATATATGATAAATCGATAGGAAAAATTAGTTTACAGTGAAACCTATTTTAACGGACTATGCAGAGAGGAGAATCCGTTATATCGAGGGTCCATTAGATCTGAAGCCTTCATCGAACGAATTATATAGAGATGAAATTCCGTTATATCGAGAGTCCAGTAAATGCGAAGCTCCATTATAACGAACTATATAGAGAGGGAATTCCGTTAAATCGAGGGTCCGTTAAATTGAGATAAATCCGTTATATGGAGGTTTTGCTGTATTCAGGAATTGGACTGGATTGGACTATAAACGATTGGGATTTATTGGCGCCTTTTGAAAGAGTTCTACGTGTATTGACAACATGGGATTGGGTTGTTAGAACGAATCCTTGTGAAATATAAAGGATTCGGGGAGGAGTAGGCCAATCAGGAGTCGAATCAAAATAATCTGTGTTTAAATTCAAGTGATTAGGTTACGTTAGGTTCTGGCCAAGGGGGGGGGGAGATTTTAGGAAGATTAGGGGTCTATATGATTGGCCATTCTTCTCTGTAGGCCTAAGGGTTGTGTGAGAGAGCCTACCTCACTATTAATGTGTGTGTGTGTGAGGAGTGAGGGGCTGAGGAGTGAGGGGCAGAGCAGTGAGGGGCTGAGGAGTGAGGGGCAGAGCAGTGAGGGGCTGAGCAGTGAGGGGCTGAGGAGTGAGGGGCAGAGCAGTGAGGGGCTGAGGAGTGAGGGGCAGAGCAGTGAGGGGCTGAGCAGTGAGGGGCTGAGGAGTGAGGGGCAGAGCAGTGAGGGGCTGAGGAGTGAGGGGCAGAGCAGTGAGGGGCTGAGCAGTGAGGGGCTGAGGAGTGAGGGGCAGAGCAGTGAGGGGCTGAGGAGTGAGGGGTTGAGGGTCACAACTAATTCTCTCTCTCCTCTCTGCCTTTTCTCTCCTTTTTGTTCTCTCTTGTTTTATTATCCTTTTACGTTTCTCTCTCTCTCTCTCTCTCTCTCTCTCTCTCTCTCTCTCTCTCTCTCTCTCTCTCTCTCTCTCTCTCTCTCTCTCTCGTAGCACCAAAGTTTCCACCATTCCCCCCGACAATATTCAGTGTTTGAAAGTTGAGTCCCATTATGAGCGGCTCACCCAGGGATACACATTATGAAAACGGCCCCAAGTTAGGGGAAAAATGGCCCTTGGTGACCTGAAGTTAGGGGAAAAAATGGCCCTTGGTGACCTGAAGTTAGGGGAAAAAATGGCCCTTGGTGACCTGAAGTTAGGGGAAAAAATGGCCCTTGGTGACCTGAAGTTAGGGGAAATTTTACTGGAAATGACGAGTTACCAGGAGACATATACTGTCACAATAAAACCTAAACCTAACCTAACCTAAACCTAACCTAACCCTAACCTAAACCTAACCTAACCTAAACCTAACCTTAAACTAACCTAACCTAAACCTAAACTTAACCTTACCTAGCCTAAACCTAACCTAACCTAACCTAAACCTAACCTAACCTTAACAGTTTAATATAACAGTATAATGCATCTACTTATTGTAGTCTTATAATGAACTTTTATAAAGCTGTCTGGTGAAAGTATTATGATAATGTTTTTGGTTTTAATACTCTCGAGGTGGTGGTGAGAGAGAGAGAGAGAGAGAGAGAGAGAGAGAGAGAAACATTTAGTCTTGAAAATTATCGCCCAATTATTCTCATGGTGGTAATTAAGGTCCACGGGGTAATTAGTGCCAGAGTAATTAACAACAGGTAACTTATTCCTCCCGTAATTTAGGGTTTTAATTATCCTTGCTAAGCTACCTGGATAATTAAACTTCTAGTGATTTAAGGTGATTAAGTCCCTGAGATAATTAGGGTGATTGAAGGTAATTAAGTCATTGGATATGGGTAATTTATCCTTATGGGTGATTAAAGTTAACTAAAACCTTGGATAATTAAATATAGATTATCCCTCAAGTAATTTAGGGTTAATTATTGTTTTGGTCTTAATTAGACGTGGATAATTTTGGGTAATTAATTTTGGGTAATTACTTCTTTGGGTAATTAATTTTGGGTTGGTTTTATAATTTTGGACATAATTAAAGAGGGAGGGAGAGGGAAGAAAGAGGGGTAGAGAATAAGAGTGGGAAAAAAGAGGAATAAAGACTGAGAGGGAAAAAAAGAGAGGGAGAGGCAGGAAGGGGAGGACAGGAGGCTGAACGACATCAGGAAATTGTCACGAGGGGAAATATCTGAGTTTTTATTGGTCGAGGCGGAAGCTGGTGCTCTTCTTCTGATTGGTTAAGGGCTTGTGAGTAGGTATACTGTACAGTGTATGTAATGTGTGTGTATGTATGTATGTATGTTTTTCTGTGTATGTATATATATGTTGGTATGTATGAAATGGACTGACTTACTGAATATAGTAGAATTATTATTATTATTATTATTATTATTATTATTATTATTATTACTATTATTATTATTATTATTATTATTATTATTATTATTATTATTACTATTATTATTATTATTATTATTACTATTATTATTATTATTATTATTATTATTATTATTACTATTATTATTATTATTATTATTATTATTATTATTATTTACTATTATTATTATTATTACTATTATTATTATTATTATTATTATTATTATTATTATTATTATTATTATTATTATTATTATTATTATTACTATTATTATTATTATTATTATTATTATTATTATTACTATTATTATTATTATTATTATTATTATTATTATTATTACTATTATTATTATTATTACTATTATTATTATTATTATTATTATTATTATTACTATTATTATTATTATTATTATTATTATTATTATTATTATTACTATTACTATTACTATTATTATTATTATTATTATTATTATTATTATTATTATTATTACTCGTATTATTTCATTAATATTTACCTTTTTTATTCCACAGGTAAGGGTGCGGCAGGTAGCGAGTGTGACCCCTAAGGCAGTGTGTAGGGTGAGTGACGTCATACTACAGCTGATTATGTTCCTGACGTCATAATTTGGTTGTATTCGTGACGTCATAGCTCTTAAGATGTTATTCACTACTAACATGAATGTGTGCCGTGTTATTTGATCAATCACCACCACCGAGTGATTGAATAATTGAGTGAATAATTGATTACCGTCGTAAATTGATAGTTATTGACTGTGTTTTGATTGGTCCATCTGGCGGTGAAGGAGGTCACTGATTGGCTGGTTGGCTTAGTTGACAGGTATTGCCAGATGTCGTCAGGTGGATGTAGTTTTAAACCTCTCCTTCCCTTAACATCATTTACATTCTTATCTCAACTGTTATTATTATTTCTTTAAAGTTTAGTATATATTTTTTACACCAATAAACATAATATAGATTTATTTTACATACAGGATCCCTCAAATAGTTCTTTTTTTTATCCCAGTAAGAGAGAGAGGGAAAACAAATCCTCTTTATCCGTCCTAGGAAAAAAAGGTCCTATCAATATTTACTATACGTGAACTGGTTTGTCTATCCTGGGGAAAAAAACTGTACCTTTTATTTTTTATCATAGGATAGTGTACGATGACTTAACCCCTTGAGTACGATGACTTAACCCCTGAGTACGATGACTTAACACCTTGAGTACGATGACTTAACCCCTGTGTACGATGACTTAACCCCTGAGTACGATGACTTAACTCCTGAGTACGATGACTTAACCCCTGAGTACGATGACTTAACCCCTGAGTACGATGACTTAACACCTTGAGTACGATGACTTAACCCCTGAGTACGATGACTTAACCCCTGAGTACGATGACTTAACTCCTGAGTACGATGACTTAACCCCTTGAGTACGATGACTAAACACCTTAAGTACGATGACTTAACCCCTGAGTACGATGACTTAACCCCTTGAGTATGATGACTTAAACCCTGAGTACGATGACTTAACCCCTTGAGTACGATGACTTAACCCCTGAGTACGATGACTTAACCCCTGAGTACGATGACTTAACCCCTTGAGTATGATGACTTAAACCCTGAGTACGATGACTTAAACCCTGAGTACGATGACTTAACCCCTTGAGTACGATGACTTAACCCCTGAGTACGATGACTTAACCCCTGAGTACGATGACTTAAACCCTGAGTACGATGACTTAACACCTTGAGTACGATGACTTAGCCCCTGAGTACGATGACTTAACCCCTTGAGTACGATGACTTAACCCCTGAGTACGATGACTTAACACCTTGAGTACGATGACTTAACCCTTTGAGTACGATGACTTAACACCTTGAGTACGATGACTTACCTTGAGTACGATGACTTACATCTTTGAGTACGACTTAAGTCATACTCAGTGAGTTAGAGGCCGTGGTGGAGAGAAGTGAGGGAGTAAGAGGCAAGAGGTAATTGAGAGAAACTAACAACACCAATAAGAGCTCTCACTACCAACCTAACACTAACCTGACACTAACTTAACCTAACCTGACACTAACTTAACCTAACCTGACACTAAGTTAACCTAAACTAACCTTACCTAACACTAACCAGACACTAACTTAACCTAACCTGACACTAACTTAACCTAACACTAACTTAACCTAACCTGACACTAACTTAACCTAAACTAACCTAACCTAACACTAACTTAACCTAACCTGACACTAACTTAACCTAACCTGACACTAACTTAACCTAACCTGACACTAACTTAACCTAACCTAACACTAACTTAACCTAACCTAACACTAACTTAACTTGACACTAACCTAACCTAACCTTCGCGGTCCTCGATGTTGTGTCGTTCCTCTAGCAGAAGGTGTAGGGGAGGAAGTCTGAGGAGGCATTGACCACGTCACCTAGACCAGTGTTTTTCAAACTTTTTTTTACTGCGACTCACAGCCAGAACAACAATTTGAATTGCGACTCATTAAACCTAAGTGTAATGATATGAAATGAGTAAATCAAAGACGAACACTGCTCTCCTTGCAGTCCTTCCTTGACTGTGGAGTGTACATCACAATAACCAAGCCTAAATTATGGTGCATTTATTTTTTTTTTCTTATTTATTTTCGCGACTCATTTTTATTTCGCGACCCACTGAAGGGTCGGGACCCATAGTTTGAAAACCCCTGACCTAGACCACGTCACCTAGACCACGTCACAGTTTTAAAGTATGTTGGAGAGGGACGCTTCGAAGAGTTATATCAGGACACACTCAAGAGACACTCAAGAGACTCACACCGGAAAGTACTGCTGCACAAGAGGCACTCAAGAGTACATGTCATCGAGGTGGACACGGCGCTAGATGCTCCTCTACCTCATCTTAATCTGTCATGGACCTTCACTACCGTCCATGGGAGACGAGTGGTGTGTGTGTGTGCGTTTATCTTTTTTTCTTGTGCCGAGAGTAAAAAATGATTTTATTTTATTTTATATTTTCTTTGTTATTTGGTCACGGGGAGCACCTCGATGCCGGTCACCCTCCTTTACCCCGTACTGTGTCTCCCCTCCCAGGCGAGGCTCACCTGCCCCCGGAGCTGGAGCATCACCGCCCGTTAACCTGTTTGGAGCAAATGGGGAAATGTGCGATGAGCCTCGAAGACATGACGGCTAATAGGACAGACTTCCAGCCGTCCACCCCATTGGCAGGGACCCCTAGCCCTCCTATCCCTTCACCCCCTAAGGAGCCGTCCACCCCATTGGTAGGGACACCTAGCCCCCCTATCCCTTCACCCGCGAAAGAGCCGTCCACCCCATTGGTAGGGACTCCTATCTTACCTATCCCTTCACCCCCGAAGGAGCCGTCCACCCCATTGGTAGGGACTCCTAGCCCCCCTATCCCTTCACCCCCTAAGGAGCCGTCCACCCCATTGGTAGGAACTCCTATCCTCCCTATCCCTTCACCCCCTAAGGAGCCGTCCACCCCATTGGTAGGAACTCCTATCCTCCCTATCCCTTCACCCCCTAAGGAGCCGTCCACCCCATTGGTAGAGACTTCTATCCTCCCTATCCCTTCACCCCCTAAGGAGCCGTCCACCCCATTGGTAGGGACTCCTAGCCCCCCTATCCCTTCACCCCCTAAGGAGCCGTCCACCCCATTGGTAGGAACTCCTATCCTCCCTATCCCTTCACCCCCTAAGGAGCCGTCCACCCCATTGGTAGAGACTTTTATCCTCCCTATCCCTTCACCCCCTAAGGAGCCGTCCACCCCATTGGTAGGGACTGCTATCCTCCCTATCCCTTCACCCCCTAAGGAGCTGCCCACCCCATTGGTAGGGACACCTAGCCCCCCTATCCCTTCACCCCCTAAGGAGCTGTCCACCCCATTGGTAGGAACTCCTATCCTCCCTATCCCTTCACCCCCTAAGGAGCTGTCCACCCCATTGGTAGGGACTCCTAGCCCCCCTATCCCTTCACCCCCTAAGGAGCCGTCCACCCCATTGGTAGGGACTCCTAGCCCCCCTATCCCTTCACCCCCTAAGGAGCCGTCCACCCCATTGGTAGGGACACCTAGCCCCCCTATCCCTTCACCCCCTAAGGAGCCGTCCACCCCATCGGTAGGGACACCTATCCCTTCACCCCCTAAGGAGCCGTCCACCCCATCGGTAGGGACACCTATCCCTTCACCCCCTAAGGAGCCGTCCACCCCATTGGTAGGGACTCCTAGCCCCCCTATCCCTTCACCCCCTAAGGAGCCGTCCACCCCATTGGTAGGGACTCCTAGCCCCCCTATCCCTTCACCCCCTAAGGAGCCGTCCACCCCATTGGTAGGAACTCCTATCCTCCCTATCCCTTCACCCCCTAAGGAGCTGTCCACCCCATTGGTAGAGACTTCTATCCTCCCTATCCCTTCACCCCCTAAGGAGCCGTCCACCCCATTGGTAGGGACTCCTAGCCCCCCTATCCCTTCACCCCCTAAGGAGCCGTCCACCCCATTGGTAGGAACTCCTATCCTCGCTATCCCTTCACCCCCTAAGGAGCCGTCCACCCCATTGGTAGGGACTCCTAGCCCCCCTATCCCTTCACCCCCTAAGGAGCCGTCCACCCCATTGGTAGGAACTCCTATCCTCCCTATCCCTTCACCCCCTAAGGAGCCGTCCACCCCATTGGTAGAGACTTCTATCCTCCCTATCCCTTCACCCCCTAAGGAGCCGTCCACCCCATTGGTAGGGACTGCTATCCTCCCTATCCCTTCACCCCCTAAGGAGCTGCCCACCCCATTGGTAGGGACACCTAGCCCCCCTATCCCTTCACCCTCGAAGGAGCCGTCCACCCCATTGGTAGGGACTCCTAGCCCCCCTATCCCTTCACCCCCTAAGGAGCTGTCCACCCCATTGGTAGGGACACCTAGCCCCCCTATCCCTTCACCCCCTAAGGAGCCGTCCACCCCATTGGTAGGAACTCCTATCCTCCCTATCCCTTCACCCCCTAAGGAGCTGTCCACCCCATTGGTAGGGACTCCTAGCCCCCCTATCCCTTCACCCCCTAAGGAGCCGTCCACCCCATTGGTAGGGACTCCTAGCCCCCCTATCCCTTCACCCCCTAAGGAGCCGTCCACCCCATTGGTAGGGACACCTAGCCCCCCTATCCCTTCACCCCCTAAGGAGCCGTCCACCCCATCGGTAGGGACACCTATCCCTTCACCCCCTAAGGAGCCGTCCACCCCATTGGTAGGGACTCCTAGCCCCCCTATCCCTTCACCCCCTAAGGAGCCGTCCACCCCATCGGTAGGGACACCTATCCCTTCACCCCCTAAGGAGCCGTCCACCCCATTGGCAAGGACTCCTAGCCCCCCTATCCCTTCACCCCCTAAGGTGCCGTCCACCCCATTGGCAGGGACTCCTAGCCCCCCTATCCTTTCACCCGCGAAAGAGCCGTCCACCCCATTGGCAGGGACACCTAGCCCCCCTATCCCTTCACCCCCTAAGGAGCCGTCTACCCCATTGGCAGGGACACCTAGCACCCCTATCCCTTCACCCCCTAAGGTGCCGTCCACCCCATTGGCAGGGACTCCTAGCCCCCCTATCCCTTCACCCCCGAAGGGGCCGTCCACCCAATTGGCAGGGACTCCTAGCCCCCCTATCCCTTCACCCCCTAAGGAGCCGTCCACCCCATTGGCATGGACTCCTAGCCTCCCAATCCCTTCGTCCTTGAAGGAACCGCCCACTCCAGTGGGAGGGTTTCCTAGCCTTCCTCTTTCTTCGTCTCTGGAGGAACCGACCACTGTGGTGATCGAGGTAGGTCCTGCAGCTACTGTGAGCGAGACCAACACAACAGATGGCGCTCCTGTAGGGAAGGTTGACTCGGGTGCCACAACTGCCGCCAGAGGGACCAACACCAGCCACACCGTCACCGAGTTGTCTACCCACACCTCCCGGAGCCTCTCGCCGTGGGTTGAGAGTAATAGGAATGTGTGGATTGACTTCTTGTTGGTTGTTGTTGTAGTGACTGTGCTGGAGTGTACGTACGTGGCCAGCAGGGAGCACCAGTCTAACATCAGTCATGGCCGGGTGGGTGGTGTCCGCGTCCACCCGTCCACCCACCATCACCCACCCGGCCACTTCCCCCAAAACCAGGAACGGAAGAACAAATACCAACATCACATCACCTCCTACCACCGCTTCCCAGTCTCTCATCCATGATTTCGTCTTTACCCACCTACTTTCTTTTCGAGGAATAGTCCACTCACAACGGGGCCTGTGGGGCGAAAAAAATAAGAGTAAAAATAAATAAAAAAAATAGAAGAGGAAAAGACTCCATTAATCTACACCACGAAGAGGCCGGGAAACCATCTTTTTAAAGTGAGACAGATTGTATAAGTATGGAAACACAGAAGAAGGCAGAGCATTCCACAGTTTGGCTGTGTGAGGAAAGAAGGAGGTACTATAACGGGTTATTATGGTGTGACTGACATCCACAGAGAAACGGTGGGCAAGACGAGTGTTACGAGCCCACGGCCTTGTCGGCGGTGCACAGGATGCCAAATCTACCGAACATTGCCTGTTGAAGTACCTGTAAAAGAGAGAGAGAGAGTGAAGCAACATTGTGGTGAAGAGAAAGGGAAGAGAGATTAAGAGGAGAATTAATAAGACGAAATGCCTTTGATTCCACCCTATCTAACAGTTGGACAGAAGAGCCACCCCACATATGAGAGCAGTACTCCAAGTTAGGACGAATGAATCCCTTATATACTTGAAGCAACTGCTCAGGAGTGAAGTAGCTACGGCATCTGCACAGCATTCCCAGCTTTCGGGAGGCAGCTTTAGTAATGTTGAGGATGTGTGACTTCCATGACATATTAGAGGAAATGGTGAGGCGTAGCACATCTATTTTAGAATTTGACAGAATGATAGCGTCCTGTGGGAGATCTTCTGTTTTGGAAAGTGTAATTGGCAAATACTGAGTTTTATTACTATTGAATTTAACCAAGTTTCTACCTCTCCATTTGGAGATGCTGCACACATCCACATTGATAGATGAAATGATATTAACTCTAGAAACAGATCTAGTTTGAGAATTGGAGAAGGGAAAAATGTGAAGAGTGAAGAGTAGAATCATCAGCGTAAGAATGGATAGAATTAGTCGTAGTGTGAAGTAAATCATTGATAAAAAGAGGGAAGAGAGTAGGTGAAAGAACAGAACCTGTGGAACACCACTACTGGTAGAGAAAGAGCGAGAGATCGATCCCTCGACAACAACTGCCATGGATCGGTTCTCAACGAAGCTAGAGATTAGAGAACAAAGTGGGGGAGAGAAACCATGAGAGGGAAGTTTAGAAAGCAAAGACTGCCATACCCTGTCCAATGCCTTGGAGATGTCGAGGGCCACGACGAAGGTGTCCCCATAGTCTCTACCTACCTACCTACCTGTACCTACTACTACTTGGCTGTCACTCGGAATCGAGCATGACGATCATCCAGCTATGATACAATGATATGAGTTATTAAGGATGTCACCTTCGTTGGTGAGTTCTGAGGTGACTCGAGAGGCTAATAGGGACCGGCAGGGTCATCCACAGAGGTTGCCCGTGTGGAGGGCTACATCTAGTCCGGGAAGGGCGGCGGCATCGTCTTTCCGGCGTTGGCGCTTGTCTACCTCGGTATGCAGTCGGGCTAACTCGAAAGCATTGACACCTCGTGCAGTGCTCCTTCAAGCGTTACGGTATGGAGAATTCGTCTCCCAGGTGAGTGGGTTGATTTGGTACTTTTTCAGGTTTGTCTTAAGACTATCCTTATACCTTTTCATTTGCCCGCCGGTGTCACGTTTACTATTCGTTAGGTGACTTTCAAGTGGCTGCTTTGGGTTTTTTGGGTTTCGCCTTAGTAGCCTATCCATTGTGCATTGTGTTCATCCACCGGCATAGTGTTGGGTTCCCATGTTGGTCACCTCTTGCGCCTACACCGCCGTTGGGGTCTTGTTGGAGCTCTTTAAGCATATCTGCCTGATGCGGGGCTCCACGGCAGATTCTTCGTTCGGTGTTTACTTCTGTAGCCTTATACATATCAAGGTTAATCCGCAAGGCAGCGGGACAGTGGTTGGGAGGCGCCAATACGTGTCAACATTGCGCCATCCCTCGGGGCCCACTGCTGCTCCGAGATCCCCTGCTGGTTTAGCCTGGGCCCACAAGGCACCCAGTCACCGTGTGTTGCCTCGAGGAGGCATAGCAGGAGTCTTGATGGTGAAGACTGTGTACCTACCCACCTACTTACCTTCCTTCTTATTTTCAGTGTGTTTAACGAGGCTCAGGTCGTTTTCAGTGTTTAACGAGGCTCAGGTCGTTTTCAGTGTTTAACGAAGCTCAGATCGTTTTCAGTGTGTATTTAAAGAGTCTCAAGGCGTTGTCAGTGTTTAACGAGGTAGAGGTCGTTTTTAGTGTGTTTAACGAGGCAGATTAACGCAGGGGAGGACAACACTTACGTTAGACTAATCTCGGCGCAAGTCAACAAAAGTCTCACCGTTGAAAAATGATTGGACACACATACAAGGCCGGGGAGAGAGAGAGAGAGAGAGAGGGAGAGAGAGAGAGAGAGAGAGAGGGGGTGACACAAGCCGCTGCACATCTATACGAGTGTTTATCTTTGAGGAGATGAAATATTTGACAACATCCACGTGAAGGTGAGGGAAGGAAGGTGTGAGGGGGGAGGGAAGGAGAAGAAGAGAAGACTAATGGTTTGGAAGGAAATTATTAGCTGAGGTGTATAAGGCCTACCTATTACACGGCCTCACACACACACACACTACACGCGTACATTAACCTTACCACACGCACACACTACACGTACATGGGCCTCACCACACGCACACACTTCACGTACATGGGCCTCACCACACGCACACCTACACATACATGAGCCCCACTACACGTACATGGGCCTCACCACACGCTCACACTTCACGTACATGGGCCTTACCACACGCACACACTACACGCACATGAGCCTCACCACACGCACACACTACACGCACATAAGCCTTAACACACGCACACACTAAACACACGTACAGTGAAAGTGCAGAGTCAGGTCAGTCAGTCACTCAGTATACAGTCAGTTAAATGCAGACAGTCAGATCAATCAGTCACTCAGTATACAGTCAGACAGTCCAGTTAAAGTCTTTCCCAACACTTGATTTAATTTGTTTTGTTCCGAGGACGACGACTTGCACTTATAGAGGGGGGGGGGGAGGTAGAGAGAGAGGGGGAAGGTAGAGAGAGAGGGGAGGTAGAGAGAGAGAGAGAGAGAGAGAGAGAGAGAGGCTGTACATCATTGACTATGTATGTAGTTTGAAGGGAATTTTTGCTCATCAGAGTTTGCCTCCTGTCTCACACACTGCCAGACAAGAGGCGGGTGTTGAGGGAGAGTGAGGGAGGCATTGAAGGAGAGTGAGGGAGGCATTGAAGGAGAGTGAGGGAGGCATTGAGGGAGAGTGAGGGAGGCATTGAAGGAGATGTGAGGGAGGCATTGAGGGAGAGTGAGGGAGGCATTGAGGGAGAGTGAGGGAGGCATTGAGTGAGAGTGAGGGAGGCATTGAGGGAGAGTGAGGGAGGCAGTGAGGGAGAGTGAGGGAGGCATTGAGGGAGAGTGAGGGAGGCATTGAGGGAGAGTGAGGGAGGCATTGAGGGAGAGTGAGGGAGGCATTGAAGGAGAGTGAGGGAGGCATTGAGGGAGAGTGAGGGAGGCATTGAGTGAGAGTGAGGGAGGCATTGAGGGAGGCATTGAAGGAGAGTGAGGGAGGCATTGAAGGAGATGTGAGGGAGGCATTGAGGGAGAGTGAGGGAGGCATTGAGGGAGAGTGAGGGAGGCATTGAGGGAGAGTGAGGGAGGCATTGAAGGAGAGTGAGGGAGGCATTGAGGGAGAGTGAGGGAGGCATTGAGTGAGAGTGAGGGAGGCATTGAGGGAGAGTGAGGGAGGCATTGAGGGAGAGTGAGGGAGGCATTGAGTGAGAGTGAGGGAGAGAGAAGGAAAGAAGAATAGGTGGAGGGAAGGATTTCAGAGGGAGAGGAAGGGAGAGGGTTCATTTCCTCTCCCACGCTCTCCCGGGCACGAGGCAGGCAGGTGAAGCACACACACACACACACACACCCGCACACACACACACACACACACCCACACACACACACACACTCACACACACACACACCCACACACACACACACACACACACACACTTACACACACACACACACACACACACACACACACTCTCTCACTTTATTCATTGTACATTATATTCCTTGACTTATAAACGTGTCAGTACATAAGTTTCTTCGAGTCAATGTACTTAAGTGTGTACCAATGTACTTAAGTGTGTACTGTACTGTATATTTTTGTACTTATTACTTGATTAAGTTTATAGAATTGATGGGTTACACATACATACATACAGTGGGTTATACATACATACAGTGGGTTATACATACATACAGTGGGTTATACATACATACATGCATACATACATACATACATACATACATACAATACATACATACACACTCATGGATTTGCAATTAAAAATATAACGCAGTATAGTTTGTTTTTTAAAGGCTTATTGACGAGAGAGAAAGAGAGAGAATAAAAGAGAAAGAGAGAGAATGAAGGAGTGAGAGAGAGAATAAAAGAGAGAGAGAGAATAAAAGAGAGAGAGAGAGAGAGAATTTTATTGCAAATTGAATGGCGAAAAAGACTGTTGGTATCTGGCCCAGGTTTATGGCTCTCTGGGTGTGTGGAGGGTAGATGGAGGGGTGTGGAGGGTAGATGGAGGGCAGTGGAGGGGTAGATGGAGGGCAGTGGAGGGTACATATCATATCTTATTAAACATAAAATAATAATAATGTGGTTAATAAAGTAAAGAGGCGGGGGGAGGTGTCTGCTGCTTGTACTACACATTGTTAAAAACTCTACATTAACTTGAACTCTCTTCCGGGTTCTATATATATTAGTGAGCAGAAAAGAAAGAATATAACTTACTGTAACTTACAATAACTTAAAATAACAAACAATCACTTGCCATAACATACAATAACTTACAATACCTTAAAATACCTTACAATAACATACAATAACTTGCCATAACATACAATAACTTACAATACCTTAAAATACCTTACAATAACATACAATAACTTGCCATAACATACAATAACTTACAATACCTTAAAATACCTTACAATAACATACAATAACTTGCCATAACATACAATAACTTACAATACCTTAAAATACCTTACAATAACTTAAAATAGGAAAATAACTGACAATAACTTACAATAACTCACAATAACTTTATATATGTAGGCGTTACATTAAATATTTTCCATATAATTTCAGTCTTATTTAAAAGTTTCTCTATTTTTCATAGTTATACGTTACATACTTTTGTCTAGACAGTGTGGAGCAAATACTAAGATACTAAACTGAACGGTGACCAGAGACAGACTGACAGACAGACAGACTGAAAGAGACTATGGCTGCTGTCTTTAATTTTTTCTTCCAATATCTGATGCATTTTCTTTCAACAATTAATTTTATTTTTTTTTTTTTACAATTAATATTTGTTCTCAATTTATCTTTTTCATTTACAATTACTTATTTTTATTTTATTTTTATTTATTTATTTTTGTTGTTATCTGAGGTTCGTCAACTTTGATTGCGAGAAGACCTGACCTGACCTTACCTGACCTGACCTAACCTTACCTGACCTGACCTGACCTAACTTGACCTAACCAGACTGTCGTAAGGCGGCTAGACACTGTGGTTCTGAGTCATGTGTTGTTCCTGTAGGAGGCGGCGACGGTGGTGGCTCCATCTGGCTAGTTGTTAATGTTAAATTATTGTTTTAGGGTACAGACGACCGTAACCTAGCAAGGGATTAACGTAAGGTGGATTAACATTTGCTGGATTAATATAAGGTGGATTAACATTAACTCCTGAGTTAACGTTTTGTTTTTAATTTTCATCAAGGAAATAATTATGTAGTTTTAAGCACTTATGACACACACACACACACACACACACACACACACACACACTCACTCACTCACTCACACACTTACCTTCGTCATAAATTGAAATTATATGGATGTGAAATTGGTGTATGTGTGTGTGTGTGTGTAGAAGGGAGTTATGCATAAACATACATTGTAAAATTTGGGTCGAATCGTCGTTAAGTGAAAGTATAGTGAAAGTATTTACAAGAAGTGAAAGTTTATAATTTGTTATGACCATTAAATTATCTTTTTGTGAGTGAAAGTAAAAGAAAAGTTGATTAATATTGTAAGTTGTGAGTTTATATAATTAGTAGTGATTCGTTTTAGTAAGTGAAAGTGTAAAGAAAGTGTGAAAATGTTTTAAAATTGTGAAAGTAAAAAAAAAGAAAGTCTAAAAGTGTTTAAGGTTCAGTAAGTTCTGAATATTTTAGTTTTGTAGTGAAAGTTAAAAAGAAAGTATAAGTATTTTAAATATATTTGAAAGTATAAAGAGATTTCCTTCTATAATTAGTACTGAATTTTTTTTAATTGTAGTGAAAGTTAAATATAAAGTTGAATAAAAAAGAAAGTTGTAGAAAGAAAGCATGAAAGTGTGTTTTTTGAGGTGCACATGTGGACAACGAGTGTGTGTGTGTGTGTGTGTGTGTCGGAGGTAGGTGGGTAAATCAATTCTACTACTGCCACTGCACACACACACACACACATGCTAAGTGTTTAAAAACTAACATTAACTTACATAATATTAACACTTTATCATTAAAATACCTTAACTAGTTGTCTTAAGTTAAAAATCCCCTTAACACTTATAAACGAGTGTTGAGTTTTAAGTAAGATGCCTTCACTTAACACTACTTAAGGGAGAAAATTAACATAACAGGTCTCCATGTGAAGCCTCTAGTATGTTAATATTATCCCAGGAGACCAAATTAACATACAGACGCGTATAATGTTTAAAGGTATAGTGTCAGTGTGTGTTGGCCGCCATCTTCTTGTTAATTTTGTTGTTTGTGGTGGAAGTGTGTGAACTGTAGTGGTGGTAGCTGTGGTAGTGGTGGTAGTGGTTGTAGTTGTGGTAGTGGTTGTAGTTGTGGTAGTTGTGGTAGTGGTGGTAGTTGTGGTAGTAAAAGTAATGGTTGTAGTCATAGCAAAGTTGTAGAATTACTGTGTATGTACCGGTATGTACGCATGTGTTGTGTGTATGTATGTATATGTGTGTGTATGTTAAGGGGGAGAGAGAGAGAGAGAGAGAGAGAGAGAGAGAGAGAGAGAGAGAGAGAGAGAGAGAGAGACCCGATTATTGTATAGAATAATTTATGTATATATTTAAATAACAGACAATAACATGCAAAAGGGGAGCATAGATTAATGTTTTGAATGTGTAGGTGTAGAATGTGTACATGTGGAGTGATGTACACACACACACACACACATACACACACACTGAAGACAAATAATTCGACGTTAGGAAACAGCGAAAAGTAATTAAGACAGTCGTTGCTAAGATTGGCCACAGAGGGATGACGTGTTTGTCCCTGATTGGGTGCAGATAGATGACGACACTGCACTCTGATTGGCTAAAACTGCTATGACGACACTCTCTCTGATTGGCTAAAACTGCTATGACGACACTCTCTCTGATTGGCTAAAACTGCTATGACGACACTCTCTCTGATTGGCTAAAACTGCTATGACGACACTCTCTCTGATTGGCTAACGCTAGGAAAATCTTGCCGAGCCTGTCTGAAAGTTTTTAATTGTCTCCTGTGTTGTGATGCTGTCTGCTGTGTTGTTGATGCTGTCTGCTGTTGTCTGCTGTGTTACATCAAGGTGTTAGTCCCCACAGCACCTGCCGGAGTATATAATAACTTACCTATATTATACATAATGATGAGGGAACACCTGTGGCTAATTGATACACCTGTACCTGAGAGAGAACTAATTAGCGTTCACAGGTTAAGGAAAATAAGTTATTTTTCCTTAAGTAGTGAAGATTTGTGGTCGTCTACCTCATTCTGCCTTCGTTTTTAATTTAATTTTTTTATTAATTTTTACAAAGTTTTTATTAATTTTTACAAAGTTTTTCTATTTCTCCTTGACACAACACTCACCCATGCTACAACACTCCCTGAGGCTTCTAACTCGAGTGCTGCCATCTATGAATCACTATTGTTGACGCTCTGTAATGAGTCTAGCCCGATGCTCTGTAGTCTCTCGGTGGCATCAGTGAGTCTAGAACCCAACTCAGTCAGGAGCCTTGGTGGAGTCTCTGGTGGATAGGACAGATAGACACTGTTGATGGATATTAGCCAGGGAGAGAGAGAGAGGTAGGTGTGGGAGGGCCTTCACCTGACTTTAAGCCTCATCTTAAGTCAATCTTAAAGTGATTATAACTTCTTCCTCATCTCCACCTACCTCACCTCACCTCCACCTACCTCACCTTACCTCCACCTGAAAAATGGCAAATGAAATTCAACACCAGCAAGTGCAGCGTACTTAATATGGGAAGAACAAATACTGATAATGTATACAGCCTTAACAACATCAACCTAGAGAAGTCGACTTGTGAAAGAGACCTAGGGGTACTTGTAAGCCCGGACCTACGGCCTAGAAAACAGTGCGTTAATGTTCGAAATAAGGCAAACAGAGTATTGGGTTTTATATCTAGAAGTGTAAGTAACAAGAGTGCAGAGGTCTTATTGCAACTATATCTTGCGCTAGTCAGGCCGCACCTCGATTATGCGGTTCAGTTCTGGTGCCCCTATTATAGAATGGATATAAATTCACTAGAGTCGGTGCAGCGAAGAATGACAAAAATGATTCCGGGACTTAGAAACCTTTCATATCAGGATAGGTTAAAGAAACTTAACTTGCATTCCCTAGAAAGACGAAGAGCGCGGGGAGATATGATAGAAGTATTTAAGTGGGTGAAAGGAATCAATAAAGGCGATATAGATAAAGTTCTTATAATATCCGAGCAGGATAGGACTCGGAGCAACGGATTCAAGTTGGATAAGTTTAGGTTTAGGAGGGAGATAGGAAGAAACTGGTTCACAAATAGGGTGGTGGACGAGTGGAACAAGCTTAGCAACTTTGTAGTAAGTGCGGGAACTCTGGAAAGTTTCAAAAGGAGGCTAGATAGATTCATGGATGATAGAGAGTGGTAGTAACTCTCGACAGGAGCTGCCATGCACAGGCCAACCGGCCTATTGCAGACTTCTTATGTTCTTATGTTCACCTACCTCACCTTATCTCCACCTACCTTCCCTCACCTGTTTTCGCACACCTGTAATTAATTATTTGTCTTCATAATTTTTCAGTTTAGTACTCTCTCTCTCTCTCTCTCTCTCTCTCTCTCTCTCTCTCTCTCTCTCTCTCTCTCTCTCTCTCTCTCTCTCTCTCTCTCTCTCTCTCTCTCTCTCTCTCTCTCTCTCCCCTAATAACATGTTTTTCCCATGCCTTAATCTCTCGCTTTAGTCTCTGTAATTACTGTGACCGACCGGCTGTTAGGTGTGTGTGTGTGTGTGTGTGTGTGTGTGTGTGTGTGTTCCCCAGGGCAACACCGATGTGATTGTGTGTGCTGTCAGGTGTAATGGATGGTGTGTGTATGAGAGAGAGAGAGAGAGAGAGTTGTTTTCTCTCTCTCTCTCTCTCTCTCTCATACAAATAGAGAGAGAGGGAGAAGAGAAAGATAGAAAGTGAGAGATTTGAGCAATTTTTCTCTTATACACACACACACACACACACACACACACACACGCAAATAGAGATTGTGTGTGTGCTTATTTTCCCCAGTATACCCTTATTTTCCCTAGTATACCCTTATTTTCCCTAGTATACCCTTATATTCCCTAGTATACCCTTATTTTCCCTAGTATACCCTTATATTCCCTAGTATACCCTTATTTTCCCTAGTATACCCTTATTTTCCCCAGTATACCCTTATTTTCCCTAGTATACCCTTATTTTCCCCAGTATACCCTTATTTTCCCCAGTATACCCTTATTTTCCCCAGTATACCCTTATTTTCCCTAGTATACCCTTATTTTCCCCAGTATACCCTTATTTTCCCTAGTATACCCTTATTTTCCCCAGTATACCCTTATTTTCCCTAGTATACCCTTATTTTCCCTAGTATACCCTTATTTTCCCCAGTATACCCTTATTTTCCCTAGTATACCCTTATTTTCCCTAGTATACCCTTATTTTCCCCAGTATACCCTTATTTTCCCTAGTATACCCTTATTTTCCCTAGTATACCCTTATTTTCCCCAGTATACCCTTATTTTCCCTAGTATACCCTTATTTTCCCCAGTATACCCTTATTTTCCCTAGTATACCCTTATTTTCCCTACTATACCCTTATTTTCCCTAGTATACCCTTATTTTCCCCAGTATACCCTTATTTTCCCTAGTATACCCTTATTTTCCCTAGTATACCCTTATATTCCCTAGTATACCCTTATTTTCCCTAGTATACCCTTATATTCCCTAGTATACCCTTATTTTCCCTAGTATACCCTTATTTTCCCTAGTATACCCTTATTTTCCCTAGTATACCCTTATTTTCCCCAGTATACCCTTATTTTCCCCAGTATACCCTTATTTTCCCTAGTATACCCTTATTTTCCCTAGTATACCCTTATTTTCCCTAGTATACCCTTATATTCCCTAGTATACCCTTATTTTCCCTAGTATACCCTTATATTCCCTAGTATACCCTTATTTTCCCTAGTATACCCTTATTTTCCCTAGTATACCCTTATTTTCCCTAGTATACCCTTATTTTCCCTAGTATACCCTTATTTTCCCTAGTATACCCTTATTTTCCCTAGTATTGCTTGTATTTCTCCTTGATTTTCCCCTAAACATTTCCCTATTCGTTACCGTATACCCTACCTTAATATTTCCCCTCATTTCCTTCAGTATCTCTTAGAGTCACTGTACTTTCCCCTATTTTCCCCTCAATTTCACTTTTCCCCTTAATTTCCTCTCATTTCCCCCTTCATTTCTCCCTTCATTTCCCCCTTCATTTCCCTTTCATTTTATGCAGGGAAATGTGTTTGAGTCAGCCAGCTGTTACGGTGATGGTGACGTCATTATCATAGCAACAATGACGTCACAGATCTCCTTAATGACGCCACAGATCTCCTTAATGACGTCACATATCACCTTAATGACGTCACAGATCTTCTTAATAATGACGTCACACATCTCCTTAATAATGACGTCACAGATCACCTTAATGACGTCACATCAACCAAAACAACAATGACATCACCTTACCATAACTTGACGTCACACATAACACAGACGTCAAACATAATGAAGTCATACACCACGAAGGTAATTAACAAAGATAATAGCGGTGAAAAAAATGAGGAGTTTTTGTCGTAAAGAATCAAATGTTTAACTAATTTATGTTGTGTTAAAATAGGTTAATGTTAGTGTTAAAATAGGTTAATGTTAGTGTTAAAATAGGTTAATGTTAGTGTTAAAATAGGTTAATGTTAGTGTTGAAATAGGTTAAT